>JAJTUD010000004.1:1800683-2118978 GCA_036971385.1 Dactylellina parvicollis
CCTAAAGTTGTGGCAACAACACTATTGACACCAGTAGCAGGAGTACCATCGTACGACTCTAACGAACTCATTGTGACGAGTTCTTCTCCCGTCTGGCTGTTGTAGATGATAATGCTGGCATCATTATAAGAAACAATAAAAGTCTCACCAGTAGGAGCCAATGGAGTAATCGCGGTTGGCGAAGCTCCAGTGTCACGTTTGATAGTGGTGACCAAGTGGTAGGAAAATTCATCTTTGATGGATGGGGAAGAGCTCAAGAAATTTGACTGGGTGCTGCGGATACTGTTATGTGCCGTTTTGACCGGTGCAGATACGGTCCAAATCTTGAGAGTGCCGTCGGCGGAACCGCTGACGAGTGTGATTCTATCGTCAAGTCGGCTCAATGGCAAAACGCAAACTGCCCACACTACATCTGTGTGGCCAACAAGCGTGGATTTCGCATCGACTTGACCCTTTTGCCAGACCTTGACGGTGGTGTCAACACTACCGGAGAAGATCCAGCCTTCGCTGTCGTTGCTCAATCCACCGGACAAGCTGGCTGTATGAGAAGATGCCAAGCAGGTAACCATCCCAGTGTGTCCTCTGTGCGTGAAATTGCAGCTGACATCAACATCCGAGGTTCCAGGATTCAAGTACCCACCAGGAATCGTCCATCTCTTGATAACACCATCATCTCCAGCTGTGCAGATTTCAGGCTCGACAGCGGACCCGCCTCCGGTGAAAGTGATAGCTCTAACGACGTCCAAATGTCCTCTTAGCTGAAATTTGACTTTGTGATTCGTTCCTGGCTCTTGCTTGAAAGCTGTAAGAGCCGATTCCTGCGACAATCGTCGGCGGTTGATTGATTTTCTTCGAGATGAGGAGCTCAGAGGTCGAGGCGAAGTTGAAGGAAGAGGTTTCGGTCTGTCGTCAAAGTCCCAAGCGTCATCTGAAACATCTGTGTCTGGCTTTGGTTGCTGGACCCCGATTCGTCGTAGGGAGGACCTTCCCGTATCGCTTGAGTCCAGTGACTCGCCAAGGGCGTCCGTCTTGTAGATGATATTCTCGATAGGTTCCTCGGAGATTGTTCCTTCGACAGCGTTTTGAACATCAATGGGGATTTGTTTGATATTGAAATTATTTTGTCGGTTCTCGTGAGCATGCGAAAAGGGGAGGTTGGAGTTATTTGGTTGAGATGGGAGCAAAGATTGTTGGATTGGAGGGGCAGGAAGGATAGAAATCGGAGCTGGGTGCTGTGGTTTCGAGAGATCGGCTCCATTACCACGCTGCTGTGCGTCCGGGAACCGTTGAATCTGCTGTTGCGATAATTGTTGAGGAAATTGTGGGATGGAAGAAATAGGTTGATCGGTGGGTAAAGGAGCGCCAGTCATCGGATCTATAGATTGAGGCGGATTTGGAGGTGGCGGGTGATTTGGTGGGAGGAGGAGGTAGGTGATCTCCTTGAGGCATTCATCAAGATAATGACGGCTCCTCTTTCTTGCTTCCTCGGAGCGTAAGGAGAGTTGAGGGATTTCGGGTATAGATTCCTTCCGTAGGAGATCTTTGATTTGCAAATACTGTCAGCCCGTGGCATATCCTGGTGGTGGGGAAGCTACTCTTACCGTCACCGTCTTTTTCTGGCGGCGCACCGTTGACCTTTGCGTTCTTTGACCTATGAGACCTCCACCGTTAGCCTGACAATCTATCGAAGCACCCTAGATTTACCCGCTGGAAGGTTATGCTCGTACCTCTCCTGCTTTAGCGCCGATTCTAGCATCTTGACCCGCTTAAGGTATCCATGCTGTAGTCTCTTCGCGGCTGAGCTCTCGCCTTCGAGTTTGGCGATACGGGCCCTCATCTCTGCCCGTTCGATTTCCCACTGATTTCGTTCACGCTCGTGGCGATGCCATTCGGTTTGGAGGAAACGCATGACACCTGTAAGATGAAACACCGTTGCAACCAGCGGCCAAGGAGCCGTGGAGCCGTTGTCGTTAGCGTTTCGAGCTTCCTATTGGTACAAGACGAAATGGAAAGCGCGGCAAGGAGGTTAAGGAATGACATCAAAGGCGATTGCTTGCCTTGTAAGGTGTATTCGGTGCCTGTCGGCTGGTTGGTGTGGATTCCCGCAGGAGCACCATTGCCAGTTACCCCTCCTCCATCGACCATGCCACCGGCGTTGTGCGCCTGCCATGCCATCGTAAGGTTTTAGGGTAGTAAGGATTGAAGCAAAACCGGCGGTAGGTTTTTGAAGGAATTAATTGAGTTTTTTTTCTTCGTTGCCGGCTTCGTGATCGCAGGGAGGGAGGGAGGGAGAGACTTGTGGCTGGTTGTTGACAGCGAAGGAGAGGGTCGTGACGGTCGTGACGGGGATCGTATTGAAGGTGCGTTTGAGCGTTAAGGATGGTAGCTGATGGCGATAAGGATGGAGGAGAGATAGTTGGAGGTCAGTGGGAGGTCTGAAGGTGGATTGGTGGGATGAAGGTGGAAGGTTGTGTATCGATAAAAAGGGAGACAATGTTGTGTTGAGCGAGAGGTTGACGTTGTTGCTGCCAAAGCTGTTTGCCCGGTTGGCTATGAGCTTCCCTTTCCCACTTCACAACTTGCAAGGAAAGAAAGAGATTTCAGGGATGGTGAGACCGTCCAAGTTAATCACCTGGGGGTTAGATTCTCACGTAACGAGCGAGGGACGCTTACTCAAAGACGGATAGGGAGTAGGGATGCCGGCAACCTGAGAGAGAGGGGATGGGTGGACAGCGCGAAGCGGGCGAGAATGGAACTCCTGCTATCGATATGGTTGTCTGCTGGCCCACGCGACAGGAACTCAATTTACTGAAACGACTTTTGATATTGGTGTATGATGAAATGATGATGGTGACGGTAATCGTGAAGAAAGTGCTTGAAACTAAAAGACGACAGAGCCTGAGACGACGTCAACAGAATATACCGGCAAGTATTCTAGCACTCGAGTCTCAAGACAAGTTAGCACCATACAGAGGAATCACGGGCCCAGTCGCTGAAGCCTTTCCGAAGATGTCAGGCTGTCCTGAATCACCTCCCCCCGGCCATCCATCCCTCCTGGCTAATTAAGCGAGCCAAAATCTGTGTGTCACCAGCCTATCAATTTTTATCTTTGGACGGATCGGAGAATCGGTCTAAACGGTTCTTTTGGATTTCTTCATATACTAAAATATCGAATCGAAAAGAAATAAACCCAACCGACTGCCGAACTAAGCAGAGAAACGGCAAATATGCCAAGTATTGAAACAAAAAAAACAAAAAAAAAAAACTCCAGTTCCTCAAACAACGCCTGTATAACAGATAAGAAAAAAACATCACAAGTCCCTACAAACTAAGTTTCCCGATGGTGTGTTTTTGTACTTTTTCTTTTTGTGAAGGTCATGAGAAATGAAAAAAGAAAAGGGCAAGGGTCGTTCCAGAGCTCTAATATCATAATGTGGTTTTTTTGGGCAGTGAAGAGCAGAGAATCAAAGAAGCAGAGAAACGAAGATACGATTTATTGTCTGAAAAATAAAACGAAAAGCTAGCCGCCTACCAAGAACTCATACAATAGCATTAAAAGAATTTATAAGCAACGAGCTTCGGATGAATAGCAGAATGAGAAGAACGATGGACTATCGTGAGATGGTCGATTTTTGTTTATGTCATCAGATTCGCGGGGGAAACGGGAGAGGAAAAGAAGAGAAGAGAGGGAAAGAGGAACAGGAGAAAAGCGGTGTTCATGCTACAAAGCTAGAACAACCGTATCACCAACGGACAATGCCCCAGAAGAGAAGAGGAGTTCTAGAAATATACCCAAGAAGACCCGTAAGAGAACCCCTACACCTCAGGAGTCTGGCCATTGTGTCCCACATCCTCAAGTTGCTCTGGGGTGCCGGTTGTACTATCAATGTGAGTATTCAATACACCGTTCTCAATGCCACTCGGGTCAAAGGCGAGGGGATCAGTGATTGACGTCTCAATGTCCTTGAGGCCATCATTGAAACTCTGAAGGCTACCTGGAGATAAACCAGCGATCCAATTGTCTAAACTGCCATCCTGAAAATTAAACCCGTCAAGGTTGCCGAGCTCGAAATTTCCAATTCCATCGGACTGGCCTGTGAGATTTTCAACGTTTTGTTGGAGCTCCTTCAAGCTTTGGTCGACCGCAGCTTGGTGCTCCTCAAGCTTTCTTAACTCGTGATCTGACGGGACGTTAGGGAGAGGTGTATTTCCGAGTGCTAACATTCCAGGAGCGTTTCGAACGAGAGCCGTACTGGAGAAGGGCTGGTTCCCGGGGGTAGCGACAGGTGTGACAGATGCGTGACGGACAGTGGACGGTGTTTCCTTTTCGGTAGGGGTATCCAGCTCTTGAAGGCGATTCATGTCCTGCAAACGTGTATCATCCACAGGCGGCTCAAACGGCGGTATCACCTTCTGGCTGGCGTTCGCGCCTCGACCATCTTCTATTAGGTAACGAGTGCGCTTGGCCGGACGAGCATTACTCAAATCCGCCACAGGGTGTTTGCCGAACGATTGAATAACCGAGCTGTTAGCTTGAGGCACCATCACGTTCTGATTCATGCTGTCAATATTCTTATTATAAACGGAGGCAAGGAATTGCAAAATATTGGAAATTGACATTTCGTGCCGGTCGTGCATCTCCTGGAAAGCGCTCGCTTGCTTTGTTAGCTGTTGATGTTCCTGGCGGAGCCGGCTGATGGCGGTGGATATCATGTTCTGCTGGTTTTTGAGATTGTCAATCTGAGATACTATATGATCAACAACAGCGACAATATTGGAGTATGTTTGCGTCGGGCCGGGGGTCTTGATGTTGCTAACATGGACGGGCCCGGGCTGCGGAACATTCGGGCCATTGTAGAACTCCTGTTTGGCTGGTCCGGAGGGCGCATCTTCGATAAGGCGAGGAGCGTTGCTACCACCTCGTTCGGTCTCATAATGGTCATCATCGCTAATGAGATCATCATCGCTCTCCTCCTTCACATTCTCCAGCTTTTTGCCGCTGGCACTTTTTGTCTTCCGCCCGGCTTTTGGCTTCTCGATCAAAAACAACATGTCCGGGTGACCGCGTTTGAAGTACTTGTGCTCGTACTCAAGTCGCGCTTTCTGTCCGTCCATAGAAGCTTTCAGAGATCCGTCGGTCATTCCGACCTTCTTGTGAAAGTTGTACATGTTGAGTTGGCGAACAAAGGAAGCAAAGTTGTTATGCTTGAAAACCCCGGGGATCAGCTCTTTGGAAAACCTGTCTTCGTCAAGAACGATGAACGAATCACCATCGTCGGACCAGCGGATGATGTCGTGGTTATTCTCGTTATTTACAAATCTACGAGTCACATTTCGAGCCGTTAGCATGCCTATCCCTACGAAAAGCGAACGGACCGAACGGAATTATGCATAAAAGAAGATGCGAGAAAGAAAAAAAGGGTGAATAGCAAGGGGATTACTCACGTGGCAACTTTCTCGACAAAGGGCGGAAGCTTGGATTTCTTCTTAGACTTTGCATCTATGATCCTCTTCTCCAAATCTTCAGGATAAGTATCATCGCCACCAAAATCCTCCCCAAGATCAGCTTGCTGCGTTCCATCAAGATACGAATTGCCGAATCCGTTTGTGGGAATGCCGTACGGGCCAGGTTGAATGTAAGGGACCATCTGCCCGCTCGAGAAGGGGACTTGGTTCATGCCTTGGCTGAGCATGCCGTAGTTCATATCGGGCATATCCTGAACGTACGCATCAGGTTCAAAGGCCGGTTGGTCGGACTGGAGGTCCGCGAACCCTCGCTTGCGCGAAGTCATCGCGTGCAGCATTAATCACCCCGAAGGTGTGGGCCGAACGTATAAAGTTTCCAAGAGTGGCTATCAAGGAGGTTGGGAGAAGTAACAGGCGATACGATATCGCTAGCTAGGTCTCGGGAATATAGGAGAAAAAAGAGTATCAAAGAGTAATGATAGGTTGGTAAGTGAGGTAGATCGCAGGTCGTTGCGAGAAAATAGTGGAGATGGGAACAAGAGGAAGCAAGATATGTCACGTTTTCCTTTTGCCATGACATGTATAAAGTTAGCCTATTGAAGCATAGAAGCTACCGTACGGTAGAGGAAAGGTACGGAATGGGAACACAACGAATTGGTTCCGGAGATGGTAGGTCGTACCTAGGTTGGGATGCAAAGAAGGGCGCCGGAGATGTTTGATAGAAGTCGCTAGGTGCTGGATCGCGAGTCTAGGGTGTACAGTGCGTTGATATCACTGTCGGAACTTTCTCGCGAAGCTGGACTCTTTTTTCCTCGGCGCTTGTCAGTAAGGCGAGGTACAAGAGCGTTAGCGGTGTGACTTGAGAGGTACCTGGGAGGCAATCGGCTGTTGGTATAGGTGAGTGGAATCGCAAGGTCGAACGGGGAGCGGGATGAGGAGTTGCGGCCAAAAGACAGCAGAGAAACCGGCACGGACGCAAAGTATATATATATAAAATTTAGCGGGGTTTCGAAAGGTTGATTCGTTCGGTGGATCGAGCCGCAACGGTTGCGCTTTTTACTGGTTAACATGGACATGTCAGCACCCTTATTGCCAATCGTAGGCGGTTGTTATCCGCGCAGGGAACATGTGTATAAAGTAGCTTGCTCGAAATGCAATGCGAAAGGGGCCGTACCGGAGGCTTCGGGAAACTTGACAACAGCGGCGCCGAGTCTAGGAAGAGCTATACGGAAAAGCTCGGATGGATGACGTGGAGGCGAGAGAGGCGCAAAGCTGTTGAGAAGGCTGAACGGATGGACGTTGACGAGATGAGGATGGCTCTGGAGACTGTCGCAGCATAAAAACTTGTGAGAGGTGACGACGTTTGGAGTTGCCGGCCAGTCCAACGAGAAATCGCCTAAACAGGCAAGTGACACCTGTCAAACGACAGCAAACGCAACACACGTGCAACACGGTCTTTAGAATGCAACAATGATAACTCCCCCACAATTAACGAATATAACGTATATGGGTTTGAGCATGTACGATATATTTAGATTAGAATTCCAGGGGGAGAAGGGCGATGATCTTATAGAGATCGACTGGCCCCTCATCTCCCCACACACATTTCGCTCCGATGAGATGGGGCTCCCGTTCTGCGTCTACAACGTGACACCCCCAGCTCACCGACACTCCTGCTGCTGTCCAGGAAAACAAGGCGGCACGGCTCTCTGATTTCACCAACTAACACAACCCTCCCCCCACTCACCGCGCCTCCTGATAATTCAGTACTTGCTTACTTTTGTAGAATGTTCCAAAAATCAGGACTAGCGGAGCCGCCAGAAAGACCTTGAGACTTCGCCCCTCGGACGTCAAGGGTAGATCCGCGCTTGTGGAGATAACATGACAGATACGCCTGGGTTTCACCGCGGATATCAGAGCCCTCGGATCCTCGCTCCACCCTTGGCGGGGACGTTAGATACACCGTGGCTGCCTTATTTTTATCCTTTTTTTTTCAAATTGTTTGCCTTAGAAACAAAAGCCTACATCCGGTTCCGAGAGCTCGAGAACAATCTTCCACAATCGCGTGCCGTGATCCGATGCTCTACTAGGTGGGTACGTGGCTACCGCCTGTATCTCTTCGGATTTATTTCACCGGTAGTCTAGGTAGCCAACCTTTCATATCGTCCATCCGCCATCTTTAGCATTTATCCGGAGAATACATGAAGAACCGCGCCACTACTCTTTGTCCGTTCCATGCATTCTCCGTACTCCGCACTAGCTTACCAAAAGCGCAAGCGCCAACAGGGATTGATTCATGGTGTTGAACAACCAGTACAAGTCCCCCTCCCAAAAGAACATACGAGGCACAGACAAGTCCGCAACATAAAACTCCGAGACAGTTCGCTTTGTTCCTTGTCCCTATCATCTCTACGTACATCGGATTAGGCCCAAGCGGGGGCTCCGGGGTACAATAAGGCTGTCTGATCGCGAATCGGACTGCAGAAAAAAGGAACTTCTGCCCTACATCGTCTGACTAGTGTCCGCAGGTCCTTTGCAATGTACACGTAGTTATGCAGCCTGTTCACATCTCCGGTCTCCGGGTCCTAAAATTAGATGTCATAACCCGTATGCCGGGTTCCGTAATCGAAACCAAAAATCAGATAAGAGGATATATTGACATGATCGTAGAAATTCTAACCCACTACCCCGGTATGCCGATGTCTACGATATGAGCACGCAATACATTACTATATATCATCTAATTTCATCGCTGCCTAGTGTAATGTTTCTTCAAGCCTCTACATCAACGGTACTTGGAACCGGAATATAGTTGATGCGTTAATGCACACATTCCATCAGTGCTAGTCTGTTCCATCGGACATTTCACTGCCTTAAAAAATGAATAAAAATAAAAAAGTACACGGAAAATGCCAGACGAGAAAGGGCTTTCGCGAGGTAATATTGAGAACTAACATTTGAGAACGCCACACCATTCGAGGCTCTGCGGATCTGACCATGTCAGAAAGGGCTCTCCTAATAGTTAAGGATCTGTATTCCCGTGGCGAGTGTGGATAGGAGCTCATTAGTATTTTGACTCTTAGAAAGGCCACTTCTGACCTGAGGAGCAGGTATTCTCGGTGTAGAGAGGTGCGTCACGAGATGGTGATGACAAACAACTTTGGTGGCAGTGTGTTAGTACTTGGTTACTCAACTACGAGATGTTGATTTTTATCTAATTTCTTTCATATTCCCGATATTAATACATGTATTGTGGTCCGTTTCGCAAAGGTATTTTGCTTGGGGCTGATCGCGATGAGCACAGCAAATTGCAGTAATTCGAATTTTTTAAGCTTGTAACAAGCTTAAGTCTCGTTTGCATGACTACGAGATTTACTGTATCATAATTTTCCACTTGGAAGACAATTCTATTCGTCATAGACTAACCTACAAAGCCTTGAAGAAACAATATTATTCTGGTAGAAACGGTTGTAAAAGGCTATTTGTCGGACTGAGATGAGGATGGTGGAGGGGGAAGGTAGGATTAACATGACGAAGGTAGAAAAGGAGGCTGTTTCCCAAGGTCGATGAATAGATAATGGAAGACAAAAGGACAAGAAAGGAACACAGACCCCCGTATATAAACTCCTTTTATCGTGAAAAAGAACATGGATCGTAAAAAGACATTTCGATGATGAAAGAGAAAGGAAAAAGCGATGTACAATTCGATTAGAATTTTATCATTTTGATTAATAGAAGGAAGGAAAGTGAAAGAAGAGTCGCGGGCAAACAAAATACTTTTTTTCTGTTTTCGTTCGTTTAGTCGACTTCCTCGACGGTTGGACCGTCATCACCACCAGCACCGTGAGGAGCACCGGCACCAGGTGGCATACCTGGAGCACCGCCCGGAGCACCGCCCTGGCTCTGGTAGAACTTCATCATGATGGGGTTGGAAACGCCCTCGAGTTCCTTCTGCTTATCTTCGAATTCCTCCTTGGTGGCAGTGGTGTTGTCATCGAGCCAAGAGACAACTTCGGTGATCTTGGCGCTGAGGGTTTCCTTATCGGTAGGATCGAGCTTCGAAGCAGTTGCCTCATCTGAGAGGGTGTTTCGAAGAGAATAGGCGTAGCTTTCGAGAGCGTTCTTGGATTGGATACGACCAGCCTCAGCCTCGTCCTCAGCCTTGTACTTCTCGGCCTCGGCCAACATGCGCTCGATTTCTTCCTTGGACAGACGACCCTTGTCATTGGTGATGACAATCTTGTTTGTCTTACCGGTTCCCTTCTCAACAGCAGAGACGTTGATGATACCGTTGGCGTCAACGTCAAAAGTAACCTCAATCTGCGGTACACCGCGGGGAGCGGGTGGGATGCCGGTGAGCTCGAACTTGCCGAGCAGGTTGTTGTCCTTGGTGCGAGCACGCTCACCCTCGTAGACCTGGATGAGGACACCGGGTTGGTTGTCTGAGAAAGTGGAGAAGATCTCGGACTTCTTGGTTGGGATGGTGCTGTTGCGCTTGATGAGAGCGGTCATGACACCACCAGCGGTTTCGATACCGATGGAAAGAGGGGCAACGTCAAGGAGGAGGATTTCCTGGGTCTTGGAAGAGGTATCACCGGAGAGAATGGCAGCTTGGACGGCGGCTCCGTAAGCGACGGCCTCGTCGGGATTGATGGACTTGTTTGGCTCCTTGCCGTTGAAGAAGTCTGAGACCATCTTCTGGATCTTGGGGATACGGGTGGAGCCACCGACCAAGACGATTTCGTTGACGGATGCCTTGTCAATCTTGGAATCCCTCAGGACACGCTCGACTGGGTCCATGGTAGAACGGAAGAGGTCCTGGCAGAGTTCCTCGAAACGAGCACGGGTGATGGAGGTGTAGAAATCGATACCCTCGAAGAGAGAGTCGATCTCGATGGATGTCTGGGCGGAGGAGGAGAGTGTTCTCTTGGCTCGCTCGCAAGCGGTTCTGAGACGACGGAGGGCACGAGCGTTGGAGGTAAGGTCCTTCTTGTGCTTCCTCTTGAACTCTTGAACAAAGTGGTTGACGAGACGGTTGTCAAAGTCCTCACCACCCAAATGAGTGTCACCAGCAGTAGCCTTGACCTCGAAGATACCTTCCTCGATGGTGAGGAGGGAGACATCGAAAGTACCACCACCGAGATCGAAGATGAGGACGTTTCGCTCACCCTCAGCCTTCTTGTCCAAACCGTAAGCAATGGCAGCAGCGGTTGGCTCGTTGATGATACGGAGGACGTTGAGACCGGCGATGAGACCGGCATCCTTGGTCGCCTGACGTTGGGAGTCGTTGAAGTAGGCGGGGACGGTAATGACGGCGTTGTTGACGGTACCACCCAGATAAGATTCGGCGGTCTCACGCATCTTGGTGAGGACCATGGAGGAAACTTCTTCGGGGGTGAAGGTCTTGTCCTCGCCCTTGAACTCGACCTGGATGATTGGCTTGCCACCCTTGTCGATGATCTTGAAGGGGAAGTGCTTCATGTCGGATTGGACCTCGGCGTCGGCAAACTTGCGGCCGATTAATCGTTTGGCGTCAAAGACGGTATTGTGGGGGTTCATGGCGACCTGATTCTTGGCAGAGTCACCAATCAGACGTTCCGTATCGGTGAAGGCGACCTATGTATATATTACGTTAGTGGCTGTTTGCAAGAAGGCTTGACCAAGCCGCGATGGTGGGGTAGCTACCCCACCATGGCGGTTGGAGGGGAAATTGATTGGAATATTATACTTACGAATGATGGTGTTGTCCTGTTACCCTGGTCATTGGCGATGATTTCGATTCTGTCATCTCGGAAGACACCCACGCAGGAGTAGGTGGTTCCCAAATCGATACCGACAGCTGGAGCCATCTTGAATTATGTGAGATGAAGTCTGTGATTGGTGGGGTGGGAGAAAAGCGTTAGGAGAGCGAAATGGGTATCTCTAATGAATAAAAGACAAAGAAAAAAGATGGGGAGAGGAGAGAAAGAGCTGAGAAATGAATCGAGCCTTTCGAGGGTAGTAGTACAGTTGGTTCTCTCGTGGGATGCGAGATGGTGGTGAATGCAAGATTGTATTCGTAGAGTATGTGGGAGTGTGTGGTGGGAGGAGGAGAGAGGAAAGGGAGGGAGGGCAAGCTGGGCGAGGTAGATTTATACGGGCAACGATGACTTGAGTGACGCTAGCGATAATTTGCTCTTGCTCGTTGCAACTGCGAGGTGGTGCTGGATGCTTCTCGATGGTTCTCTTCCTTCGACGAAAAAAGGCGGGCAGAATTTTCCTGGCGGTTCGATGTGCTTCTGCGAGCTTCCAACACCGACATCATCCGAGCATGGGTCGCAGCACGTGACCGGATCCTGGCCCAAAATGCAACAGCCCGATTTGTTGTCAAAGGATCACCGCAACACCGACACCGACAAGCGAGACATGATGGACATGGACTTCAACACAAACTATCAGACTCGGAGTCTGGCTCAACGAGGCCACATGGACCCCGGGTCGATGGCACGGCTGGCCCTCCACGCCTTTGACGCCCTCCCCCAAAGATGCAAGCCTCGGCCCGGCGAATGGGTCCCCCTCAGTGCCGCCATAATCATCAGCCAAGGCAAGTTCGATCCTGCAGGAGTATATCTATGATATAGTAGTAAATAAATACCTTGTTAAATAATAAATATAATAAAAAATAATATAACATACATGCTAATAAAAATCCTACAGATGACACGGTGCACCTCGCCTGTCTGGCTACCGGGTCCAAATGCCTACCCGCCGGTCTCCTCCCCGAGGCCTCGGGCCTCATCCTGCACGACTCCCACGCCGAGGTCCTGGCCCTCCGCGGCCTGAACCGCTTCCTCCTCGAGGACGCCCGCCGCATCCTCACCCACCCGGACTACTCGTCACCTTTTCTCGTCCGCGGTCAACCCGGGAACGACGGGTATCCGTTCGGCCTGCACCCTTCCGTCACCGTCCACCTCTTTTCCACAGAGCCTCCCTGCGGCGACGCCAGCATGGAATTCATCATGGCCGCCCAGCCCGACCCGACCCCTTGGGCGCTTCCTCCATCTTCCTCCCCCTCCCTCCCCGGTCGGTCTCACTTTTCCGCCCTCTCCGTCGTCCGGCGCAAACCCTCTCGCCCGGACGCCCCTCCCACCCTCTCCAAGTCCTGCACCGACAAGCTCACCCTCAAGCAATTCACATCCTTCCTTTCCTCCCTCCCTTCCATTTTGATATCTCCCATACGTGCCTATATTTCAACCATCACCGTCCCCTCTGATAAATACAACGAAACGGGCTACACCCGGGCCTTCGCCTCGAGACTCTCAAACCTCGACGAAAGCTTGACCGTAGGGCCTTACTCTTTCATTCCTTTCAATGTCATCCCCCTCCCGGACGGTTTCAAACACCGTTATCCCTACTCGAAGCCACCGCCGCAAGACACAACGATCAAGGCATCCAACATCTCGGCGCTGCACATAAACCACCCCGCGAAAGCTACGACTGAGGTCCTCATCGCCGGTGTAAAACAAGGAAACAGCCAGTTCTCTCCCGATGACAGGAAGGGCAGTGTCGTGTGCAGGAAGAAAATGTGGAAGCTGGTCCTCGAGATTGTTGATCTATTAGGAGATGCCAATCTGAAAGACGTTGTTAGTTCTCAATTTTACGGTGACATCAAAACGCACGCGTACGGAAGAGAGAGGAACGCCATGAAGAATATTGTAACGGATACTCTAGGCGGATGGGAGAAGAATAGTGGTGATAACGGATGGAGTTTGTGATTTCCTAGACAGATACCCCAATTTGTATTATATATGTATAAAATAATAGACGGAAAATTATCCAGCATTTAACAGCAAATTCCGAAGCTTCACAACCGATTTAGACGCCAGACCAGTTTCCGTACGCCTAATACCATTGCCATACCGAACACATCAAAAGGTGCAGCTTTATCCACATCGCCGTATCTCACGTCTGGTTCCCCTGATACTCTAAGCATATCTGATCATTCCGCTGTGCTCGTCTCGCGAGAGCTCTTCTTACCATCCAAGACCCTCGAGCACTCCTTCAGGCAAAAACTATTAACCTGGCCTCTGGCCCTCAATTCAGTCGTCATCATTTCGAACTCTAGCCGCAGCGAAGCTGCCTGTAGAGCCCTCTTGTTTTGCCTGCAAAATCGTATCAAACAGTCGTAAAAGTGATAGTTGCTTCCTGGTCTGTCGGCTCGCCAACCATGTTAGCATATCACCTGAAAGCTACAAAGAAATTTGAATTGTACTCTAATAATGAAACATGTTTGAGTGGCAGCTTACCTTTCAACCCAGACATGACTAGCCCACAGCTTCATGAATTTCTTCGTCTCAGATGGTAAACCTGATGTATTAATCCGCTACAGTTCAACCATCAGCACATTTATCCAAATACTCGGATGAACCGTACTCACGTGCGTAACCGCCTCCTCCAACCAATCCTCCTCCACTTCGTCTCCACTCTCCTCCACCTCATCACCAGCGGAAACCACCCGCTTCGTTTGAAATCTCACAAAATGCTTTCCATCCTCCCTCTCCGGCACCACATATTTTCTCTTCTCTCCCCTTCCACCCGCAGCCACCAACGCCGGTACAACTCCTTTCCTCCTGCAAACCCTCCCCGGCCCGTTCATCATCTTTCTTTCCATCTCGGAGATCCCAACTCGGCTCATCCAACTGTTATCCCCTTCCAAATAGTCCCTCAGATTGAACGCCCGGTGACCCTTCGGCTTCAGCCACGTGAATTTTCTCTGATTCACATGGTGTACCGATTTGCTGGACGTGGACTCCACCGCCGGATCGACCATGATCCTTGCCACATTTTGTCCCTTGGATGCCTCGAACGCCAGGTATAGGTGCGAGTTCTTGAGGTGAAACCGCAAGCGGTCCAGGCTTTCAAACGTAGTCTTGCGGCAGATGACGCAAGTGTACCCCGAGCCCTGGCAACTGAACGTGTAAATCTTGTCGTTCAGGTTGAACTTTGAGCTGCTCTTCTGGTCCTGGTCGTCAAAGTGTTTGACCGAGCCGCGGAACGAGTATTCGATCCGGACGAGCTTTTGACGTTTCGAGGGGCGCGAGACGACAGAGTCGCTGGCGTTGCTGCTGGTGCTCGCGTTGCTCCTACGGGGCCGGTCTACCAGTTGGAATGTTTTCTTCTTCTTGATCCGCGGGTCTATAAAATCTACCCTCCCGTTCCAAGCATGCTTCACCGTGATGTCTAAATTCGGAGATACGTCTTGATCCCGCTGGTAACTCATCGGTAGAGTCGGTCCGTCGATACACCGTAACGAATGATCAAGAGTGAACGATGCCACCAACGGTTCCTCCAGAATCCCTCCATTTGATTCCGCCAGACTCAATCCTCCCAGACTTAGTGATCCTTCCTTCTCCCCTTCCTGTTTGATGACAATTCGAATTTCGTACGCATCAGTCAACCTCGAACCGACGGCAAACGCGGAGATTGGTATCTCGAACGGCTTCCCTAGTTTTAGCCTATACGCAGCCGTTTCCTCCAGGTCCCGTAGCATCAAAACCTGAGCGCTCTGTTGCAACTTTTGGATCCGATTGGGGCCGTCATCACCGCTCGATACAGCGATCAACGTGACTTCGCACAGGCAGGACATTCGGCTGCGACCAAACTCGGCATTCCCTACAGATGCCGTATTCTCATCCTGCGCCTTCCTGCTGCTCAGCAAAACAGAAATCAGTCTCTACATATCGTATAAAAACTCCAACTTAAAGAGAATTGGAGAAACACACCGTAAAGTGACAGGCATGACCCCGAATGCCACCCCGCTTTCAAAATCCGGCACCCAAGAAATCCGTTCTAACGTGTCCTCCCACGTCCTCTTCCTCCCCGCCACCCCTTGACCAAACTTGATACCCCTCAGACCATTGTGTCCGTTCTTCGTCCTCCCATCCTTCTCGGCCCTCAAATGCTCAGCTTGAACGCTCAAAACTCGGGTAATGTTCCTCTCGAGGAGGACCTTTTGCATATGTTTTGCGAGGAACTCGTAGAGGAGGAGGTTTCCCTGGTAAGCGTCCGAGAGGGTGAGCTTGGCGGGGGAGGGGTCATTGTAGGCGGATGTCGCATGTTTGGAGGTCGGGGCGGACGATACGTCGTTTCTTTTACGACGCATCGTTGCGCACGCGCGATTTGTGGTGAGAATTCGATTGCAACGCAAGGGGTCTGATTGGATCGGTTGATCCTATATCGTGGAAACGAGCGGGATGGGAGAAGAGAAGATGATGGGTTTAAATGTGGAAATTGGGTGCTACTGGAAATGTTGGAACGTTGGCAAGTGAGATCATGTTGGTTGGCTGCACGACGGCACAGCAGACACTCGCTCAACAGCTACGATAAACTGATAAACCAGTCGTATGAAAAAGGTCATAGGCAATTCTCTCTCATGACCGGTAACTTTGTGATTCTTTATGCGCAAGTTCGTGTGAAAGAAAAAGAGAAGGACAAATCTAACAACGCCGTAAACTCCGTGCTAAATCGACAAGTTTATGGGGTATCTATGTGTGTAAATATATCAGGCTTGACTATACGATAAAGAATAATGATTAGAAGGCCTCCCATGTCTCATCCGTCCTTCAAGCTCCTCGCCCCGCCCTCCCAGATCTCATACTCCAGTAGGACCGCGCTCTCCGCCCATGGCGCAAAAACAACCTTCATCCACCTCCTCGTTCTTTCCTCCCATCCCTCACCGTCAGCGCCCATCACCCCTTCTGCCGGTCCCGTGCTCCCTTTCAACAGTGCCACTCTGCCATCCAGTAGATTCGTCCACGCCATCCCCAGCATGGGCGTCTTCATCCTCATAGCCATCAGCAAGGCCTCGTCTTTCACATCGTCCATATCATCCCCCCATCCCGTGAACCATTTGGCCTGGTAATCGTACGTCATCATCAATTCGTCCGTGGGAAGACTGTACTGTGTCATCGCCGGCACGTCCTGTGATCCTGGATTCGAGCCCTGCGTCTGCTGAGTCTGAGTCGGCGGATACGCCTGGTAATGCGTAGGCGTCGGCGTCGAAGGAGCGGATGAAGGTGGCGGGTTCAGAAACCCCTTCTGGTGATTATTATTATTATACGCCGGTTCGAACAGATCGGACACCTGATTAGAAACTACCACGGCGACATTGTGCTTTATCGCCATCTCCTTCAGACAAGTCCCTAGTCGGACTACATCCCCCGCCCGTCTTGCCAACCTGCCGGCCTTGTTTATCTTTGGCGTAGGCGTGGCTGTGTTGGCTCGGAGCCCCACATCTGCCCTCTCATCCTCCACCCTAAAATTGGCCGCGATACTATCCACAATCACCAACCCGACGCCGAACTTTTCGATGGCGACGGGAAGCTGGTACCTGACAATGTGCTCCAGGGTCTCCAGGTACTGGCACATTGCGGTCTGTATCCTGTCCATGCTCAGATTCTCGTACCCGGGCACTTGTGACTTCTGGAGATGTCGCAGCATCCCTTCCATCCTTTTGGTCGAGATTTGTGATTCCGTGCAAATGTAGATTGCGCTGCGGTTGTGCGGCGGCTGCTGGATCGAGAAGCAGAGGCGGAGGAGGAACTGCGTTTTGCCCACGCCACTGCACGTACGACATTGTCAGCTGGATGTCCTTTTTACACACACACACACACAAATGGGTGTACGGTATCCACAGAAAGCCTCGTAAAACATGCGTATAGAAATAAACCATACCTTTCACCCACAATCTCGGTCAAGCTCCCAGTCATCACCCCACCGTTCAACAACCCATCGATCCCGGGGTCTCCGAGCTCCACCATCGTCTGCCGCCGCCCGAGAGCTTCCATGTTTCTCCCACGAAAGCTGTCGGACCCGTTGGCGGGACCGTCGTTGTTGACGGCTGAAGGCGTGGGCGTGGACGAAGGCGCCCTGGTGACCCTGCTGTTCGCGGCAGCCGCGTTTGACCGCGATGCGGATAGCCCCATGGTTTCGGTATTCAGGGCATCCCGTAGCGCATCGGCAATCTTGTTCACATCGTTCAGGCTGATCCTGGCGCGTTGGCAAATCGTTCGCGGGTCAAGCGAGAGCAGGTCGACGGTTGTGATGCCGCATTGGTCGAACGCTGCGGAATGACGGTCGAGGAGAGATCGGAGCTGGGGGGAGGTTTGGTAGATGTTTGGCAGGAGGGTGAGGAGGTCGGACATTTGGCAAGTTGGAGGGACAAGGTGGGTTCGCGTGGAGCATTGTGGACGTGGCGGTGGTGGTGGTGGTGGTGGTGGATGTTGGTGGTGGGAAGCTCGATTCCAGTTGGCCAGTCTGAGCGCCAAACCAGGAACAAATCATTTTGGTTGCTGAATCACACCCAGAAATATTGTTGTCTGTTGCGATCGAATATGCTCTTGCAAATACCATCCCCAAGTAAACATTTGCAGCAGTCTCATAGTTTAAAAGAATATTATTTACGTATACATAGAGAGACCACAATGCAATGAATTGGTTCATTCTGGGCAGCCTTGAGGCCGTGAAGGAAAGCCAAAATTAAGTCCTGGCACCTGGATTTGGGACGGAACAACCCATTTCGCTGACACGCAACGCAATACGAGAAGGTGGTTGAATTAGCTGGTGTTGTCCATGCATGGCTACGGGACTTTCTCTGAAATGAAGGTCACATTCTTAAAATAGAAAAAGGGTTTAGCTTAGTCTCGTTAGTTTAGCTTAACTTTATAACACCACAAGCAATAAAGTAGATGTGTTAAAAGATAGGTGACTTACCATAAGCTTAAGCTGACCTCGTTGAAAAATATTACAACCTTGTCGGAAGCACATGGATGTTCCGAGACTGCACCTGGATGTGCTTGCTGGTAACCGTGGGGCTGAGTATTTCGATTCTGGGCCGTATTTTATTGCCTCGTAAACTAAACGCTGACAAGTATTTGAGGGTAATCTCGCTGGAACAGAGACCCTCCTCCTCTGATTTGAGGTGTCAAAAAGTCGGGAAAATAACATAATAATGTGTTGTATATCGTTGCTTCTTGGACTGTTACACAGGCTCAAATCCGGACTTGTTGGCGATTTTTTTGGGACCTTGTCCCAGCCAAGTCTAGTTTTCAGTATCATGGACATTGTGAACACTATAGATTTGAGCTTTTATACCAAAACAATGCGGTATTCCCACTTCAAGCTATTGAGAGCAAGCTAAAGCCTCCAGAGCTGGCTGATACCATGACTTGAAAGGCAAAGGTTCTGAGAGAACTAATGCATGATGTGATTTTGCAAAAAAGGAAATGTGGAAATCCAGTAGCCTCGCAGCCTCGCAGCCTGGAATTGAAAACACCACATGGAGCCATGCACGAGAAGTTCTTCCGGAGGCAAGCGGGATCGATATCCCTTGTGAGAACCCAGTCGATATCCCTTGATCGGTCGGTAGCACTGCCTGGAGTGTGCGGGGCTTATGATAAGGCCAATTATCTTACCCTATAATGAAGTTTCGATTAGCAGGAAGGCAAATTGAGCTTTCCGCCAAGATTCAACCCCTCCGCATGCATACACACTGTACTAGAGATAGCTGTGGGATTGAAGGCCGAAGTTTCACTCATCAAGTTGCTCCGCCCAATTACTACTTGTCAGATGTAGAGGTCTCTGCTCAAGCTTCCGTCGAAAGATTATTTTTGTGGTCATATGACCCTTTGATGTCCAGAATCGTGTACGCTAGCAATTACAAGCTGCGCCTTGTTAAAGCTTGAGGAGATTATCAGTCTTCAAAACCCCCAGCCTTCAAGGTTGTAGAGTAGACCATAAACAGTATATTAACAATCCCAAGTAGACCCAAGCAAACAAGATGAAAGCCAACGATTACCGTTTATATCCATATATCCCACTGCATATGTGAGTATTAATTGAAACGAGACAACATGTATATGAATACAACCGGTATACTGTTAAAAACTACCACAGGCAGAAATCTCGAATTTCAGTCCTCAATCTCTAACAGCCCTCCCGATAGCATTTCCGGTGAGGCCTCCAGTTATACCACCTACCAAGCCACCTACTGCTGCGCCAACTCCTGCACCAATAGGCCCTCCAACCAGGAACCCTATTTCGGCACCCGTGATCGCCCCACCAGCACCACCGGCCAAGCATCCAGCTGTAGTCAAAAGCACCTCAATAATATTATCAATATTCTTTGACAGCCAGCCCCAGAACTCCGTAAGCGCATTTACGACTCCTTTCCAGGCTTTTTCAATAGCATTGACCAAATATGGCACCCCTTTCTTGATCAAAGCATCTTTGATAGAGTCCCAATTGCTTGTAATACTATGAACAAATTGTGTGAGAGCCGCCATTCCCTGTTCGGTGTTCGTGGGGAAGAAAGCAGCAGCAATGTCCACAATCTGCTCCTGGGTAGTCAAACTGCTCATGTTTCTCGCAATACTGGTGAAAGTGTCACTTAGTACAGCTCTGCTAGCAGCGCCCAGTGGCTTTCCAGCCTTCTCGCGTTTCAATTCTTCTAGAGTGAGAACCACTAGAGTTCACGAAGTCCATGTTAGTTTTAGTCCAAACTCGGTCCCTTTTTGTGGGTTTCCTGGTAAAATATTGTTAGGAAAGTTTTAAATTTGAGGGCTTACTATTGTATTTTTGAAGATCTCGCTATGGAGATAGATGTACGGATATCAAGACCTGTTGGGTTTATATTTTAATTGAGCATTCCGAATGGAAGGTTGGGAGAGAAATACCCGCGTCGTATGGAAGTGCAGGCACCTCTTAAATACCCAATACTTTGGGTTCGACTTAAAAATTGAGAGCTCTCTATTTGTAGGTACTTTCTGAGGTTATACATGAGCAAATGCTTTGAAAGGCCAGGAGAAAGAAAGAAAGAAAGAAAGGAATAAACCTTAACACAAACTATCAGAAACTGGTTCAACGAGACCAAATAAACCTTCGAATTCGCGCTTTGGTGGTTCTGTATTTCGACACCACATAAACCCACTGTACATTATTGTAAGACATAATAGCGTTCGTTTAGATGTTTCATTTAAAGTACCAGTACTTGCAGCTCAGCGAGAACTCAGTTAGCTGCAGTACGGCACAAAAGTGATTTATATCGGATTAGAAGGATCATACATCAGTATCTATTATGACCCGTCTTGATAAATCTTCGAGGCTCGGAAATGAGGGATGATTCAACGACCACATTCTCGGTCTCTGACCACCCTGATTGGTTGGTCGAAACTTACATGCATTGATGAGCACTAGGTGCATCTGATAAAAACCTGCTTATCTCGCAGCTATACTTGGGTTTCAAGTGTCTAGCTTTTGCTATCCTGGTGCGAATACTTGTGCCACTTGCGCCTTCGAGCTCACATTTCTAGCATCCCAGCGCAAGGCTTATAAAATCAATATATTTTGGCACAATCTGAACCCTGCAAATGAATTTGAAATCGTCAACGCGTCAACAGGATCAAAGGCAATACGTGATTGCGCGATTGCTCGGGGCGTCTGGTGGGTGCTCGAATTTTTTTGTGTTGAGCATCTGATCTTAGTAGATGTGTATCCTCCTGAGGATATGTATGTACATGTATGCACATGCGCAAAAGATATCATGGATTGTTATATGAGTTGCCAGGGGAGGCAAAACAGTCGAAGAAGTAACCTGCAGATTCGTTCAATGTAGACTCATCCAAGCAAACCAAGCCTTGGGCCAGCCGCAGGCAGGGTTTTCCGAATTCACGGGGCCGGCGTGCCTCGCACCATCCAAACGAGGGACACAAATGGCCGGGTACCCACATACGATAGCGGATGAGGTTGTGATGAAGCCTTCCCCACAAAGTTGGAACCAGTTATGCCCTGATGCTCACCCGATGCCCACTTACTTCCATCTTTCTCTATATTCCCAAATCAGTCCTACACGTGTACACTCATGATCATGAATATATGATACTGTGTCAACCAACAAGCCTCGATATAACCTGCGTTCCCTTCAATTCACATACCTCAGCAGCCCCAATTTCGAAAACTTGTCGCGCAACATGGACACTCATTACTATAATATACTCTGTATTCCAACGGATGCCTCGGACCTCGAGATCAAAAAGGCATACCGAAGACAGGCTTTCCTCAGCCATCCAGATAAAAATCCCGGAAATAAAGATGCAAAGCGTAAATTTCAAGAAGTGAGTTGTCTTGCTCCAGACCACATTGAGACCAAATTTTTTTAAATTCTCTTGAATACAAGCGGCGCGCTGACAAATTTGCACTCTATGATACAGATCGCAGAGGCGTATAGGGTCCTGAGCGATCCTCATTTGCGAACGCAGTACGATAATGTCGGAAGAAGCGGAATGGAGAAGAACTCGAACTGTATGAACAAGTTCATTCAATTTTAAAACTCCGGCACATGTCGAAGCAATAAAATAATCCGCTGCAAAACACTGACGTTACATATTCTATAGCTGATGCGGGTGAACTCTTTGGAAGAATGTTTTCTGGAGAGTCGTTCCAGGACTGGTAAGTAACTCGATACTCTCACAATTCATGTTGTATTCGGAATGCAGTTTCAGCAACAATTGGTAATACAAAATTGTTAACTCCGCAGCTTGAATGTAGGATAGGCGATAACACTATTATACAAGATATCCTGACACTCGCAGAATTGCACAAAGATAGTGAGATGAGTAGGGAAGATGGCTTCGCAGTTGCCGTTGATTCGTCCCACCTAATCAGCAATGGAGGTAAAAGCAACCCTCCTTCGTGCTATATTTTTGACGTCCTTTGCCAACTATGCTTACACATGGACTTTCTCCTAGACGAGACCGGATCATACAACCAATCCAGCCACAATCAGTACATACAGCAGCAAAAACTCAAAAGAGAAAGGATCAAGCAAGCTAAAATCGCAAACTTTCGGGAAAATATAAAGCATAAGCGAGAAAAGCGAATCATACATATAGTGGAAAAGCTGACGGCGAAACTTGAGGCGTCCTTTTGGAGCGAAAGCGATGAGACAAGGGTTCGCGAGTCTATCAAGGCAAGTATCAAAAGTACCCACACGAGATGGAGAGACTAAAACCGGTGTTCTGACTTTATTTTCCTCCCCTTCTTTATGAAATATACAGCGAGAAGCAGAATTTCTGAAACTGCAATCCTTCGGCGTCCATATCCTTAACAGTATTGGTGAAGTGTTCACCTCGAAAACCAGCGAATACGGATGGTACAATAGCACTGGGGGGCTGAGTTATGCATTCCACTATGCTCGTGACAAAGTGACATCCGCCAAAGATACCGCAACAACAGTATGGGATCTGTTGGAGGCTCAGAAAGCTGTTCGGCAGGCAAGGTTGGATCAAATGGATGAAGAAGAGGCCACGCGTATCAAAGAAGAGAGGGGCACGGAGGAGCAAGAATCATTAGAGACGATAGCATCTGGTAAAATGTTGATGTCATGCTGGGGTCTCGTGAGGAAAGACTTGGTGGGCGTTCTTAGGTTTGTTCCGCAGAAACCAGAGTATATTCGAGTTACTTTTCACTAACTCCAAGTTTCAGGGATGCCTGTGACCGGATTTTGTACGATCAAGCCGTCTCGGATAAGGTGAGATTACTCAGAGTTAACGCTCTGACGACGATTGGCGAAGTATTCTCAAATGTGAGCACGCAGTTCTTACGGTGGTAAAGCACTATTTACTGGTTTTTGCAAGACTGACAGTTTGAAATGCAATCAGGTTCGCAGAGATTCGAACGACCAAGTGACTGAGGGCATTTTTGAAAAGATCGTATCTGATTCGTGTGAGCTGTCAAAGAAACGTGATTCGAAAGCTACACCCTTAAAGCGAATTTTCTAAACTAGTATTATGACAAAAAGACATTGGCTTTCATTTCATTTTTCATCCAAAAGTGTGGGACTAATATGCCTTGAAGGCTAACCCTTCTGAAAGCTAGCTGATAAAGTGATTTACTTTCTTGGGCGCCAAATTATCAAGTTAATGTAAGGATTACATGATAAGTAGACTGTCACCGATAATATATTAAGAGTCCTTGAACAGGGTTTCCCTTTAACTGCTCCCTGAAGTTAGTGAATAAAATATCTCTTTCAACTATTGGCTCTAACTAAATACAATCTCGAGGCGATAAGCAACTTAATTACAGTAAGAATCAAATCAGACATCATGAATAAAGATTAAACAGACCTTAACTCGAGTTTTACCTAGGCATTTAAAATGGGGCCGGAGAAGGACAGTTTATCCCCGCAGAAGTTTTTCGCTGTAAAGGTTGCACAATAGGTAGACCATAACAGGTCTCCTTTGTTATTCTTGTTAATTATTTGATTCTCTCCCTCTAATGAAGCTATGCCGTTACAGTACATACAGTAGCTTCAGTTATTTAGAAAGGGTACAAGCGCGAAATATTTGTGATGCTATTCCAGAGCACATTCTAAGGGAAAACGCTACCATAAACTTTGGAAGAATAGTATTGAGACCAAAAGTACACCAAGGATCACATACAAGCCTACTGAATTAGATGATGTCCTGGCTACCAAGTATTTATACAACAACATATATCTGGATATATGTTGACGGCCGTTTTTTGTGTCAAGGGATCCCGCAGCCCTATATATCCTGATCCTACGAACTCGGGAAAATGGAGAATCGCATCTGGTATCCAAGAGGAAAACGCCATTCACACATGGAATGCTTAGATAGCTGGTATCTTTTTTCGAACCGTGAGGTGCTCGAACTGGAATGCATCGGCAGTTCTAGCGAGTCTTTGAAGTAGTCTAGGTAGCCATAACAGACTCCGTCGGACTGACTCATCACGGTGTACAGCATGTTGCTGTCAAAGCTGGTCCTCTCGCCATATCTAAGAAGGTGTTACACCGGACAAGGGAGCAGGTTGAACAGTAACGTTTGGCGGAGCGGCTGTAACTTGGGATTCGTTTGCTGTTGGATGCGAGATGGGCCTCGACGAGCCGTTGGAAGGTACAGGTGATGGGCCAGTGTTTACCGAGCCCGCCGATTTCGCCGATGTGCTTGCGGGACTGTGAACTTTGCCTCCACTGCTACTTGAGGTGTAGCTGACACGATGCGGAGGGGTCTGGTAGGTCTGATAGGTGGTGGGTTGTAGGGGGCACTGGTTGAAGCTTTGTTAGCAAAACTCTTGATAGAGGGACGGGGTCATTTAAAGCTTACGTAGAAGACTCTCTTTCCAGCCGCGCCTTTGGCAGAAGCCACGACAAACTTCTGTCCGCTGCTGGTGCTAGCAATAGGACCGGCCGGCTGTGGCGGCGGGGGCTGCCGCCAGTTCGGCGTATGCTGTGGGTGCGGTATCTGTTTACGATTTGCATTCTGCTGTTGTTGTTGTTGTTGCAGCGGCGGCTGCTGCGACTGTTGGCTCGCATAGTAGGCAGCTTGCCTCTGCTGAACTGCCAAAAGGTTATTCCTCCTAGCGTTTTCTTCGGCTTGGGTTGGGTAGCACGGGCCTTCGCCGTGAGCGGTCCTCCGCTGCAAATGCGGTTCATAAGCGTCTTTATCGGGCTCCCGAACGGCCGGATCTTTAGTCCAGGACGGAATGTTCTCCGTCGAGCGCTCCGGAATATAGTACCATATCTTGATTGCAGGTTCCTGGAAAAGATTCTGCTCGAGGGGGTGTCTAATAAACTCTGACCATCTGAATTTAGGGGTTTCTGGAAGGAATTGATCCCCAACGTTGGGAGTGTTGGCGTAAAAGTCGGTCTTCCTGGGTTCCACGGCAACTCGCTTACCCTTCCCGTCGGTTCTTACGTTGGGCAAGACTCGCGACTTTGTAGATCTGGCGCTAGGAGTGGTTTTCATGATGGATGAGCAGAGCACATACTTCCACTCCACCTCGAAGATAAACTTTCTCGGTAGGACTTCTATCAAAAGCATCTGCTCCGATATCCTGTTCTCGAGAACTCTGCCGGCGAATATCTCCCCGAGGAAAAATTGCAGCTGTACAATATCTCCGAGCGAGAGTTTCCTGGCAAATGCGAGAATTGACGGGTCCTCTTCCAACAAATCTGGGATTTGTTCCTTCGGTCTCTTGGGTCGGTGGAATCTACATCGGAAATCGAGCTCGGTCTGCTGCGTACTATTGCCGTTCTCATCCTTAAGTTCCTCGACTAGAACGGTTTGAACTAGAACACCCGCGGCGGCAGCGCAGGTAGCGTGGTACGCTCGAACACATTTCTTCTCGGAGCACTGGAAGCAGGCTCCACCTTTGGCGCGGCAAAAATAGCACTTGAGCTGCATCCTAGCGCTTGGAATAGATTCCGTATTCGAGATACGTTCTTCATTCGTCTCCGGATCGGTTGCAAAGAATGTCTCGGGGATGTAAGTGGCGCATAACCTAGATGTGAGAACCTTTAGCATTGGATGTCAATAGGTGGGTGGAATACGGGCTTACCTGTGGGCTTTCTTCCCTTCGGATGTGTCGAGTAGTTCTTCATGTGAAGGGTTGTTCGGACAGAGAATACACTATACCGATAAATTAGCTTCAAGGACAGGGATTTAAGATCTGTCGGGTTCTTTACCACTGGAGGCGGAGGCTTTGTGAATTTGACCTTAATCTTCTTAACCATACGGCCGCCTTCGCTATCCGGTTTCCTCTTCTTCGCAGGTCTCGACCGTTTCGATTTAGTAACCTCGCCTCCTTCAACACTCTCGGGAGGCGTGAGGAGTTCCCTCGGTTCACCGTCGCTATCCTCTTCGTCCTCCTCTTCAGAGTAAAACTCGTCTTCCGACGGTAGACCGAGAAACCTCCTCTCCACGTCGTTGGCGTCGACCCACACTGCGTCGTCGATACATTCGCATTTTTTCGCATTCCGTCCGTAATTCAGCCATGCTTCCGTGGCGAAATTGACACTTTCCGCACAATTGTAACCCAAGTTGTACCCAGCGTGATAACCGAATGGAAAGGTGATGACAAACTCTCCCTCGTAGTGGACAAGTTTGTTAACTTTGATACCATAGTGAGAATCTAGATACGAAGGCGAAGCTAAGAAAGTCTTGTGTCGGAGGAATTGGTCACAGTTCTTGGCCTCTATCGGCCAGATGTTTTTCATCGAGGCGTGAAATTTCTGGGCATCGTCCTGGCTGATGGAATACCACTGCTTTGGGGCTCCGAAATGGATATAATTTATGGAGTATAAGTCCACATCTTCTAGATGCCACGAAAAGGTCGCCTTCCACATGCCGAGATAGAGATAAGCCGTGTTGACACCGGGGAGTTTCTCAGGTAGACAATCGAGGATATTTTCGAGTCGCGCAACATTCCAGACTGTGGTCGAATCCTCAAACAGGGAGCCAGGCATATCCGCACCGTACAGCGGGCTGTTGTATGTGAGCGTCCTCCAATAAGACCTCTCCAGCTCTTCGCATCTTTCGGGCGTAAATTCGTCAGCATCGGGCATTCGATAGTCAAAGTTGTTCCATATCTCGGCGGCTTCGGCGGCGGCTTCTTCGAGTTCTTCCTTTGTCTTTTTGACGTATATACGCTTCGGTTTCGCCGCCGGCTGTCGACCTTTTTTGGTAGGTGTCGCAGTTTCCTCCGGGACTTCTTCTTCTTTGATCGGTACCGGTGTATTTGCGGCTGGTGTTTCGTCACCGGGTGGAGGTGTCAGGGGCCTCTGGATTGCCTCTGACTCCGCTTCGGCAGCGGCGGCAGTCGTGCTCCGTCGGGTACTCCTGGTCGGTCTGGGTTTCGCCTTTGATCTGCTGTTGTCTTGGTTTTTCCGCCTCTCCCCTCGCCTTGCCGGCGGCTGATGTTCGCTAGATTCGCAAAGATTCCGCCATTGTGGGAGATTGTAGGTTTTTTGTTTCTGAAGGTTGGCTTGTTTGTAGACACCAGTCGTGCCGCCGATATGCTGTTCTATCGGATTCTTGACTTTGATATCCTTGACCTTGTCGTCGAGTGAGGGTAGGGAATCTCGCCTATCGGGTACGTTTAGCAACATGGAACAATATCAAGTATTATCGGGGCTTGCAGTCAGACAAACCATTCTTTCGGGGGTATGACTTTGATAATGCCGGATCTCATGCCATAGTGGTCTATTTTCGCGATGAATTTCTTGAACGATTTGAATTGTTTCATTGTCTGGAGTAGATTAGTTGTTAGCGTTGCGAAGCCTTCACAGATCGCGACGAGATGACCCACCGGCTTGAAGACAGGGACTTTGCCGTTGTCCCAGTAATGATCCGGAAAGATCTCGCCGATGTCCTCGTCTTCCTCCTCCATCTTGGTATCAGGTGGCGCCTCTGTTGGTTGTGAAGGGATGTTATTTTCGGATTCTGCTTGCTGCTGCTGCTGCTGCTGTTGCGGTTGCTGCTGGCTGTCAATGTTATCAGCCGTTGGAGGCGTCGTGGGCCTGTCGCCCATGGGTACGTCTTCTGCCTCGGTGGACATGATGTGTGGCGAAAGGCGCAGAGGACGAGGGTCAAACACCCATCAAACAACGCAAGAAAAAAAGTGGCCGGGCAATGACGATTCTGTCGCGATCAAAGGCCCTGGAGCTAAGCAGCTGGGCGAAGAAAGGGAGCGATAGAGTCGAATCTCCACGAAGGATAAAGTTGGGTGTCGGTCGGATCGGAGAAAGTCGAGCGATGGCGGGTTTTTCTGGGGTTGCTGCTGCTCAACCGAGTCGTAGTAGTCAGCAAGGAAATCTCCCTGGCGGTGACGGCGGCGAGTCGAGCGTGATGTTTGACACCAAAAATCAGGGCAGGAGAAGAATGAAGAAGAAGGAGAAGGAGAAGAAGGAGAGAGAGAGAGCAGACTCAAAAGACAGACAACAGAAACCAAAATGCACAAATACGGGGGTTGCAGATGATCGGATGGTGAGACCGTGCGAGATAGATAGATAGATACTCGATAGATCGGAGAGATAAAAGAGAAAGGCGAGAGGAATGCAGCTTTTGGGGAGGGGTTGCAGGGAAAGGGCAAGTCCGCCGGGAGATTGGCTCGAATGCAGACGCAGAGCAGGCCAGAATTGGCTGATGATGGACTGACTTGACTGACTGGCTCTCGCCCCGGTTCCCGCACGGTTCCTGGCGAGCTAGCTGCCACCGTCCTCAAACCCCGAAAAGAAAACCCGCCAAGCTCGAGCAGACGGACGTCCAAGAGGTTCTGGGAGAAAAGATCACGGCGTGGACTTACCAGTTAATTCGGTGCTCTGGCGAGATGGAAATTGGAGAGTCGGCTTGTTTGAAGGTTCAGGGCAGGTGTGTGGGACTCGGCAGAAATGCGCGTTTCGTGGGAACGGAAATCGAAAATCGAAAGGGGATGCGAAATGCGGCCAACACAAAATCCATCGCCGTCAAACGTCACCGCAACCCATTCCGTCTCGGTGGCGACGTCCGTCTGCCGGAATGCCCGCCGGCCTCTCCCAGGCCCGTCAAGAGAACATCATCCGGAACGTGTGCCATATGTATAAACCGGCTGACAGTTTCCACGAGCAGCAGCCGTGGCCGTCTCCATATCTCGCAAAATTGCGCGAAACAACAGTCGGGCGAACCGTCCTGTTGCATTTTGTCGCCTGCGTTGGATGAAAAAGAAAAATGCAAAATTGTTGGAGACTCCCGTCGTCTCCTCCCCACGTGTCAAAGAGACTCCTCTCGGGAGTACCTGCATATGCCAGGGCTTGCATGTATGCCAAAGCTCCTCGGTGCGAGGCCAAGGTCACCCCATCGTGCTCGCCTCCGTCCAGACGGGTTCCCAAAAACTTGGACCCGATGGCTGCGAGGAGGAGTCATGCCACTCTGCGCCCACCCTTCATCCCCCTCTCCTTTCGCAGTTCGGAACCTTGCCATCCCACCTTGCATGTAGGGCATGCGTGAGTAAAAAAGCAACATGAGGAGGGGATCTAGCCTTGAGGGAGGTGGAGGGATATGATACCCCCAGACATGGTATCCAATCAACACGCTCGTCTCGTAAAACAAACATGACCCCGAAGGGAGCGCGGGCTACCGAGATGCCATGCAACATGAGATCGGACAAATGGTGCCAGTGAAGGGGGGGTATGCGAGAAGCCAAGGATGAAAACGTGACGTCGACGAGGAAAAGATGTTTCTTACCCTGACAAGATGGCCGTTATGCGTACCGTCATCCGTCATGCATTATTGTTGCACAACGTGGTGGACCTACCTCATCATGAGCATCCTGCGTCCTCCTCCGAGACGACGATTCTTAGGACGGTCCAAGATGAGCTAGGGAGATCCCCATCTTCCCGAAAACTCTTCACCCTCGGTGAGAAGCATCTTCCGTTGCATCCCGACTGCTGTTGGGGGACATTTTGGCCGGTGGTGAGGGGAGTAGGCCTCCTCGGACCACGTATTGCCACCCTTACCATTCAGTCGACACGGACGGCCTCAGGAAGCCTATCTCCATCGTTTGGGGCGTTAGTCGGTGCATTTCCGTCCGTTTGGAGGTCCTCAACCCGTCCGGTTGAAAATCTCGTCTTTCGTCTTCCGTCATCAAGGATTGCAGACACGCCGTCAACGGTAGTCTGCAAAAATCCAAATCCCGCAAAACTTCCTCGACGGTAAATTGGTCCGTCTCAAAACGAAGTTTGAGCCTCCTGAAGCCACTTCCAAGTGGTCCGAGGGCACGAAATGGCGTGGTTGTTGAGATATTTTCAAGAATACAGATGGCAAGTGGATGAAAAGTGAGGGTTGAGGATGCATTTGGCGAGGGGTCGTGTGGGAATTTGGCCAGTTCTGACGTTGCGACAACAACACAGCTGACGGAGGATAGGAGGCCAATAGGATCTACTATAATCCCACCCCAGCCTCGTTTCCGTTTGGGAAGACGTATTTTACGATACTACCATTGGACATACACGCGTAAAGTGGGCACACTTCACATCCGTACAGCTGGCGGTGAATACACGGTCAGTCCGTGGTTCAGATCCAGGTCAAGGTATTTCATTTCGAGTAAATGCTCTACATAATATACATGTACAATCTGGAAAAGAGATAGAGAGAGATACAGCGGCCCGCTTCAGGCTCGAGAGCCCGAGTTGTGGCGCCAGGGTGTTAAGTATTGGAGGGCAGGAGGATACATGTTTAGTGTAGGATTCAGAGGATGGTGGTATATGTGTCTGCGGAGCTATGACGAGAGTTAACCTCATACATAACACGCAGGGTGAGCGACAGAGAACGAGGGTAGGTTGAGTTGCGAGGGATTGAAAATGCCGTGATTTGCAACTGGCTGGAAAGCGAGGGATGTTGCGTGCATGTTTGTGTGTAGAAAACGAGAATATCTTCAGGGAAATGGCTAACACTGTAAGCAGTCGCATTGTAAAAAAAATTTAGCGATACTTTTATGCTTTCAGGTGTAGCTGTGAGGGCTCAGAAAGAACACCATGCAAAAAACGCGCAGGTACGAAGAATAATAAGAGATATATTCGCAATGACTTTTTTCTTCTTAGAGTGTAAATAAAAGAAAAGAACAAAGAGACATTAGACATAGATAGGGTTTTTGTGATATGTGGATTCAAGATGGGCATCGTCGTTAGGTTTTCGTTCAATATCAAAATATCGGATAAAAGCGTTTGTTACTATTGCTTTTATATGAGAAATAGAGGATGGGGAGTGGAAGGATGGGGAGAATAGAGGTTCGATGTTGGGAAGAAGGAATTGAACCTCGATAGTTTACTATCGAGGTTCAATTATGCAGTCGGGGCAGGTGTCGCTGGCCCCGGTCCCCCTCGGTCACCTCGGTCACCTCGAGGACGGAATGGACGATCGCCACCCCGTCCTCTGAAGCCACCCCGCTCTCCACGGCCACGGTAGCCATCTCCACGGCCGCGGAAGCCACCACGAGGACCACCACGGAAGTTGCCTCTAAAGTCCCCGCGACCACGGAAACCACCACGTCCACGATTTCCGTGGGAACGCGAGGGAACTTCCTGGAAGGCCTCCTCGGTGGGCTGGGGGATGGACGCCTCTTCGTTCGACCGATCCGCCCAACTGGCTTCCGGTGCATCCTCAGCAGTGGCGCCATTGTTGGACGATTCACCGCCGGCATGGATGTCATCCCAGTCCTCCGTCGACTCGGCGCCTTCGGCGGGTTGGGAAACAGCGGCCGCATTGGCAGCGCCGTCGTCTACAATGGTGGCGGCTGGTGCCGCCGAAGTGGTTTCCACGACGTCCGTCAAGGTCTGCGGGGGAGCCGTCTCAGTCAAAGTGGTTTCAGCGTCAGTTTCGCTCACAATGACAGTAGACTCGCCAAGAGTCTCGGATGTCTGGACGCTTGGTGCCTCCTCCACGGGCTCGACAGGCTCCTCTTCGCCAGCGTACAAGCCATCCGCAATCTCTTTGATACGGGCGTCTGTAAAGTAGTTGTTAGCGGATGAGACTTGATGATGTGGAGAAAAACAGATATTACAACATACAGGTAACACCTTCGGAGCCCTCAACTGTTTCCTCCTTGCTTGCGGCAAGAGATTCGATGGCTGCGGTCGCAGAGTCTTCGGAGCTGTAAACCATGACGAGAACCTTCTCGATGGCCTCATTCTCGGCCAAATTGTCGTCCGGGACCGCGCGACGGTACCCGGCAAGCCGAAGGAAGCGGAAGCAGGTGAGCAAGACATCCTTTTGTGCCTTGATTCCCTCCTCGAACCCAGCCTTCTTGGCCTCTTCGAGTTTGGAAGCAAGTTCCTCGTCGGCGCCTTCGCGCTCGGTGACCCTAGCCTTTCCTTCTGCGACGGAAATTGCGGACAAGCTGATGAGAAGGTCCTGATACTCCTTGGCGCGCTCATCCACCAGCGTTTTTTCGGCCAGCTTCTTCCTCTCGTCGACATTGATCAGCTTGGTGATCTCCTGTTCCTGAGGGGTCAAGCCAGCGATCTTTGCCTCAATGGTTTCGATGCCACGCTACAGAGCAGCCGTTCCCATGTTAGCAATCCACACGAAAGTTCTCTTTTTCTGATATCGGGGTGGTGAATACCTTCTTCTTGGACCACTTTGCGAGACGTCTAGGTGGGAGTTCAGCCTTGTCAGCTTGTTTGTACCCCGGATTTCACAAAGGAGGGGCACAAAAAAAAAAAGAGACGTACTTTTCAACTTCTCGTGTGTAGGGACTGGCACCGGTCTTCGCATCGTGGCCGCCATTGGTGGTGAGCTTCTCGGTAGTAGCCGAAGTGGAGACCGGGGCGTCGAAGAGAGCTTCCTTGGTGGTGTGGAGTGAGTCCTCGGCTTTAGGAGTCAGGGTGCCGGTGCTCCCGTTGCCAGCTTTCTTTTGTCCTCGCGCCATTGTTGATGCTTTTCTCTGCGGATATCAAAATAGATTGCAAGGATGGAATCTGTGATGGTGATATCGGCGGGACGAAACCGAAGGAGCAAAAGGTTGCGAGGTGTGTAATGCGAATGGGTATGCAAGGAGGATAGGCAAGGTAGGTAAATGAACGGATTGCAGATGAAACGGTCGTTCCGTGAAAGGGTATTTTTCTGTTAGATATACGCGGTGGAGGTGGAGACGGGGATGAATGCGATGGCGGGGAGATGCTGATAGAAGTATAATGGTCTGTCGTCGTGATAGCTGGTATCGAGGGGCTTGGTATAATTAGGATTGTGAGTCGAGAAATTGTCGTGTGGTCGCTTTTGGCGTGCTCGTCATTGTCGGACCCTCATTTTTGTTTACTTGTGTTGACATCCCTCATCCTCCTCCGTTCCTCGCTCCCTCCTCAATACAACAGAACGCGACAGCATCATGGCGGCCTCAAAATCTACAAACCAGTACCCTCGAAATGTGCTCCGGCGCATCATCAAAGCTCATTCCGGCTGCAACATCTCGAAGAATGCCGACGTTTTGGTAGGCTGCTTGGATCGACGAGAACATTGCATCGTAAATACTAACTCGCGGTTCGATAGATATACCTAGACTACGCTCTCTTCATGGAACAGTACGCCTACTTTTCCCATTTACCGAGTAACGGTCGAATTGCTGACGAACGAACGCGATCTATTAGACTCTTAAAAGAAGCCGGCATAGAGGCCAAGACCACCGGCGAAAAGCAAATTACGGCGAGGAACGTTAAGAAGGCGAAAGACGTATGTGCAAGACGCCAATGCTACAATTCATATTTTTATTTGCTGATCGGAAATCCTTATTCTAGTCCGTCCTCAAGAAATTCAGAGCATAAGACCAACAGCTTTCTTCACTTCAATTTTTAGCTTTTTCTTTGCATTCTTGGAGTTTATTGGCAATTCGCTCGGAAAATTGACGCATACAATCCCGATACCTTATGATGTTTTCCTCCAGTTGTGGCATTGTAAAGAAAGGCGTTCATCAGGCGTTCATCAGGTGTTGGGGCGATGCTAATACGAAACAAAAGAACTCGAACTTGTATTATATTCCTCATCAAAACAAATTAGAAAGGCGGTGTTAATAAACTAACAAGCATATCGTAAGGAGGTCAAGGATTGCTCCAAAGATCCCCGCGTGGAAACAACAAACTCGGCCAGATTGAAACTTATACAACATGTAACGAAGGGTTAAAGGGGTAATGATTGATTTAAAAGGTTTTAGAAATGAGTCGTGATGTGGAACGGGCTTCCAAACAACGCTTGCTAAATGCACATGTATTTGTGTCTCCAAAAAAAGTGAATGTCAACAGAAAGGAAGAGGGAGGGAGAGCATCATTCTTAACAAGATGGGCGAAATCTGGATTGGACGGACAGGCATCTCGACAATTGCAACATCGATTGTGCGGAGAAGCTAGCTTTTAGCGCGGTCCTGGAGAACTTGGATTATCAAGGAGGAAGTTCGTAGCCTTGGGGCTTTAAATGTTAGCACCACTTTTTACTCTGATAATTTTAGATATTGGTTTACCCACCTCCGTCAATTTATTATCAAACTTCTTCAACGCACTGACAGCTTGCTCCTCGGAGAACCCCATGAGTTGGAGCTTTCGCACTTCTGAATCCTTTTTCCCTTGCCCAGTCAAGTTCGTGGCAACTGCTGCCGGTGTGGTCACGTTGAACGCATCGCCCGCACGAGAACCGCCTCCATTAGCATGTCCGATATTTCCGTTGTTTTGTTGGCTGGAAGAACCCGGGGCGTCCAAGCTTGCAAATAGCGCATCCCAATCGTCATTACTCTGTGTTGGTCTCGAGGTCAGACTGTCCCTTGCCGGTTGCTTCACACTTGGTGATGCGAGATTGGGCTGTGCCGGTTGGGTTGTTTGCAGAGTATTGAATTGAAATGCAGAAAAATCGTCATCATCATCAGGAAGATTTTTTGCACCAATTGATGCGGTTGGAACATGTTTAGCAGCACCCGGAGAGTCAAACACATCGTTGAACTCGGCATAGCCGTGGTCCGTCGTAAAGTTATCATCTTCATCACCTTTGCTGTTTGCCTCAAAGGATTCACCTAGGTCTTTGAAATCACTCTCAAAGTCATCGTCGTCAAAGGCGGTTTTATTCTGAACAGGTGGCTGAATCACAGGCTTGACCTGAACAGGCGAAAACGCACTATAATCAGATGTCGGCTGCGCGGACGTTGTTGGCGGAGAGGCAGGTGGAACCGAAGGTCCAAAAACGCTATCGAGGTTACTGGTAGAAGCCGGCGGCGTCATGGCGGGGGAAGAAAGAAACATCTTTGCCGTCCCGGCGGTCTGAGCCGGTGGCGCATTAGTGTTAGTTTTCGTCGGGTCCGTCCTAGGTGGTAGCAAATTGGTAAACTCTGGAGGGAAGGCTGAAATTTCGCTAGATGTTCCAGGAGGGGCAGAGGTATAAGCCGGAGGCGAAATTTGCGAATTTGGATCAGGAAGTGGTGTACCCGGACCGGGTTCCAGAGAAAGCGGTTCAGACGTTTCGACTTTTCGGCCCGTTTTTACTGCTTTAGGGCTCGCGGGGGTAAAGTGGTCGTCAAAGCCGCCGTTCTCACTCGCAGTATCACTTTCATCATCGCCTTGTAGCTCACGAATTGGGGGGAATTCTTGATGGCCAGTAGAAGGACGTTCAGGTTTCGTTTGACCGAATCCTGCAAAGGCAGCTTCAAAGTCGTCTTTAGCAGCTTGAGAGCCTCTTTGTTCCGGCACGCCAAAGCCGAAATTCAGGGGCTCGGATTTGGCTTGACTCGCTCGACTACGATTGCTCATCGTACTCAGATAGCTCTCACCAGTGGCTGTCGGTTTGATTGGTGTCGTAATATCGATGCCAGGAAACGCACCTGGAATATGCGTGCTGCTTGGGCTGGCGGCAGTACCAAAATCGGAAACAGAATCACGTCTATCAGTTGACCTCGCTGCTATTGGACTACCACCGGTGGTTGATCCGGTCCTTGTTCTCTCAAGCTTCTTGGGTTCCTGTTCTCCAGTAGGGGCGTGAGACAAAGGTGAAGGCCTAAAAGCATCCACCTCAGGTTCGGGCTTTGTTTCCTGTAGAGTACTCGGCCAGGCGGTAGGCGTATCAGGGCGCGAGAAGGCCGATTCGCTAGGGGGTTGAACTTGCACAGAACTAGTCGTGGACTCCGTTCGATTAAGAGTCAAAGGCAGGAAAGCGGAAGTGATATGTGGGCTTCCAATCGAAGGTGGTATCTCGGCAGTATGTGAAGAGTAAGAGGACGTAGGCGGTGAAGTAGGGGGAGTAGAGCCGCCAAAAGCACTCTCAGTAGCTGAAGGAACAGAGAATGCCGTACTACGAAGAGGCTCCTTGTTCCCAGTGTTTTGCCTGGAGAAAGAAGTTGGAGGAGGTGGACCGGTTCCGGATGGGGCGGTAAACGAACCAAAAACATTGTCGAATGCATTCTGTCCGGGATTCGAAGCTGGTGTAGCAAAGCTGGGCTGAGGGGAAGAGTCGAAAAAGCCATGCGAGTCTTGGAAACGTTTCTCAACACTTGCTGTTTCTTGAACAGGAGGGCTCTTTCTATGGAACGGGTTTGCATTGAAAGGATTTGTTGACATGGTGCTAGTTTGGCTGAGAGTAGGGCTTGCAGGAGGTTGCGGGCTTGCACCACGACTGAGGCTTACCACCAAATCAGCCTTTTCTCTTTCGATTTCGCCTTTCACTCTTTCGCGTTCGGTCTCGGATGTGGCGAGCTGCTTCTTATTGATAGCTACCAGTCCCTTCTGTTGTCTCGCGTCAAGTTTCAGTTTCTCCAGTTGCTTTCGGAGTTCGCTTGTTTCCTGATTGGTAACTTTCATCTTTTCTTTGAGAGATTGGTTCTCCCTGACATCACCGTCATATGCGGTCTGTACTTGCGATCTCTGGTTCCGAAGATCGGTGAGAGTGGCCTCGAGCATGACAAAGTCATTTCTCAGTCGTGTGGTGTCAGCTTTGGATGTCGCCAAAAGCTCTTCCACCCGCTTGAGCTCCCGCTCCTCGTTTTCGTAAGATTGTCGGAGCTGTGCTAGTTTGAGTTCAATACCGTGCTTCTCGTTGGCCACGTTGAGAATATTCTGATCCGCGGACATTCGCTTCAGCTTAAGATCCTGTGTTTGCTTGGTCAAAGATCCTATCTGATTTGACAGATTCGCAAGCTCAGTCGATTCGGACGTCAACTTTTTATTGACTTCAGGATCCAAAAGGTCATCGAGGTGGGATGGAGTGTCTTTGCTGGAGGTCGTGCCACCAGTAGCTGAAGGTGAAATCATAGTCTGGCCGAATGAACTCGATGGGACGAATGGCCTCGTTCCTCCGAATAGTCCAATAGCGCTCGTAGGGATTGGCGCAGGGAGTGGCGAACGAGGGGCCGAGAATCCGTCATTGGTACTGGCAAGAGCAGTATTCAAAGGAGCAGTACCAGTGGTGCTAGGTTGAGCCGACGATGCAGTTGTAAACGAATCATCAAGCCCGAATAGCTCATCTAGATTCGACTTTGGTGTCTCCGTCGGGGCATCGAATGGCGATGGACCAGGAAGGGCGGGGGCGGCTAAACATAGAACATGGTATTAGATTTCAAGCGGACTCCACAATGCATAGATGAGAACAAGTTTACCTTGAGAGGCGAAGCCGAGCGGAGGACGAATGGCTACTGGGATAAGATGCCGCGGAAGGGTATCCGGAAGGCCTTTGCCGTTCGTTCCCCGGGTCCTTTCCTGGCGAATCAAGTACATTGCAACAGCAAACTCATCTCTGGTGAGACTGCCATTCTTTTCAATATCTGCAAGATCCCAGATTTGGGCCAAGGCCTCTTCGGGAAGCTTAGATCCGGAGAAGAACGGAACTGCTTCTTCACCTGTGATGAATCCTTTGTTACCAGTATCCACTTCCTGGAAATGACTGTCAAACTTTGCTTTCTCTACAGCAGTTATAGCCCAGGGCACATCTGCCGGCCCAGAGGGGGCAGCAGAAGGAGGCGGCATCGGAGGTGGCGTGTACTGCTGCCTCAACGGACTTTGAGCCCTAGCGGGGTTGAACTGACGAGGAATAGGTGGGACGGTTGGAATACCGGCTGGGGCCACCCTTGGGCTAGGATTGGGTGATGGCCGTTGTCGTCCATCGCTTGTGACGGGACGAGGTCCTCTCGAGGCGGCGTCGAAAAGAACCTGCGGGAGCGAGTTGGGTAACGCCGACAAGGACCCGTTCATCGTACACTGGATGAGATGCATAGCCACAACGAATTCACCGGGTCCAAGGGCGCCACGTTGTTGCCTGTCAGCGAGGCCCCAGATCAAGCCCAAGGTAGTGTTTGGTAGCTTGGCTCGTTGAAAAATTTGTCGTGCCGATTCACCTAGAGAAAAAAGACCATCAGCATCCCATGGATAACCGTTTTTGTGGATCAGATATATATGTAGATATATTTCTTACCCGGTAGCAGTCCATCCACAGCGCCAGATTTCTCGAATAGCTCGTTGAACCTAGCAACATCTTCGGGAGATAGTCTGGGAACGGCGACGCCGCTTCCCGACAGTTGTTGTTGGATAGGACTGGTAGGGGGCTGCGGAACCTGGGAAGATTGTTGAGGGCTGCCAGGAGCGGGCCAGTTCATGCCCACTCCTTTGAAAGTAGGTAGCGGTCCAGCTAGATGGGGGATACTCGTCAGACTATTCTCGCAGAAAACGACAGTACGTAGAAATAGAGTGTGTGCTTACGATATTGCGCAAGGTCTGGTCGCGGGGCCTGACCACTTTGCGCCTGCCCGATCAGCCGCAGAGCGACGCTGAATCCAACTTTTGTGAGGAGTCCACGGTTCTCGGTGTCGGCGATGCCCCAGATCTAAGACTTTGTCAGTATCGTCTCCACGTCGTATGACTTGAGGGTGGGCTGTTCAGAACCTCGCCTAGGACCTGGGGTTTCAACCCCGATTTCTCGAAAAACTTGACCGCGAGCTCTCCGGTGATGACCCCCAAGTTCTGTGTATCGGCAGCTTGGAACAATTGGCCAAACACCTTCTTCTCCTCAGGAGTGAGGACGAGATTGGCCGGGGAAGCTTTTGGACGATGTTGTTAGCCTTGAGGTCAATGAGGAGTGCCAGAGGCGCCCGTTTCGCCGACAGGCGGTTATCACGTACACGTACCGGCTGGCTGCGTTATTTCCGACATGACTACGGAGGGTTCTCAAGGAGATGTAAGATGCTTGTATATGGAGGAATGCCGCTTCCGACTGTGCGACATGCAGAGAGGGCGATGTTGTAGTCGGAGCAAGAATGATTGTAGGGGGATATTTGGGGGTATGGTCGAGGTTCGTATTGTGTATGGGGAAGTAGTGTGGTTTGGCCTGGATGAGCTAATACGGGGAGAACAAGCAAACCGCCCGACCTCCGCTTGGCTGCGACCCAAATGAAGCTAGAGAGGCGCTGCGACGATTGGACGTCGCTAAAAGAGCGAGAAACAGGAGGATGAGGAGGAGTAAATCACGGCGAGGACGAGGTCGGCCGGTGGTTGGTTTTCAGCTGAAGCTCAAGCGGTGAGCGGGATCAACTGAAATAAGATTCTGGAGTTTGCGTGCGGAGTCGTCGTTGGCTGCCGTTGAGGACGTCGCGAAACACGTGGGGCTCACTGGCAATGGCTGCGAGCGAGGTATCGGTACGGTGCACCAGAGGGGTCCCGTCTTGGTGGCAGGCGCTTCCAGGCCCAATAGAACAGCACGGCAGGCTTGGATTGATATTCTGGCCCGTCACGGAGAGGTAGCGTAACCCCGCCATGACCTGCATATCTCGACTGGCGTAGGGACCGGGGTGTTTCTTATATGTATGTATCTACCAATTCGGGATATCTTTCCGGAGACGCTCCTGATATTTGAACAGGCAGAACAATCAATGAAATACACACATGGCCAGGCAAAGCTTCAGACCAGGACTTCAGGAAGACGCGGTTCTACATGGAGCCTTGTAGATTGCAAGCACCTGCTTCATGCGCATGCTCTCGTAGACTCCACTGAAGAATCCGCAAAGAAAATACAGCAAAAACAACACATCCTCACGGAGAGGTTCACAATGTTCTGCAGACTGTTGTTCCAAATGACAGACGGGACGAGCTCTCGGGAGCAGGACTATTCCTCCTCTTCAGTGTCTTTCGCGCGTTCCGTCTCATCCTCCGATTCCTCTCCTGAAGTTTCTTCCGTTGCCTTCACCTTCTTTCCACCGCGTTTGCGAGACGTCTGCTGGTTGCCCCCTCGCTTTCTTTTCCTCGATGGGGCTAAAGCTTCATCCTTATCCTCTCCTTTCGTCTCTATTTCGGCCGACTCTTTTTCTTCTTCATCAGTCATTAGTGGGGAACTAGCATCCTTCTTGGTGGTCCGGGATGTGCCTCCCGTCAGAGTGATCCCATGCTGCTTCATCATCCGAGTAAAACGCTTCGCTCTATATTCAAGATGGTACCAATACGGCGCAAATGTTAGCTCTTCCAAAGTCAAAATCATATTGATCAGCCCAGAGCGTTGAGGTCATCGTTACTTACGCAGCTCCTTTGGTGACAATTCCACGGTCTTGAGCTACGAGCTCGAAATCAGGCTATCTCTCTCGATTAGCTATGCTTCTATCACGGTGGATTCATGGAAACTATGTGCTTCTCACCCTCCCATTCTTCGAGTATTTTATACAGCTGATGAGAAACATAAATTGGTCATCCGAGGTGCTGTTAGTGCCCTTTGGCGCCATTTGATTTAGCAGGTAGAATTCACTTTGGAAATAATTTGGTGGTTAAGGCAGGAAATGACCTCCTCAAGTAAGAAAGATGTTTATGAGACCAGGCTTCCTGATGTATCGAGTTAAAATGCGAATATTAGACTTAAAGTTGGGATACAGACAAAAGGGAAGCTGCCAGACAGGTAAACCAAAGTGTCTCTTATAAAAGTTCTACAATGTTCCGTCGCTCGAAAAAGAAGTTGGAAACAATATTATGACACCCATCAAGTCCAATATCCAAATTTCCATACCCCCACATGTTGCAACATACTCGCATTGACCTTCAATTACAAGCGCATGATACTTGTTTTCTTAATCCTCCCCTGCAGCTGCAGTAGGACGATATGCACCAAATACCAATGGCCCGGTGACGACAACCCCTACCTCTAGGGTCTTGTCGTCGTGAGACTTTTCCAATTTCTACTATCAGGCAACGTATATGTACAACTACCGACCCGCAGCGGCTGGTCGGCCGCGACAATAAGCACGGAATGTAACTGTAAGGTCAATTGAACCGGTCAACTATTACCCGCAATATTACATAACTGTTGTTATCGTTTATGGTGGTCGTCACCACCCCCCAGATTGTCTAATCCGGTGAGCTCATATGACCTTGCTGATGAACCCTTTTATACATCATTGCGAATGATGATTGATACGAGGCTCGGTACTTGATTGACTTAAAACTAAACTAGCTACGAGCTTGGTACCCAGCCTTTCTTTTGGCTTCAATCGGAACAGGTTTGTGACTAATAAACATTAATTTGTGATACTGATAGTATCCTTCGTGATACCTCCCTTGCGAAGCCATTCCATAAAATACATCATTGAGCAAAACGCTGAACGAAGCGGAAAGGTTGATATGACCTCTCAAATCTCGTCACTCATCATAATCATCATCGTCGTCGGAAGGCAAGTAATACTTCCTAGCTATACTCGGTTCCGACTTGACTGCGACTGGCTTTGTCTCCCTCTTGATCTTAACAAGTTTAGAAGGGGCCTCTCCGTCATCATCTGAATCCAAAAGATTAATCACCGTAGGCGTCCCGCGACCTCTGCCATTCCCAGCGCTACCCTTTGCCCCACTAAAAGGCTTAGTTTTAATAGGAGTAGGCGTGCCATCCTCAATCATCTTCGCCTTCTTCTTAGCGGGCGTGATGAACTCCTCGTCGTCGACGTCTTCTTCGTTGAGAAACTTCTTTCCCTTGGAGCTCGGTGTACTCGAAAGGTTTCTCTTCTTCGGAAGGCCCTTTGGAGGCGTACTAGGCCTCACACCGGTTTCCACTTCCTGTCGAAGCTGCGCAGCTTTTTTTCTTATCGGCTTCAGGCAACTTTGAATTGCATCATAAGTGGCGCCATCCCCAAAGTAGACGGCTATCGCTTTGCAGTCTGGTTTAAACTCGGGATGGGCGGCTAGGACGGCAGCCAGGAGCTTGACGTAATTCTCATGAGACCATGTGATGGGCATGGTTGCTGATAACGGTCGAGATATGTGGTTGTCCTTCGATTCTGAACGATAAAGGTATTGGAGGGGTTGAGATAAAACGAGGAGGCAAAACTACCATTAACAAAACTACTCAAGAGTAGCCCGTTAAAGATACAAATATGTCAAAGCAAGTGTTCAAAGATGCCCGAATGCGAGCTCGTGAGGCTCGAACTAGACAGCTAGGCGGAGTCGAGGATGTAAGCTTGTACGTGCAGCTACAGTTGAAGAATGTTGGATATAATATTGACCGATGCTCGGACTGATAATTCGATTTCGCGCAAAAAGGTACCTATGTTGTGGGGGGGTCCTTGCTAGAAACCTTGAGCGCACTCTTCGAAAACGGTCACATGGACGTCGACATCTTCCTTGCACATGCACGTATTCCGTAGAATGGACTCGGTTATGTTCAAAAGCAACGGAACCGGCGCGAAAGAACGGGTAGCGACAGTATACAGCATTCGCTAAATGATCAGATGTTCATGCATAGATGCCTGCAGCGCATGCGGTGTGTGCAGCGGCCTATCGATAGGGACGGACGTTTTCGCGAGCCGCAAGGGGAGTGTGGGTGAGAAGAATACTGTTCTTGGGTACGATATCGAAGAGAATGTCTTGGAAGGACTGATCTGTTAGTGTCTAGAATTGGAAGATTTATATCCTATCCGTGAGGAGCAGTGTTGGTGGCGGCCTCGACCCCTGTCAGGCAAAGAGGGGGCTGGGATTCAAATGCATAGTGGCCCGAAGGACACCATCTGGAACTAGGTTCAAGGAACAAACCCGGTGGCCCGCCCTGGGTCCATAGACTTTACTTTCACTTCCCCGTGCACTTAGGTGGGTCCATGGACGTTGCCCGGTATCATCCAAAATGAGACTGAATCTTTCTCTCTTTGAGGGAAACAGAGACCGACTTGAGCGCAATTCAGAATCTGTTGCAGTAACAACCACTCAGCGCTCTGAGCTCACACTTGAAGCATTCACAAGATCATCGAACCTAATAGAGTATTATTGAAGAATGGGTTTTTAAAATCACAAAAGAAGATCATAGCCGAGTCCACTACAGGTTTGAATGAGCGACCTTAATTTCAAAACGATCATGAATACAACAAAAACAACACAGATGTTCCTAAATCTCATTCCAATCTTCAACCCTGAGTATTTCAAAACATTACATGTCTAACTCGCGACACCCATGTTCTGCTTTCCCACGACTCATTCGGAGAGCTCTTCTTCCGAGCCGCTACCCTCAGCCAGCTGCTTGTAAGCTCCAGGCTCAAGCTTTGTTCGTCTTCGTGGTAACACTTTGACCGGAGTCTCAGGTTCAACGGAGCTAGGAGTGGTTTCCTCTCCGCTGTCATCATCGTCAAGAGGTGGGGTTGTCTGAGCCTCACCCTCGCTCTCCGAATGATGAGACGAAAGCTCTTCATCGCTAGTGTCCTCAATAGTCCTACCACCCCTCTTTCTGCCTTTCGCAGTGGCGATCTTTCTCTTTTTGATCGAGTTGGAGCCCTCCGAGCTAGGAGACGCTCGCTTCTTGGAAGGAGTGGCTGGAGTTTCACCCCCTACGCTTTGGATTCGGAGTTGGGCAGCATCTTTCTTTAGGTTGCGGAATCGGTTTTCGACACTGTGGAAGGTGAGTCCCGCATAGGAAGCGATGGTTACCATATCAAAACGTGGAGTAGCTGCAATCACGGCGAGAAATAGATCTCGATCTGCCTCGGGGGTCCAGGTGGTACGTTGGCGTGGCATATCGTGGTTTTGGGGCGTGCTCGTCTAGAGAGTAAGCCTTTGAAGTTAACTTAGGATAACGATATCTGATATATCTCGGTGTATATATCAGCGCTGGAGGTTTTTATTTAAAAGCGCACATACCTTTGGAAAGCGTTTCTGTTGGGAGTACTTTGTAGTTTTAAAAGTTGAAGGTTTGTGAGTTTAATGAGAGCAGCGTATCTAGCTAGGTAGTATCTAAACCAGTGATACAAAATCAAGAGAGATCTGAGAGGTTTAAAGTATCGTTTATTTATGCTCGACAGCCTGTACATTGCAGTTGCGCCATCGATGCATCTTGTTACCAAGCAATCAAAATACAGAAAACTTTCTTAAGTGGTGACCACTAGATGGTTCGGTATATGCAACATCAATTCTAGATGCTCTCCGTGCCCGGGGACTAGCTCTTCTGCGTGCCCGGTAACGAGCCGGGATGATGTTGGATGCAGGCCGTCAACACTTTCGTAGTGTTGTGCGTGCCAACAAATCTTACCCTGAAGCTTTATGGACATGTTCAATCTACAATTCAGGCATTGATGCTAGCGTTGCGGGTCATTAGACAGGATGTGGTAAGTAGGCGTCTGTCAAGGATAGCTATCTATGCAGGCATATTCCCAAACGAAGGTATTTTGGCCAGAACCTTGTGTCGTAAACCGGAAAAGTCAAGTCAAGTTGTCAGAATTAAACCCAACGGACGGGTTAACGTTCTCGTCTCGAGCTCGAAATTCATCCAACATGAATAGTATAATCCTTGTAATCTCCGCATGCCATTCAGCTCTTGTTTCAACCTGAGTAAAAAATTCAAATTATAGCATCGCGAGCTCCTGACGGCATTCAAATACAACCAAAATCAGGGTTTTTAGACTACTGCAGCAGCGGCACGGCTCGTATGATCTCACATCCTACCAACAAAAACTCAATAGCTCTGACCAAACTATCATAGGGAACTAGCTCCGTCGACGTTATCCAGTTCCTCACCGCGAGTATCGCCGACGTCGGCGCCGTTGCTATTCGCCATCTCATTTTCTCCCTGCAGGACCCCAGCCTCGTGATCTTGAGCATCAAGCTGCATACTTGCATCCGTATCCATCAGGTCAGGGTGGTCGATAGTCCTGAACTCATTGTTCAAGTCTCTCAAATCCTGATTTTGCTCCCAAGTCAAGGCCGCTACCCCATTCCCCACTTGCGGTTCATGGGTGGCAATCATGGACTCAGGTTGGAAACTCATGTTGCTTATGCCGCTTGTCAGCATGGGGTCCATAACCGATACGATATCCCTGGTTTCAATCTGGGACTGCTGCTCATGCTCGACGGTGATTGCCCCGCCTTGGGTATACTCTCCGGCAGAAAATATAGGGTCGATCATGTAGTATGGATGGGCGTTAGCATTGATCTCCTCACCGACCACACCCTCTTTCTCTTCAACCTTATTCTCCTTTTTCACCAGATAGCATTCCATGAGATCACCGTACCCACGTGAGCTCAGATTATTGGATTCCCCTTCGCTATCGTCCTCGCAATTATCATACTCCCACTTGACCTTCCCATTCTCGTATTTGACAGGCCTAGCGCGACCTTTGCCGTTCTTTCCCGCTTTGTCAATCCCACCTTTACCGTTGAATCCGGATTTGCCCCCTCCTCCGTCTTTGCGTCCACGGCTGATGAGAAAGTCAATGCTGCCGTCGCCGAATTCGCGGGCCTCCTTACGAAGCTTTTTCATTTTCTCTTCGATAGCGCGGGGGGATGCATCGCCACCAAAGGCCGCTGCGATTTGTTTGTAATCCATGTGGATGTGGTGCACTGCGAGGGTGACGAGGAAAAGGCGGGAGACATTCTCGTGGGTCCAAGTGATAGGCATGTTGAAAGTAGTGGTTGGTCAGGGCTTGCAAAGCGCGCAAGTTGTGTCTAAGCGGGTAGTTAGCAGCTAAATATTTTATGCTACATAGTTGTATATTTCAAAGGCTCAGATATTCATCATACGATAAATCGCTTTGATGAACTGAAGATGCAGAACTAAACGAAGCTGCTGGATCACTGATGCTGACTCTCTAAATCTTGAATTGGAGCTGAACGGAACGATGGAGGCGGTTAGGATGGAAAGAAGGAAGCAGGCCGTACCGCTCGATTTATAAACCCACATATTCCATGAGGGTGTTTGCTCTTCTTTGCTGAGTATCCGGCTTTTGGTGATAGTGATCCTAGAAGGTTTCTTGATCCTTCTAGAGTATTTCTTTGAAGCTGGACTGCCGAGTAGCAAACTTTCTATCAAGCATTGTGCCCTATATCTAGTAGAAAGCGTGGCATATTTATGCTGCTTGCCGCACTGATTAGAGCCAGCGTCGCTGTTCAATCAATATGAATTCGTTCTATCTTTGATGGAGTTTCTGAGCTGAGCCACAAAGTTTTCAAATAATGAATTAATGCATTAGCCCTACTAAGAAACAAACAGATTATGAAGAATATGAATTCAGAAAATCTAGCATATGTAACACCAAATAAACCGCGACAAAAACCCACCGTGAGGAATCAACAGGATCGTTGACCTGATAGCAGCCATGCGGGTGCCAAGACTCGCAAGCAGTGATAAAGGAAAGAATGAATTGATAACAGAACCAGCCTTATTGTAACGCCAAGGTTGCAAGTCCACCGAAATTTCGAAAGAACATAGAATAGATATTACAATACGCTAGTCTCCCAAGTAATCGTCGTCGTTGTCGTCGCCCACCTCAGCTTTAGTCGGAACAAAGTCGTCATTAGAATCCTCTAGTTCGAGAGCATCCGACGCCTCTGAAAATTCTAAATGAGGCGTTGGCTCACGCTTCACGTTGACTGCTCGCTTTTTACGAGGTGAAGGGCATGGAGTGCCTTCGCTAGTACCCTCGGTGCCGAAAGAGTGTGCAATGACCTCTTCGTCGTCCTTTTCGATGGATACCCTCCTCTGCTTTGGCTTCCCTGGCGTTCTCTTCTTGGGAGAGGATTCCTTTTTCACCCCGTTGTTAACATGGGATCCGCTGGTAGATTTGGCAGGGCTATTGCCAGCGAGAGCGCGAATTTTGACGATCCGTTCCTTGATCGCTCGCGCGGTAGGCTGCTCGCCGGCACTTGGTGCTTTTAAAAGCAATGAAATAATTAGTAAGAAGTTCTGAGATATGACTATATGGAATGAGAAGGGGGATAAATGATGAAACCAGATTTTACTCTATAGAAATAGTTTACTTACGCCAAGCTGCCCTGATCTTGTCCCCATCGACTTTGATCTGATGGGTCTCTAACAGCGTAAGGAGAAGCTATACTCGAAAATTGGGGTCAGATCCATGTCTTTGAAACTGTGGTTTGCTGGAAGGTCTCACCAAATGGTCATTCTCTGCGGTCCATTTGACTGGCATTTTTCTCGCAGTGAAAAGTACTGGGTTTGAAAAGGCTTATGGAACAGCTGGTTGGAACGTTGGTAGGGGGCTTGTGGTATGTGGCAGCTTTCTGATGAGAGTGTGTTGTGCTTCGGCAGGTCTTTCGAGCCAAGTCTCCTGTGAGGTTGATTGTATGGCGATAAGGAAGGGGTGTAACTTGATTTATACTTGATGGCATAAACTAGCAAAAGATGGATGCTCTTGGAAGGCAAAGGCCAGAGATCTATTCCACTGTACTGGGAGGGGATTGTGCCAGTGCACACCATGCATTTGCGCGCTGTTGACTGGGTGTTTCTCCCCGGGCAGCAGGATAGCTGCCTCTGCCGCCCGAACTCGATCCCCCCTCCAAAAAACCCACATCCGTGGTAATCAATCAGCCTCGCTGGAGTCGACGATTAATACCTTGCAATGAAGGGATTGTGCATATGCAAAGGGTCGCGACAATTTCACAGCCACTCATCAAGTTTTCAAAACGGGCTCGGAGTAATCCCTTTGCTGGATTTGTTCGCCGCATCAAGAGGGACTTCTCGTTGAAGTTTCTAAGCGACTGCCCGCAGCAGCTTCTCTCAGGTCCCCAGTGCCGTCGGGAGCCTCAGAGTTGGCTGATGCCAGCCGTTCCCCTCACACCATCTCCATACAGCCATCCGCAAGGTCGCCCGCGTCATCCTTGCACCCGGGACGCTCCCAGGCCAGGAACCGACATTTTAGCCTTGAATTTCTCAACCTTCGTCGGTCTTTGATCATTGACAACAGCCGAAACAGCCAACATCAGGCAACGTTCAGCGAGCAGGCTGGCCCCACCCTCCTGAGTCATCCTTCCAATTACATTGCCGAAAAGAGGTTGGTGATCGCGCGCATTTCTGGAAAACGCGACGCGACACTGGCAGGCCTAGACCCAGTTCAGGCCTCAAAGTCGCGTCAAGTCGGACAATGTTGGTGGTCCCCCTTGCAACGCGGCCTCGCGGGCGTAGGGGTGTCTATCAATTAATTATCCAAAAGAGGAAACGTAATGGGGCTGCAAGACAGAGATTTTGGAGCCGTTGCGACAGTTCCTACGTCAACGGGTTTTTGCTAGTGTGCCGTTCAAAATCGAGGTGGTTGGGAAGAAAGCATCAGCAGGATTCAGCGATTTCTCGAGTAGGAAGAAATTGTGCCATCAAACCCGCAGTAACTCGAGTCTGTCGACGGGTCTTCTTCGATTGCGCTGCTGCGATCGCGAAGAAAGAATGCGAATGCAAAAAAAACCCAACCAGAGTATCACAAGAGTTCGTGAGAACGCAAGCCCGCATGCAGGCCGCCCTTGCTCCTGAAACGCTAGCAGGCCAACGGCGACCGAAATGGACATTACCCACTCTTCGCAAGAGCAAGGCATGGAGGGGAAACGGATCTGCTTCCTTAGCCCGATGGTCTCGCAAGATATCCCGTCTAGCCAATAGAATTATCCAACGATAGCCAGTCCCAATTTCTGTTTCCCAGAACCTAAGTCAAGGGGATCCAGATGTGCCCTCCATCCTCCAGGTTTGGGGATTTTTCCCCAAGAATGCCGACCATCTTCCATACATTTACTATGCAAATCGTCAAGACGGGACGGGAATTTTAGCCCTTCGGATTTTCAATCTGTTACATGATTAAATCCCTACTTCACGGGGTGGGCTTACAGAGTTAGGTCACTTGCACCCACATAATCAAGAGTATATAAGGTGGGAAGATCCCAATAGAATCCCTCCCAGCCTCTTCATTCAGTATAACTCTCTCGTGCTTACCCATCCAATTAAATTGCATAGAAACCTAAACGAGTAAAAAGAAGTTTCGCCTTTTACACACACCCCTCACGTGAATTTCTAGAAGTTCTGTGGACCACTTCGCAACCTTCTCGCTGCTTCCGAATTTCTGCAACATCCCGAGTTCCCTGCCTTGTGTTGCCGCGACACACTTCTCACTTTTACCTTTGAAGATTTTCATTCACACCCATTTAAAAATATCGCCAAAATGCGCTGGGATACCACCGCTGATGCAAAGGTATTACTTTGCATTCCAATATTTCCTTCTAATTTTCATAAACTGGGATGGTTGCTAATGGTTGTGCTAGCTCTTCATGGCCGTGCTTAAGGTGCACAGTTTGAAACTTAACCACGAAGCTATTGCCAAACTAATGGGAGAGGGTAAGCCAACTTTCGGCCCTATGCATTAATTTTATTAGCATGACTGACAGGCAAACCTATTTATAGAATGCACCGCGAAAGCCGTCAGCCATCGAATCGCAAAACTAAAGAATATCGGTGGCGATGTCGGATCACCCAGTTCAACTCCAAATACGCCCACTAAGCCCAAGACACCATCCAAGCGAAAGCGCAATGACAACAGTGACCTGATCGCCATCAAGAGAGAGCATATTGAACACGGCTTGGACTCAGATACCAGCGGCGAGGCGTATATCGACGCTGTAGCCACGGGCTCCCCAAAGAAGCGACGACGTCAACCAAAACCTGTTCCAGCTCCGGTTCCTGAAGTATCCTTCGCCTCGACGCAAGACGACGGGGATCTTAATTCTCCACCCTCGACCTTGTACTCGTCATCCGAAACATCCTACGAAGAATTTCTGCACGCTGCCTCTTTTGTCGACCCGAGTAACCTATCATCACTTGATTCGGAACTCTATATGCAAATTCCAATGTCGATGCCGAATTGCTTTCAGTAAAACGACAACGCTGGCTGTTGTCACCACGTTTTGGTTACTCCCTGCAATATCTCCGGCGTTATTGGCTGTGCTATTTCGATTATGGATGTTTGTCTACTTGCTTGGGTAATTTACGATCATGTAACGAATCAAGATTTGAGGTTTCTTCTTTGCGTGTCTCCCTGCTCGGAACGCTTGATTTCACTTTTTTTATTTGTTTTTAATACTTCTTTATTACTTATATTTTATCATTTTTTGTTCTCTCTTTCACAGCCAGGAAAATTTAACTGCTGGGAAGTTTTCGATTTTTCTTTGGACAGTTAAATTTAGTTTTACAGTCTTATCATTCTTGGTCATATTTCCATTTCTTTTTTGTTCGGTCTCCTAGTTACAAAATCCTACTGCGCTAAAAATTTGCGGGTTTTTATAGAACTTGGTGCACTAATTGAATTTTGATTTTACTTCAACGGAATACTTAATTAACGAGGGAAACAAGTGATGCAATGAGATTCGTGCCCCGTTTTGTGCCCCGGTCATGATTCGTAGCCAAAATTGTGAAAAGAAAAGCAAGCCAAAAGAGAAAATGTATATACATGGATGGCGAAGACATGGTCAGAGTTTCAAAGAGCAGACTTGATGGGACGCTATTCACCATCGTATAAGCTAGGGCTATGGTTAGCGCTACAGTCTAGCTAAAGGTTACGGGGTGGCATTGTCTACCTTTCATCATCTTCTGCATCACCATCATCGTCATCGATTTGAATTACATTCCTTTGAGGGGTTTTCTCGGCATTTGCAGGTTGTCTTATACTTTTTGGATGTAAAGCAGTTGGTATATTTGACCCACGAAGAGAAATTGCTGCTTTTACAAACTCTGGACGGGTTTTTGAGTTCTTTGACGGTGTTTCCATAATTACATCGTCGTCTACCTCTTCCTCACGATTCACCTGTGAGAGTTTGCGTTTTGCAGGAGTGGAGGTTTTGGAGACGCCAGCAGGTCTTGCGAGACCCGTTGTTCCTTTTCTAGGGGTGGTGGGTGACTTGGTGGTCTTCCTGATCTTCTGAAAGTGCTGTCTACGAAAAAAAAAGGAAATGACAAATTTAGCATACATTCGACAGACGATATAGCCTCGTTATCCGTATGTTCTGCTTTCATGTCGTACCTGCATCCCTCCGACGTAAACTCCAAACCCAGAGCTTGCATTTCTTTCGATACATCCTCCCATTTTGGTAACTGACTGATATTCAACAGTTTGATTATGGTAAGCAGCAGCTTGTGCTCGCTTTCAATAGTCCAGGTCGGCATGATTGAGCAGCTTGAGATTTAAATCGATTTTAACTTTGAATTCAATCGAGATTTTTATATTGTTATATAGTGCAAAAGACCGAAACGGTTCAGCCGAGTCGAAGACCGAGAGAATGTTGAGTTTCTTTTGATATTTGATGAAAAAGAAGTGATGGTTGGGAGAAGGGTCTGGATAATCGGGATATGTATTTTCGTTCGAAATACTTGGGCGATTCCAGGCTAATTTGCAAGTTGCTCGTAGTTATTGGCCGTGTCGTAAATTGGTAATTAAATTTACAGACGTAAAAGCCAGGCTTCCACTGCGACAGGCTGGAATAAGGTACCAGGCAATCCGTTCCAGCTGGGGGGTGTTCAAAAAAGTGACTTTCGGGTTGGCAGAAGGTTATCCGTTCGTGTCAACCGTCTCGCCTTCATTACAACTCCTATCTCGGACATGATTAGTGACTTTACGGATTATCCCGCGGCAATCCTGCTTTCATCACACTTCCCGTTTCCGCGACGATGAGCGGTCGATAGTTCGAAAAGTGGATCCTGTTGGTTTCTGTGAGCTCGACAGTGTTCTGGACAAGGACCCATGCAAGGAGGTTGAGCCAACAGTCAGGGCAAAAATCCCCCAAGCGAGCGGCGCAGAACCGGGATTTTTGTAGGAGACCTGCTACCAATCACGTCCCAAACGTTGGGGACGGCCGATCCCCAGCTCGTGGGAGCCGACAGACAATCGGCCACGGACCCGCAGGGGTTTTTCCATATTGCTAGTCAAGTTGTGAAACTGGAGATTGGGGAATGTGAATGGCATGATCTCTGCTGCCCTGAGTACGGGGAGCGGGGCTGGATTCCCGCCCCGAACGTTGTATGGGAAACTGGGCAAACTGGAGGGGAGAAATCACCCGTCCGTTACGAGTTCTCCCCTCCGCTTGGGTACTTTGATTCACGCATCCACCCACACCGGTGTGACAACCAATCGCACAAAATGTGAGAGGCTGGTGAAATGTCCCCTTTGCCCTCGAGCTACTTGCCATCCGGCTGCGTATATGAAGCAGCTCGCTGGACGTCCCTCGAGTGAGCGAATGTTGTGTTGCAACACCAGAAACCGACCCAGATTATCACAATCATCGACGCATTTATTGTCGCGACGCTGTTCTGTACAACATCTTAAGTCATTTTATACTATATCCGATACGCAAAGTATAACCGTATACTCACGAGGCCTAAATCTCCTGTATCGCTCTCGAAATTTTCGAATCAAAACCAAATTCCTCCTCATCTATCATCGAATATGCCTGCCAAACTCAACCACAGCCAAGAGGCCGCCTTCCTTCTCGATATCATCAAGCATTCAGATCTCAAATCGGTAAGCTTTATACACCATTCTCATATCCTGCCATAGGCAATAATCTAACCTTATATGTGTAGATAAACTGGCAAGCCATAGCCGACAAGAAACAAATCAAAAAGGGTGCAGCCCAAATGCGTTATCAACGCCTAAAACAAGCCCTCGAAAAAGCCGAAGCAGCAGAATCTGGAATCACCAGCTCAGAAGGCCCCAGAAGCGACGGCGAATCGGCCGCACAATCCCCTCTCTCTCAAAGTACACCCGTAACACCAAAGAAGCCAAGAGCCAACAGGGTCGAGAAACCGAAAACCCCTTCCACTGGAAGGAAGAAGAAGATTACCGTTGATACAAACATGCTTTCACCAAACGTCAGCATGGCATTGGCAACATCAATGTCTGCTTCTTCTATGCAAAGTGTTTCACCTACACCAGCTCCAATAGTCAAAATGGAGATGCAGGAATTCGCACCCATCCATCATGTGCCGGTAGCTGCGCCAATGGTTCACGGACATATGGCAGGTATGCCATATTAAATGATTTTACATGGTCCGAAGGGTATGGTCATATATATTCTTTTTAACGGCGTTAGGCAGGTTTGGATACCTTGGTCTTGTATTTATATCTCATTTTTTTGTCAGATCGCTTCCAGCAATCAAAATCAGAAAGAGACGGCTTGGAGTTTGGATATCACCTACTTTTCTCATGTCATAGAAGCTCATATAATTTCAATTAAATAAACATTCATCACTGAGCACAAAATTGAGCGCCAGTATACTCTAACTTGACAAACGATAATCATCTGATACCGCACATGAAACTAGATTTCGGAACAACCAATGGCTGTTTGGTCAATGAATAACTAATCCTATCAAACGGACGTATTGTCGAGCTGTAATCGCTTGATGTCTACCGGATCATTCGTAGTAATCAGACTCTTCGCTTTCTTGCTTCTCTACCCTCGCTGCAGGTTTCGATTTAGTCTTGACCCGTTTTCTAGGAGAAACCGGCTTGTTAGGACTCGGCATGTTGGACTCGATGTCACTATCATCGCTCGCTGCCGACAGGTTGATCTCGTTCTCCTCCTCTACTTTAGCAGTCTTGCCTTTAGTTTTGCCCGGGGATCCTCGTTTTCTACCTCGCTTGGGTGGTGATTTTGCTGGGCTGATAGCAGGCTTGGTTTCGTTCGCGTCAACAAGCTTTGCTTTTAACGCATGCTTGATACCATTGAATCGGCAGTAAGCACTGTGAGCGGTGATGCCATGTTCTGCACCAACGGCTTCGTAGTTGACCTGTATAGTGTGCAACCAATAAGACAACTGTATTCCGTGAAACCATGAAAGGGAAGGAAAGCCGATGCGCGATGTATACCTGGTTCAAATCTGAATGCTTGATAATCGATAGGAGGAATTCCCCGCTATTCTCGGGTCTGTAGAAGGTCGGCATCCTTTGGAAATCTAATACAAAGGTATTATTGATAACCTTGGGTCAGGTTGTGATTTTCAAAGGCGAATGTTTGCTTGTGAGCTGATACGTAAAATGCGAACTTATGGGTTATATGGATATGGATATGGATATGTAAGAAGCTCCGCGGATTTTATTATGATAGTACTAAAATACTGTGAGTCTGGGGCTTTCATAAACATTCAAGTAGTTTCTAGCTCACGCAGTATCTCATAACGTGAAGATTCTACAGCATTCAACTTGGCCATTGAAAGGTGTGTCCCACCTGCAATAGGTATTCAAGTTTGGTGGTACTCGAAATAAACGGGCAACGTCTGCAGGTGCTAGGTTGCAGATTCGATATATTATTCCCAATAGTGCCGAATCATAGCTAGGCTTTCCAAAGATGAATCGATTCTGTACACAAATGACAGAACGCTAGAGATAGAACTCATATTAATAATTAAAATCCGGTGGCTGGTCTCAATCAAAATCAACCCGGAATATCAATCTATCAATATGTCACTAGATCTAGAATCAACAGCAATCATTATTTGCGGAAATACGCCAACGAGGATCAATCCCATTGCGTAACAGTAAATTCTCTCTCCCGCATCTGTGTCATTGATGTTGGACCTCGACAATAATCCCTGACTGTGTCCTGGAATATCAATAGAAAACTGGACTGCCCGAACTCCGATAACCAGGGGACAACTTCCTCTCCGAGTCTTTCCAGAGCTATAGAGAATCTATTCTAAAGTAGGAATGACGAATGGTCATATGATACCCGGGTACCCTGTTAATCTCAATAGTAGGAGTAACTTTGCTTTGAAATATGAAATAGTTTCTGATGAGAAGATCAAAGAGTACCAAGCGCAGCCCGATATCGGATCGAATCTCTTTCATCCTATCACGAGATCAGACGATCGTAACCAGAATTTGCGGAACCCGTTCGTCTGCAGGCATCACATCATACTCGAATCATCAGCCCGCAAGAATCGAGTGGATCTTCTATGCCGTGCTTCCAATGTAGTTCGCCGTTCAGATTACACAAAACGGGAAATATCATCTACGCACCGTCGTCTCGACAACCAAGCTGGTAAACAGAGGGCTCAGTCAGATTAAAATCCCGGTTTGCAACAAGGACCGGAGGTCAAGACTGAATCCGATAGGTCAATATTCAAATATTGCCTGTTATCATAACACGGGTTGAGAGGGTGACGAAGTAAGAAGCAAAGCCCTATAGCAACATATCCTGATACCAACGTTGTGTATGTGCAAGGACTGTAGGGGCGCTGAATGTCGAGTCCAGCTCTACTTGATCGACCCACTATCTGTGCCGCCTCCTAATGCAATGCAACATAATCAGCCGAGATAGCGAACTGATCCGGGTAGTCTGTTTTTTAACTAGTCTCAAAGTAAGAAAAATATGAACTTGCAGAGTACTTTGTTTCTCGTAACATTTCCCTAAAATTAGTTTATTGGCTTTCATTGTACCCCGGCACTTGGTTTTTATTAACAATGGGCTATTGAATAGGCAGTTACGGGACTTGCACCTGAAGAAAGGGAAGAGTTACATGATCGATTGGTAGCTGTTAGTCGTTGGCTACGTTGGATGAATGCATGGGAGAAAACCTCCGCATACTGACATTGTCTACTAATGTGGTCCTCATATGCATGCAGTCCGGCCTTCAATGCCCCTCATTTGCCCCCGCATTCAGATATTTGCCCCTCACCAGCCCCTCCTCATGTGCCGTTGATGTTGGATTCGAATCGGAATCTTGGCTCCGCCTAGATATCAATCGTACATGCTCATGTTCCGCATATGCAAGTAGAGCAGACCGTGCAGATCAAATCTATCCCTGCATGTCATCCCCGTGATCAATATGTAATAGACGGGACGAAAATACTAAGGCGCTACGAGCCGTTCTATCGTCCAGGTACCTGCTTGTTCTTTCTTGGAGAATTCAACGACTAAAACGGCCAAAAATCAGGCATGAGAGCTAGATTTGTTGACTTGGAGTGTTGAATAGGTAAAAATCCAACATTCTTCGGCTTGGTACCTCTTCGGAAACCCCTGCATGCATGCATACATGCACGAGTATGGGGATCATGCAGCTTGGGTCATGTGATAGATTAAGGCTCTGGGGTTTCATCTTTGCCCGGACATCTAGGCCCAGGGAGTTACCGAATCTAGCCCGGTACCCGGTAATATACACACAAATTACAACAAGCAACGCGAAATCCATTCTCGATTTGTCGGTGGGTTCAATCATGCTAACGAAGCGTCTACGAATATAGAATTGCCATTGACGGAATCAGAAAGTTGAACGTACAGACGAAGCTTTATTCTATAGAACAAGAGTGATTTGAGAGGGCGTTTAAAGTACTTTGACGGAATTTTCCTATATAAAGACATCCTACGCGACCCCTCAGGCGCAAATTTCTGTAGTCTTCAAACATCGCAACCGCAGCTTCCTCGACTGAACTAGAATCAGAAAATTTCTTCCTAGAGACCGTCTTTACTACTTAGAATACTTCAAAAGATTTTATATTACTAAGGAGCTTCGAGTATTTTGCTGTTTCTTCCGATTATTTCGAATACTAGAACTTAAAGGTGAGAAGATCCAAAATTCTGCGTACATTTCATTCCACACTCTAAAACGTAGGGAACAAACTTAACATATTCTCTTCTCAGGTTTCTTTCTTGAAAATATGGCACCGTCGACGATGAGCGATACCGATACCATCCGATTCTTGCTCTTATGTCTTGATAAGTGCGAGTAAGTACAAACATATTCTTTGTGTGGCGCACACTTAACTCTATTGTCTAACATATTGCACCTATAACTATAGTACTAAGAGCATCGATTACGAAGAGGTCGCTACAGTATCTGGTTTGAATGGCCAAAAAGCGGCTTACAAGAGACTCTGGGACCTGAAAAACAAAATCAGATCCCGTGAGGCGGAGTCTGAAAACGGAACTACGAAATCACCCACAAAGGTGAAGAAGAAGACCCGTTCCCCGAAAACTTCTCCTAGAAGGAGGAGAAAGGAGATTCAAGAGGAAGAACAGGCCGTTGAGAGTGTGGATGACTTCTAAGCCGACGCGGAATTGTTCAGTGACGCGTCAGTCAAAACTTTACATTCCATGTGCACATCGAGTGTTGGTTTTTTTTTTTTAGATGTTACTTGTATCTAAAGTTAGCAGAGCTACTTGGCTAGGCGACAGGGCCAATATTTTTTAATTCATTGGTAGAATCGTTACTTTAGATTTAAAAAGTTTCATTTGTGATCGAATGATTGAATTGGTAAAAGGTTCCTTGCAAAACTTGGGAGCAAATGTATGCCCCACATGAATCGCCCGAATTTCTTTCCATAGGTCTTACTCACACAAAGGTTTTGCTTCGCGTGAGACTGGTTTCGAGACCAGGTCTTACCGACCATTGAACTAATAGAATAAGTTTATAAAAACCCTCTATCTGCCCTCCAACTTTGTCCAAGTTCTTCCAAGTCTAACCCATCTATTCCACAATAGAAAAGTTCCTTCTAGATAATCAGGTGGCGATCAAAGAATTTCAAACTTGGTCTTCGAACTCTGTCATTTAAATACTTAAACATTAATACTTCATCCAATATCTTTCAAGATGGCCCCAACCGGTACTCCTACCCTTTCTCCTTCCAAAGAAAAGGCATACGAGTCTTTCGCGAGGAAAACCAAGAACATCGAAGTTCTCGTTACAGTTCTCCTCAGTACGAAAAGACCAGATGCATTTGGTCTAGACGTGCGCATCCCAAACCTCTGATATTTAACCCTTCCTTTGAAATATCTTCAACAAACTGCTAACACTATGGTGTACCCATTACTATGGTCAGACATCACAAGTCAACTGGGAGCTCGTTGCTCAACGTCTCAGTCTAAAAAGCGCCAACGTTGCATCGACTCGCTTTGGTCAAGTGAAAAAGGAACTGATGAAATGTGCGGAATACATGAAGGCGGATAATATAGCGCCTCTCGAAACGCCAACGAAGGTTGCAAGAACCCCAAATAGCGGTAACAGAATCACCAAGCCAAAAGCTGTTAAAGGTGGTAGAAGAAAGCCAAAGCCGCAAAATGTTAAAGAAGAATCACTTGGGCGTGCCGTCGATATGATGAGTGATGAGGAACAAAGCACTGAGCTTGATGAGGAGAATTAAAGGGAAAAAATTTCTATGGGAGCGATTTTTCGGGTTTTGGTTTGATGAATGTTGGACCTAGGTTTTATTCCTAGCGCTATATCAGCTCTAGAAATCAACCTTCTCTTTTTATATTTGGTGTTTTGGTGCCCTGGGTCCTGTCGTTGAGAGCATTCTATTACTATCCCATTATATTTTCCAGAGGATGATAGATTGTGGGTAATGATTTCCATATTTGGCGACTATTATTTAGCCTCGAAGACCTATTCTTACGAATCTTAGTTTTCACAAAGCACTTTAATTGTTAAAAAACTGTGTCTGCTCAGTCTCATAAACCAAACTATTCCTTGCACCCATCTCCTTCCTATGTTTTTGTATGTGAGGCTAGTTTCGAAATCACTCTGCTCTTTAGTAACCCAATATCCGCTCCACGTAGCGTTCTAGCATTTAGCATCCTATCATACCATTGTAACATATCTTCGGGGAGGATATGATTGCAAAGTCTGCATGTCACTCATGCTGTTAGGGCAACATAGCCCTATAAATATGGTCTCTCCTTTGAAGAGCTTTTAGCTAACGTCTATTAACGCTTCCCTCGTAGATATAGAAAGGAATGCTAGCACAACTATGATCGTCCATCCCGATGCAGAAAATCCTTTATTTATGCAGCTAGCCGAGAGAGACATGGAACTCTCTAGAAAGCCCGCAAAACAAAGAGAAAAAAATAGGTATGATTGCCTGGTGGGATCTCACGTCTCATTACCCTCTGACTTATGGTTCATTATTCAGGTGGAAGGCAAATCTGAAGGTGCCTGAAAAGTTGGTAGAGTTAAGACAACTCTGGTTACTATCCCAGCATCGATGCCTCAGAGGCTTGATTGAAGAGATGGAGGAGCTACAAACAAACTTCTTCCGAACCTGCTCAATTATATCTCACCATAACCTCCAGGCAGTTTGCAAAACTAGGATTCATATATCGTTCAAATCTCACTTGTAATACAGTTTCTACACAAATTTTGGAACAACTCCCATTTAAATATACTGTTATTCAACTATTCTTAAGAAGAAAATCCGGTTCCTTCTAGACGGGGAAAATATACCAGTTCCTCCTAGATTCTTTACAATGGGTAAAGTCGTTAGTTATCCCTTCCAATCAAAAACCACCTTTTAGTGTTTAGAAACTCATGACTTCATACAAAGGTCTGGACGGCCGATAACGACCGAAAGGTAAGGACCAGAAACGTCATCTTGTTTCTGACGAGAAAACTACCCAGTATTACTAACTGTGTACCTCATAGCTCTTGATCCGCCTGATCGACAAATCAGCAAAATCGTATAATAGCGAAGCACTATGCAAGTTGTTCGAAGGTAATAAAGCCCTTATTCATGGCAAGGCCACATAATGACAGCATCAGCTGACGAATACTGGCCAATAATGACAGGAGCTACGCCAAAAGCTATCGAAGAGAGAATCGCTAAGCTCAAACGCGAAGCCAAAGCCCTGGATTCCAGATGTGCTGTTCAGCCATCCGCTCCACATAAACCCAAAGGCAATTATTATACCGCTGCACCTGTTCCCGGGCAACCTTATAGTGCATTCAAGAGGAACATGGCCCAGACTCAAGACACCAACACGGAGAGCCAAGACGAGGGGAGATCAGCTGGAGATAGGACAGTAAAGAAGGCTAAGATTACGAAGAAGAAGAAGAAGGCAAAGGTCGCAAGTATTGCTGATGAGAACCCGGAATCTCCTGTAGAAACTGCAGACGCTGAGAAGTTGGAGGATGAAAAGAAGCAGACTTGTGCTTAAGGGGGTGGGGATTGCAAATTTGTTGCCTGTTTTTCCCTTGTTGAATAAGACTCTGCAGCGGAGGAAATCACCCACCATCCATCCAGTTGAGAACTTCCCGTTGGGCCCAAGATATCGCCTTCAATATAACATGCTGGGTTTTATGCTAGCTTATTTTTGAGTTCTCGCTTCGTGGTGGTATCAATATATCCGACTATCAAGATTCCTAGATGCCAAGCCACGAAAGCAATAAAGACGATAAATAGCCCAATGTGAAGAAGCGATTGAGGTAAGACACCGAGGAGAAACTCGTCGAGTATGATATCAACAAGGACAGGCTCTGGGAAGTCCATCAACGTTTTATTTGTTGCAAAGTAGGAAGCTATAGCCGATATTTTCAGATAGAGATCCGATCCAGCTTCCAGGTGGGTTTGATCAGAATAGACGCTCAGCCAAAAGTCCGACGGTGTCTGTTGCATCACATTAGCTCGATCCATAGTCTTTACGATGGCATCAACGGTGAACTGACAGTTGCTGCCCAGCAAACTCTAGCTTCATATCGAGCACCTGGTTTTAGATGCTTCAGGTACACCCAAGAGTCAACACCACGAGGCGATTCCAAGGTTGGAAATGCTCGTGGAAGCTTGGTTCGCAGGAGCAGATTCGCGGCCGACAGCTCGCCAATCGTGGAGAAGCCGGTGGTGTCAATTGAGTTGGTGAAAGAGGTGGCATCGGGGGCAGAGAAGATGACCTTTTCCGTGTTGGCTGTGGCAAGGGCGGCCCACAGCAGTAGACGCGGTAGATGTCGGAGCACCATCATAATCACGATCATCATGATGCTGCGAGGTGATATGTCCAAAGGGGTGTTTGTTGGCCGCGCTAAGAGCTACCTGCTGCAGGGACCCCAGCTAATCACCGCAAAGTGTTTATCTCGAGCGGGCAAACACGTCCAATCACAAGGTAAACACCAACCGGTAAAAATTTGCAGGTGCGTGGAAAGACACTAGCCAGAAACAAGTGAAAATTTGAGTGGTTGCGACCCGCGGGCACAATAAACAGAGCTGCTTGGTGCATAATACTGTGTACACACATGTTGCGGTGGTGGTAGTAGTGCTGTTTGAGTACTAAGCAGGCAGCTCCGCTTCGAGCTCGTTGTTGGCCGCCCAGTGCTCTCAACTATTTCTTCTCCCCTATCCTCATCCTCATCCTCATCTCATCATCTTCGTACCATCCTCCTCTCCTCTACGCTATACCCTTCCCACAAAAGTGTTCTTCTGTAACGACCGTTTGCTTTTCTTTCATAACGACATATAATCATGCGTGAGGTCATTTCGATCAATGGTAGGCTGCTACTTCCCCCCCTCTCGACCCGCTGTCAATTGCCGCCTTCCTGGAGCTCGGGTCGCTGACAAGTTCGTCGTTATGTAGTCGGTCAGGCTGGTTGCCAGATCGCAAACTCCTGCTGGGAGGTGAGTCTATCAATGCTGATGCCTCGAGTGCACTTCCTCCAATGCTAACCGTGAACAGCTTTACTGTTTAGAGCACGGTATCCAGGTACGACGGCCTCTATAGACGCGTCTCGTTGCAGACCACGGGCCCACCTGCGGACAAGACTGACAATTCTCATCGAACAGCCCGATGGTTACCTATCCGAAGAACGTAAGAACGGTCCTGAAGACCATGGCTTCAGCACCTTCTTCTCAGAAACTGGTAAAAACGCATAAACCCTCGACCCCATGATCTATAGATAGAGTTTCTCGTTAACGGCTCCAAAATCAGGCCAGGGCAAATATGTCCCAAGGACCATCTATGCCGACCTCGAGCCAAACGTTGTCGACGAGGTCCGTACTGGCATCTACCGTTCTCTCTTCCACCCGGAACAGATGATCACCGGAAAGGAGGATGCTAGCAACAACTGTACGAAAAGCTATGAATTCCAACATTTGTTATGAGGATAAGATGTACTGACAAATGTCATTGAAGATGCTCGTGGACACTACACCGTCGGAAAGGAGCTTGTTGACCAAGTTCTCGACAAGATCCGCAGAGTTGCCGGTAAGCTCGACATCTATGAACGCAGTTTGATATAGACTATTTGTGCTAAACCGACAAAAACTCTAGACAACTGCGCTGGTCTTCAGGGCTTCCTTGTTTTCCATTCGTTCGGTGGTGGTACTGGCTCTGGTTTTGGTGCTTTGCTCATGGAGCGTCTCTCCGTCGACTACGGAAAGAAGTGCAAGCTCGAATTCTCCGTCTACCCTGCTCCCCAGAATGCTTCGTCCGTTGTTGAACCATACAACTCCATTTTGACAACCCACACCACTTTGGAACACTCTGACTGCAGCTTCATGGTTGACAACGAAGCCATCTATGATATCTGCAGAAGGAACTTGGGTATCCAGAGACCCAACTTTGAAAACCTCAACAGACTGATCGCTCAGGGTAAGATATATACCACGTTCCACCCCAACAAGTATGTCCCTCCCTTCTAACAAGACGTGTTCTCTATCAACAGTCGTCTCTTCCATTACAGCTTCTCTCCGATTCGACGGCTCTCTCAACGTCGATCTCAACGAGTTCCAGACCAACCTTGTTCCTTACCCACGTATTCATTTCCCACTGGTTGCGTACGCCCCAGTCGTCTCTGTCGCTAAGGCAAGTCACGAATCGAATAGTGTCCAAGAGATCACTAGTGCCTGCTTTGAACCAAACAACCAGATGGTCAAGTGCGACCCTAGAAACGGCAAGTACATGGCCACTTGTCTCTTGTACCGTGGAGACGTCGTTACAAAGGATGTACACGGAGCTGTCGCCAGCATCAAGACCAAGAGGACCATCCAGTTTGTTGACTGGTGCCCAACTGGCTTCAAGATTGGTATCTGCTATGAGCCACCGAAGCTGGTCCCGAACGGTGATCTCGCTGGTATCAACCGTGCGGTGTGCATGTTGAGCAATACCACCGCCATCGCCGAGGCCTGGTCTGCTCTTAGCGAAAAGTTTGATCTCATGTACTCGAAGCGTGCCTTCGTCCATTGGTACGTCGGTGAGGGTATGGAGGAGGGTGAATTCTCCGAGGCCCGCGAGGATCTTGCTGCACTGGGTATGAACATTCCACTCCTACCGGATTAACTAACGAGATTGCTGACTGGCGTTGTTGTGCAGAGCGAGATTACGAGGAAGTTGCCAGAGACAGCGTGGGTGATGACGCGGAAGAGGCCGAATATTAGACAGACCACATTGGATTTTCCTTACAGATTTTATAGTCCCGTTCTTTGCGTTTTGACTTGAAAAATTCGACGAAGATCAACCTTTACCCTGCGTCCAACCTTTGAACCCAGCATCCATGTTTAGTCATGGGAAGTAATAATCTTGCGATAAAAAAGGTGATTGTATATAAATTACACCGCCTCTTCAGGGTTTTCCTTGTTCTTCTGATTGCCCAGCCGGATTCCCCACGTCTCTGCTGTTGACCTTCTCTTTCTTTCTTGCACGGTTCAACTGGGAATTTGATAATAAAAAACACCCCCATATGACTTTTAAATTGATAGTGCGTTCTGTACATGAAGAAAAATAATCACCTGGCTCATTTGATCATAGAATGTTTTACGTTCTCTTCTTCTTCAGTTCTTTCTTTGTCGCACCAGAGATCCCTGATAGGTCTTTCAGCAAAGAAGAAGAAACTAACCTTCCTACTGCCGTTCTACCACTCCTATTTTTTTTCTTAAAGCCGAGAACCTGGAGAAGTTACCTATTCATGTCTATAAATTGTTTTAATCAAGAAGATTGTTGAACAGGCCTTGGTTTCAGTTTTGATGCGCTTCATCAGAAGCACTCGAGATTATTTTACTTGGTGAAATTCCTATAAATTCAGCCGCATCTTCACTACGTGCATGCACGTATGCACGCCAGGATAAACTCGTGATTCATCCGATCTTGACGAAAAGTCCTTTTTTTCCTTTCCGTTTGGCGAAATTAGCGGGAAACGGCGGGTATTCAAAAGTGCAAGAGGGAGGGGGTGGGGGGGAAACCGGGCATGCAGATGCAGTCTGATAATCGATTATCATCATATCTGAATCTAATGGTGCATTGCGTTTGTATTCGCTAGGCTACCATTCTTTCCAATATCCAGACACGGGTCATGCGGCTGGATGCGGTGGTCCTCTTTTTTCCCTCACCCTTCTACTGTTGGAATGAAGCATTCCAAAGCCGCCCATGCTTGTTTCCATGTGGTCTTAGAAAAGCTTGTTTGGAGGGTTTGTCGCACAAAGGGAACCGCTTAATAAGGTATTTTGAGTACCTCGAAGCGGGATGACCTTGTTCGAGCGGCCTTACGAGGCAGAATTGGCTCGAGAAGGGGAAAGACATAAGCAGTCCGTGGACGTCTGAGACGCATCAAGTCTTTTTTGTTTTTCAGCTGGAGACGGTCGTTCGAATATACGACTCGATCTGGCAGGGTGATATCATAATGCCGCCACTGGCAGATCCAAAAGAGTACGCGATAAAAACGGCGCATGCTGCGGGAACAGCCACAGTTGCTGCTGTCTGTATGTAAACTCAAAGCAAAGAACCTCCGTCGGAAAGACTTGACGAAGCATCTGAAGCCTTGCTGGGCGGAATCCTCGAGCGAATCACGTACCGATCGGTCGACAGATTCCCGGAGAGAGTGGCTTGAGCCAGTGAGCTAGCTGCTTTGCGAGATGGCGAACGGGTAAGCTGTCGAGGCGCAGCAGAGCTGTCGGACCCATGCTGGAGCTTCCAGCCGCACTTGCATTTTGCCTTTGGTGTACCTTTTTTTCTCTTTCATTCTTGCGTGCGTGGTGCACAAATGGTCTTTTGATTGCCCAGGTGGGGTTGGATGGTGCTATGGTGGGACCCTGAGGGCCAGAGCAGACGGAGATTAAGTAAGAAAGAAAGAAGACGGCGGCAGGTGAGAGATTAAACGGAGGGCAGTGCCCGAAGCTCATCTCGTGGGACCGTCCTCCATCGATTGATTGACTAGCTGGCTGGCTGGCTGGCTGGTAGTTAATATATTATTGCCGCTGCCCCTCCTTTGGCAAGCTTCTCGCATCCAGCTTCCATCCCTACTTGTTCTTTATCACTCCTCCTCCTCAGTCTTCTCCCCTCCCCGTGCTCGCAGCTTACATATCATCTGTACGCCCGTCTCTTCCATCCGTGAACACTCACTCCCTTCAGTCCAAGCCCGTACTCTCTCTTTCACCAGCTACAATGGCGGACGCCTCAGCTACCACCACTCAGGGTCAACCGCAAGCCCACCAGCAAGCCGGTTCCACGCCACAGGGAGGACTGACCAGTGCTTCCCCAGCACAGGCCGTCGGTCCCACTCAGGCTCCTCCCCCTCTCCCGGAAGGATGGGTAAGTTTTCACACCCGCAGTTTTATCCTCCTGATATCGATCGATATCCCGTCGAAATTGCCTGCTTACCGGTGTGCTGGTGCCCACAGATCGCACAGTGGGATCCAACCTCCCAGCGCTACTACTATGTCCAGCCGTCCAGCGGAACCACGCAATGGGACGTGCCAGCCGGTAACACCGTCACCAACATCAGCGGCAATACCATCTCGTCCCCTCAGGGTCAACTGAGCCCGCAGGGCCAACTGAGCCCGCAGACGGGCACGCCCGGTTCTCAGCAGCCGACCCAGTACTTTGATCCCAACGCCGCTCCTCAGAACCAATATTCCCCGCAAACGGGAACCCCACAAGCAGGGACCCCGCACTACGACCCCAACGCTAACCCGCAGCAAACTGACCGTGCCGGTGGCCTAGGACAGGCTATGAACCTCGCCAGTGGCTTCCTCGGTGGCGGGAAGAAGCAAAGCCACGGATCTTCAGGTGGCGGCGGCGGCGCTCTAGGTCAAGTCGCCAGTCTCGCCGGTGGTCTTCTCGGCGGCGGGAAGAACAAGCAGAACCATGGTTCTTCTGGAGGTGGTGGTGGTGGCGGAGCGCTGGGACTTGCCAGTCTTGCCGGCGGCCTTTTGGGCGGCGGAAAGAACAAGCAGAACCACGGGTCTACAGGTGGTCACGGAAGCGGTGGTGGTGCCGGTGCCGGTGGACTTATGGGTATGGCTTCCAGCTTCTTAAGCTCTCCGAACCACAACAACCAGCAGCACAGCCAGCAGGCAGGTATCGGCCAGCAGTACGGTCATCAGGGAGGCGGCGGCACGTACCAAGGTACCCCGCAGCACGGTGGACAGAACCCGGTTGGTAACACTTGATAAACCTGATGACAATGAGAGCTTCGGCTAACCGTATCGCAGACATATCAGCCACCACAGCAGAATTACGGCCAGTACGGTGCTCCAAGCCCGCATGGTGGCCCACAGGGTCAGTACGCACCACCGCAGCAGCAATTCTACGGTGCTTCTCCTCCAGGGCAGCAATTCGGCGCAGCTCCACCGTACCAGTCACCGCAACCGCAACAGCAATACGGTGCCCCTCCGCAACAGGGATATCAAGCACCCGGCCAACAACAGCACGGCCAACAACAGCATGGCCAACAACAGTACGGTGCTCCTTCTCCTTACGGTGCTCCTCAAGGAGGACCATCGCCGTATCAAGCCCCTGGTGGATATAATGCTCCTCCCCAAGGACAGCAGTTTGGAGGTGTTCCACCCGGTGGTTACGCACCCCACTGAGAAAATAAATATAGAAAAGTAGCAAAAACTTGTGCGTAAAACTGAGGTGTTGATTTATAAGGATGGGTTCTTGCGTTTCTGCACCTTTATGATAATGAGCTTGACGGTTTTTTTTGTTTTCGAGAGTGTAGCTGCTTTTTTCCTCCTTCATTTTTCTCCTACGAAGGCACTGTACTTGCAAATATTTTTTGATACAGTTTTTTGAAACCAAAGAGTTGATGTGATTTCCATGTGCTAGTGATGCAATGCTGTGAGCAATCGAATAAATTTCTTTTCTTTTCGGAATTCCCGATATGTACAGGTCTATATGCTACAATTTATACGTCGCTGAAAGGAGGTTCATCACACTCTTGACATCCCTTCTATGATTACCGGTCGTTCACGTCTATTAGCACCCGGCAGAGCATTCTATAAATCTCCTAGGCGTCTCTTTCGTAGGTTTCACGTTTTCCTCCACCATCTCCTCCTTGGTGCCCCATAAACTGGCCCTCCAACGGCTCCGTCCTGGTGCTCCAGACGTCCTCGGAGCTGGGGCCCTTTTTATACTTTGCCGCCTCCTTCTCCTTGTGATATTTTACAATCATCTCCTTCTTGGCGTTTGGACCGTACATTTTGGTCCTCATGCAGAACCAAAAGTCCGCAGACTTGTCCTCGCACTCGCGGTACGTGCCGTATTGGTAGAGGTTCTTGAACTGCCCGCCGAGTGAGTAGCAATAGTAAAGCTCGTCGAAGGCTTCCCGGCAGGACATGGAGGTGGGGTAGAGGGTGTCTTGGAAAGACGTGGTAGGTCGGGAGGATTCTCCGTTGCGAGATTCCTCGCTATGGAGGGTCTTGAGCAGCGCGGAGAGTTCTTCGTCCGCTAGGTCGTCGCGAGACTTCTGGGGGACGGCGGCGACAGAATGTGTCGGCTTGGCCGGAGAGTCATCTTTGGGGCCAGCTGCAGCGGCAGCCTCGATCGGAGAGGACGAATCGGAGGCGGCGACGGGCTTGCGACTCCAGAAGCCCATCTTCGAGAACGTTGGCGTGGATTCGACTGGGGGTGGAGTCCTGTCCTGGTTTCTTCCAATTTCGATTCTGATATGTATCTCGAGGGCGAGTTGAGCAAAATGAAATCCAACGTCTCGGGGATAAGCGTTATCTCCGGTGACCGAATTTGGGGCTTGGCGTTCGCCTCTGGATCCTTGCGCGGTGTTGCGTTGCCGGTTTGCGGCGCGTCGACGGACGTCGATTCAATTGCAGTTGATTGATGCTCCGGTCACAGGCTTACTAAGTAGTTATAACGGCCCGCCAGGAACTCTCCAGACCTTCGACACTCCTTTCTTTCTTTCTTTCCAACCTTCACCTCGCCCAAATTGGCCCTTCCCTCTCAAAGTACCCATTCGAATGCCAAGCCACCCGGTCCTTCGGGAAATCGCAGCCATGTCGACCCGTCCCCGTCGTGGAGCTGCCACCAAGGCCAACTCCAAAGCGTCCTCATCTGCCACGGTTACCTACAGCACCCCTCGTCAGGCCAAATATCCGCCATGGACCCGATTGCCCTATCTTGTCCTCCTGGAGGTCTTCAAATACGCATCTACGGATAGTCAGAACAATGACCATTCCGTTGACCACGCCTGGCTCTACAACACGGCTTTCACCTGCAAGTCGTTCTTCGAACCCGCAATCAACCTTCTGTACCAGTCTCCTCCAACCGCTCCAGTCACACGGTTCCGGAAGTTTGTCGAAGCGATTACCGCAAATCCGAATTTAGGGGAGAAGATCCGATTTCTCGAATCGACCAATGCCGAGATACTCGACTCCAAACTCGTCAAATTGGAGCTCGACAGCTTGGTCCGGCTGGCACCCAAAATTCGCGGAATTTGCATCTCGACCGAGTCGCGCAATATAGAATACTTTCCAGCTGGGATTTCCGGCTTCACGCCAACCCACTTTGGCAAAAGATTGGACATACCGCCCGCTCTCCTGACCGCCCTCGAGGAAATGAAGATCAAGCTCAACAGCTGGACTTGGGACTCGCGCTTGAGCCAGGCGATTGCGAAACAATACGATGCACGGAATAAAACTCAGGAAGGAAGCACCACCAAAAAGGCCAAAGGTTTAGGATTCGGATGGCTGGATGTGATCCACGGGGACTTTGATGCTTTCAAGACCCTGCGATCGCTTACTCTGGCCAACTTTGACGGAATCGACGCCGGTCGCATCGAGAGAGACAACAGCGGCCGGATTCAGGTCGATATTGCGACCATCGCTGGCGCCATCGGTCGACTCAAGTACCTGAGAAGCCTTACACTCAGACGCTGTACCTTTGTTAGTGAGTACTTTATGGTACAGATTGCCGATGTGCAGCTGAAGAGGCTTGTGCTGGATGATTTGAGTAACGTGGATGCTGCGGACCTGAGGAAGTTTTTGCAAACCGGTGGGAAGCATCTGGAAGAGTTGGAGGTGATCCATTGCTCGGGCGTGATGCTAGGTTTCCTCAGCGAACTCGATACCGCTACGCCAAAACTAAGGCGACTGCTTTTTGAAGACGTCCCTGGCCTTCTCAACGACGAGCAGCTTGAAATCTTGGATATCCCGATGCCTCACTGGCCGGTTACCCTCGAAGCTTTGGTCATGCGGAGTCTGGGGAACTGGAGAGCGGTGGATTGTGAGGTCTTTCTCAGAAGTCTTGTTGACACTGCTCAAAGCGGCAGTTTCACAGCCCTCAGAGAAATCGACATTTGGTGCATCCTTCCCGAACTCAGCTGGAGGGACCGAGCTACAAGTAGAAGGCACTGGGGCAACGAGTTCGCTATGGCATTTTTAGATCGACGAGGAAACGCCTGGAAAGACTTTCTCCAGAAAAAGAAGAGCGAAGGCGAAAAGATAAAGATTGATGCCCACGCGACAACAGGGTTATGTCAAAGGGTTCTCTTCAGATTGGATGATTCCCGACCAACAGGAAACCAGCTCAAGGAAGCCGACTTTTTAGATTCAGTTCTTAATGAACAGCCGACAAGGAGGGCCGCAAAAAGGTCAGCTCCTTCCAGCTCTTCGAAAGCTAAGGCTAAAGGCAAGGCTGCTGCAAAGCCAGTTACTCCGAAGAAGTCACCCCCGAAAAAGAGAAGGAGAACAGCTGGAACCCAAAGCTTTGTGGTGGGGAGAAAACGCGCAAGATACAACAGCGACGAAGACGAAGACTTCAAGGCAGATAAACTGGCATACGAAGATGAAGACGGTGACGATTCAAGTTGGTCTGTCGATGATAATGACGATTGAGATTAACGTTTCTTTCTTTCCATTTGCTCTTTGGTTGTGGAGTTTTGATACCCGGAAATTGGTTGTGAACTTTGTGGGATTTATTGTAATATGAATATACCGTTTGTGTGGTATAGCTTAAATTTGTGCATCTGGCGTTTATAGCATTTCTATCTTTTGGTGGCGTGTCGGTGTACCTGTTCATGGGGGTATACGGCGGGATATTTGAGGATCATGACAAAGCTCTACCGTGTACTGAAGTAATAATACAGGATAATAGTAATACATTCCACTGAACTCCCAAAGTCATAACGATAACTCGAAGGAAAAAACTCGCCAAAAACACTTTTTGATGAAGACGCCATTCTAGTCCTCCTGAAATAGATCCTTCAAACCAGCTTGCAGCTCCTCCCAGTCCTTGCCTCCACCTCCACCCACGCGGTGCTTGTCGAGCCTCAGCGCCTTCTTCTTGATCTCCCTTCCGACCTTTGACGCATTTCTGGTATTGAACTTTTGCGCCTTCCTGTTGCGATACTCTGCACGCAGCACGTTTGGTGAAACGTACTCCTTGTTTTCGTATATTATCGGTCCGCCGAACGAGCCTTCTTGTATGATGATGGGTGTCAGGACGAGCCTGGGCCCGATCTCGAGCAGGCTGACATCCGTCTGCGACCTCGAAGTCTTCTTGCCCTTCTTGTCCTTCACAGCCGCCGCGACTTCCTCCTGCGCGTCACCGGTCTCGAGAGCCTTGACATCAGACTTGCTAAGATCTGCTTCGCAAATCTGGTAGCATCGGATCCAAACTTTCCCGTCCGCAACCGTAAAGCTCATGACGTGGTCCACGAAAGGTTTGCTCTTCCTCGCACCCTTGGGCACTCCGAAGATCTGAGTCATCATCTCCTTCACCACCATCAAGTACGGCTTCTCGTCGAACCTCTTGTCAAAGCTCAACAGCGGCCTGCTACCCTTCAGACAGTTTCCCGAAAAGTGCAACTCCTCCATTGTGTGCAGGTTTTGCACGTGGAATTTGATGGTGGGACCGTTGGGCGGTTTCGACATCCACAGGTAAAGATCCTCACGCTTCCGGGCCTCGAAGAAGAGGATATTGTTGCAGTTGTAGAGGTCGGCGAGTTCATTGAGCTGGAAGAGTTTGGATTTGGTGTCGAGTTTGGAGTCCTTGCGGCTGTGCGGGAGGAGGGAGGTCAGGTCCTGGAGCAGATGGCGATGTCTGGCAAAACGCGCACACATGGCGGATTAGTTTAACAGTATCTTTTTATAAGACCAATTGGGAGAAATAAATAATCAAAAGATGGAAGGGGCTTTTTTACCTGTATGTTACACCTCTGGAGGAGAGAATGAGGACCCTTTGGCGAAACTTTTTGTTCGGACCAGAGGCTGCGGACTCTTCTTCTGTGGACTTTGTGCTCCGGGCGTCCGTGACGGACTTGAAGACGGCAGACATTACTGCGACCTGGATTGAGGACCGGGAACTGGGGTTTATGCTATAAATTCAAGGTCTGTCGTCGGTCCGCAGGTTGAAGAGATGATGATGTCTGGAACGGAATGGTGTTTGGCTCAAAAAGAAATTTTGCGTTTCTGCGACAGGTCAAGAAATGCCAAGCAAATTCGGATGCAGACACGGGCAGGGATCCACTTCGCAACGCAAAAGTAGGGAAATGTGTTGTCGACGGAGCACTGCGGCTTCGTATGCCCAACTGCACTGCACTGGAGACTGGAAGCGTCTTGATACGAGACTACTTCGTCTGATAGCACGCACGGCACGGTTGAGGCTGCCGGAAAGTCTCGTCTGCCGCCCATAAAGGGACCGCATTCTCGGAGAATAAAAATCCAAGTGGATAAGTTTAAGGGTCTAAAGAAGTCACAAAGCTAAGACTCCTAAGGTCCAGCGGGGCCTTTCCGGGGCCTGGTTGATGCAGTCATCATCATCATCATCACTAAGAAGCCTTCTGTTACCTGTCAAGCGCCACAACTGGTTGAGAGTTGGTTAAGTTTTGAAAAACTCAAGAAGCTCGATTCTGAGAAATCATCCACACGAAATAAGGATCAACCTTGTTATCAAGATTGCACGATCACGAGGCTAGTCGAGTTGGGGATAAGGGTCTGTACAGGTGCAAGTTTACAGGCCCGCTATCACGGGAGACTTGCGGAAAGCGCGGGTCAAACGGTCTTTTATTTCTTCCTGGGAATATTGCGATTTCTTGTTGCGATTTCTTGTCGTTTACTTTGTAGATGACCTCTGGTGGCCAAACATTTTTATTCTCAGCGATAAAAGTTGTCGTATCACGGGAATTAATATAATTCTCGACTGGTAAAAGCCAGACCTTCAACGGCTCGGGAAACTAAAAAACAGATTGTCAAGTACATCTTGCAAGATATTTTCAGATTCCTTGAAGAGCAGGGAGTGAACATTTCCTCTTGAACTGTGGGGCCAGTTATCCGTATCGACGTTTCACTCCTCCTTGCTCTAAGACATATTGAACTTTAAATCAATAGCAATGACAGCTGGCGGTAGATTACCACATTACTTGCACCGATTATCGCACAGTTTAATACCTGGAGGATGTTAATCTAGTGTGTCACAAAAAGTGATTACTGCTGCTGCTGACACCTTCCCGCGCGGTAACGCCTACTTAGCATGTACGACCTCCTCGATGGCACAGACGGTTAGCTTGATCATAAAAATTAATAAACTTACTCTCGGTTGTAGTCCCAAAATTTTTTTTGATCCATCATATCATGTACTCGAGTACACAAAGCAGAAGCCAGTGATAAGGTGAAAACCGATCTTTTTTTTGTTAAAGTTGTTGAGATTTAATGCTGGACGTAGTATGTTGTGTTATACGCTACGACAACAATTCGAAGCGAAATGGGCCAGCCGGGGCCCTTGCCATAGGTCAGGTGGTCAGAAAGCGTTAAATGTCGCTACGGTTTGCCTCGGGTAAATGTCATTCAGAATGTCAATGAGAAATAATTGTTGCAAAATTATACACATGGTTGCTGGTTAAACAGCTTATTTTTATGTTCGACTTGACCAGGCATGTGCCAGATACTTGAACAAGTTTCAACCATTTCAGGCGATTTCGGTATCGCTAGTTTCTATAATCTATAATAATAAGACTGGCAAAAGACCATTCCTTGTCCGAGGAGGCTTTGAAGCGTTTATTGCACACATCAAGGCGACTCGCATTACAGTCGAAGTGCCATTGATTGCGATGGGTATCAATCATGATTTCGTGGAAGCTTTTCGAAGGGAGCTGTGCACTGTGTTGTGATTTGAGATGCGTCTTTTAGTCTCGGAAACACGAGCAAGTCTGTGCGCACTTGTCTCTAGCGTCTGACCAGAGCTGAAACCACCAAAGCCGATTGTGCCATCCTTCATACCTACACACTAAGTGCTTCGTACCTACATCTATACCAAGGGACCTGGTCAAGAACCCCCACTCTTGTCTGAATTTACTGCTTTACCGAACGATCCCAACCCGGTCAGCCCCTAGCGACAAGATACTCTGTAAGCTCATCCGATCATTCCGTAACTAATAAGTGCATACCAGCTAATTGAGATAGTGATGAACAAGTCTGTCTGAAGCACCGCGACCAAAGAGTTAGTTGACCTCATAGAATACTACCTCACCTACGAAGTTTACTCACCACTTTCAAGACAAACTAGCTTCGGTTGTTTCCCTTCCTTCTGGCCCCACATATGTTATCTCGAACCTTTGGAATCACATCAATGTCCATTGCAATATATTAGCCAGCTTTCCGACCACCCCTGCTTCGAAAACCGCCTGCTTCAGTTGACCATCCCAAAACGATTAGCGTCAACCGAAGGAATGTGTTATCAAATCCTGTCTTCAGCTAGAGCCATGGATCCGGGGTTTCGGTTCGAGACTACGATTGGCGTGGCAAGGTCTGCTCGACTCCACAAAATCTGGTTTGGGTTAGACCACCCCACCAGGACACACGCTTTGTTCCCCTGCCTCTTTTTCGTATCCACCACATGGAATAGTCCGAATTTCGCACACCAGAAGGCCGGGACTTGGGACCTGGTGAGCCAAATATATTCCCCATGATTCCAGAGGAGAAATGGCCTAGTCTCTTTCTTCTTTCCCTCGATCTTGAGATTCCCATTTAAAGTACAACTTGATGAATATTTAAGATTCTAAAACATTCCAAAACAAGGAAAATCGTCAGAAATATGTGCTAGAAGGGACGCTTTTCGGTGGCGGAAGGGGCGGAGGACTCGCTTTCGATATTCGGTACTGAATACTAAAGTATTCTATATTTTTATTTGCGCGTATCGACGGAACGAACCAACAGCGAGAAAACGGAGCTCGTTCACAATGGGCAACCCACCACACCCTCAAACCGACGAGGATAGGGAATATCTAACGGCGCTGTTTCCCTTGTTCAGAAAATTCTCTCAAAATTTCGAGTTTCCCTTACTCGCCATCCCGGACTACAACCCACCGTCCAATTCTCTCTATTGTCTTGTGGTCGGAGTTATATTATGTGTAATCACGTTGGTCGTGGTGTGCCTACGGCTATGGGTCAGAAGCAGAGGAGTTTTCGGGATGGATGATTGGGTCATGGTTGCGGCGTTGGTATGTATATCCACCTCTGTGGTATCTTTAATCATCTGTTAAAACTGAGCTATTGCTGATTAACAGTCGTGAAAAGCTATCTTATTGTGCTTTCAATTGCGTAAATTTAGTCGGTGAGTATTTCGATATCTCCTTGCGCAGTTGATGCTAATAAATGAACGTGAAATGCTAATATTGTTCTAAAATTATAGCTGTACTGGGTACCGGACTTGGATTCCATCTATACGACCTTTCGAGATTAGATATACATAATTACTTAATCGTAAGTTTTACACTACAATGCTTTTTCATTCATTGATATTTCCGATACAAGCTTAAGTTTCAACAAAAGCGCGATGGATGCCGATGCTCCCATATGACCATGGAGCAGAATGGGCCAATTCTTCATCAATTCATGTTCAAGTTTTACAGCTTTTCATGCTTCGATATCGATGTTTATACGCACCACACATCATATGATCTTGGGCTAATTCATTCTCTATTGTGCTATAACAGATGCAATTTCTACATGTAATATTTTGGTTCTGTGCGCTGCATCTCTGCCGGTGCTCGATCCTCCACCTTTTCCTCCGCCTCGCCCATTTACAATCCGAGAACCAAAAAATATACCTTCGAACGGTATTGGGCCTATCATACGCATTCCTGGCCGCTTGCGTCTTTGTTCAGATCTTCGAATGCGGGCTCCCCATATCGCACGCGTTCGAACTGGCTTCCAAATTCGATGGTACCTGCGTGGGAGAAAGTTCAACGGCTGTTTACGGAGGGCTCATAGCTGGCCACATGGGCCTGGATGCCCTGACCATCTTCCCGCCCCTGTTCGTTCTCGCCAGATTGCCGCTGGCGCCTGGGAAGAAGTTCAACCTGGTGTTCCTCCTGATCCTAGGAGTGTTCACCATGGTGTTCAGCGCCGTCCGTCTTTTCGTATTCTACAGGATAATGGTCGAATCCTTCGACATCACCTGGAACGCTACCGCTGTCGCCTTCTGGGGGATACTTGAGAGCAGCCTGGCTGCAATCATCGCATGCCTGCCCGCACTCAACCAAGCCATGAAAAAGTTCTTCAGGCGTGTCTACGAGCACAGCCAGACCGGCGGTCGTTCATCACGATCACAGTCACGGTCACGAGATTCCAGGACGTTATCCAGCAGATTAACTATCAGTCTTTTCGAGAGAACCCACATATACAGGGGACCCGCAAAGTTTGTAAGCTACTCGGCAGATGCTACGACAACGGGAGCGGGAACGACGGTCACGCAAGATCACTATGTTGAACTCGGAGACGTCAACTCGACGGACGAAAGGAACGGGAATACGAATGATTCTTATCCAGATATAACGGTTGAGAGAAGTTATCATGTTACCGAGGAGCGGGCATCGGATCTGGAGGCCCAGGAAGAGGAGGAGAAGAATAGGAAACAATCGATGGCGAGTCTATCCGATAAGAAATCACCGAAGATACGAACATTCTTGAGGCGACCCTCGTCGCCTACGATCCCTAGCGCTGCGGCGAGAGAGTTTGCCTCACGGCAGTTACCACCGCTACCACAGTTTCCGCGGGATTTGGACGACTCCAAGTGAGAAATATGTTTTCTCGTGTATCATTCTTATTTTTGGCGTTATTGATTATTTTGAACTTTTTGGCGGATCATAGCGGGTTGTTTTATTCTGGGGGTTTACTTATGAGATAACGGTTGTCATACCAGGAAGCAACGTAGGAATTTTGTCTTTTATTGTACATGGGAATGTAGTTTCGAAGAGCAATCGAGTCGATTGTACATGTGTACATGTGTATATTTGGCCGTGATAGCTATAGCTCTAGTTCGATAAAGCTATACAAATACAAGATACTTGTTGAATTCTACCAATATAATATGCAGAAACAACATAGTACCTAGGCAGATTACTTAAGTTTCAGGTTCACCATACCGTGGTACTAGTCTCAGGCTGTTACCATAGCACCACCTCTTGCACCGCATGTGTACTACAGTCTAACAATTTGAATGGTTATTCTCATCAATGTTCTATCCACCCACCAGAACACAGAGTGTGGCACTAAGATAAGGACAAAGTTGTAAAATTGAAACCGGTCTATCCGCTTAGATAAATTGATTAGTATTTTCGTTCTGACAGTTTTTCAAGACTACGGTGGGTATTCCTCCCGAATCCACAATAACGCCAGGGGCAAAACTACAAAGAATACCACACGATGTATAACGCCGTGTATTTAATTGCTATGCCTTCCCTGTCCTCTTCACCACAAAAAAGGAACCAATGAAAGGGAAGGATATGTGGACCTCAGAGACTGCCCCTCTAGTCAATCTCGATCACTTCCTTCCCACGCAGAGTTCTACCGGAAGACTGATCGCTGCTGGTAGCCTTACCCTTCCCCTTCGAATCTGTGGATTCGTCTCTATCTTTCCTCTTTGTGGCCCCTCTCAGTGACTGTCCTTGTCCTGAAAATGTTGTTTTTGTTGTTTCATCCTCCGTCCCCCCTTCCGTCTTTTTCACAGGTTTTATATCATAGCCGAAGAAAAGGGTGCCGAATGGAACCCTAAGCGGTGCCGGAGGCGGTCTACCATCTCGCATTAATGTTGTAGCATCTATTATTCTTCCGTTTGTGGGTAATCTGATGGAGCTTGTAGGTGGGGCGGCTGCACTTGGTGGGGGTGGTGGAGGGGCAGGTGTTCCAGGTTTGGATTTGCTCTTCCTGTTGACGAGCTTTTGGCCAGCGCCACCAAAGGCGTCCGATGGCTTCAAATGCTTATTACCTGACGAACCGGGTGCCATATCTTGGTATCCGATTTGCGCAGCCATGGCACCTTGACCAGCGTTTGCGGGAAACCCACCAGCCATGGCGGACGACGGCCGCGTGGAGTTGACGCTGCTAGCGGGCTTGCTCCTCTGCGGTTCCACATATCCTATCGGTGCTGCGAAATCTACTTCGATATCGGTTTCGATAACGCTGATGGCGCTGTTTTTTCGATCTGGTTTGACTTCCAAGACGGCGATCTCAAAGATGGCGTCGTTATAGGAGAAGGAGAATATATCATCTTTGGTAAGAGCGGAGAAGTTTCGGAGGGCGTTTTCGAGGACGGCTTTGGGGTCGGTAATATCCAGGAAGTCAACGGACTGCGGTTGAAGTTTTATAAAGGATCCAGGCGGGAGGTCGGTAGATTTGACTTGTAAAAGATCGCCGGGCTCTAGGTTGAGAGTTTGCATAATCTAGGATAACGTGCATGTTAGTAACTTTCACTCTTGAAGCTTCTAACAAAGCTCGTTCCTGTCAAAAAAAAGATATACTAACCCACTGAGGTAAATATATTCTGCCTTCTTCAGCTACAAACTCGAGAACACCGCAGTGTGTCAATTTCCCCTTGCCGTTGTGGAGCTCGAACAGCATCGGGTAGGAGATGTGCAGCCTTGTGAGCTTGTCGAGAGCACTAGCCGGCATAATGACTTTCCCGCCATAGTTGAGGTTCTCGCGGCTGTTAGGCATCATGACGACGGGATAACATCTATAATATTCATCGAAACGGCGAGTGGAACGCGGCACGCCGCCGGGCCCGTCAAACTCATCGTAGTAGCCGTAGTTCTGGTATTCGTCAAGGTAGGACATGTTAGCTGGTTGCCGTTGAGAGCGACGTACAACACGACGAAAGAGCTTCATCTTGGGGCCGTGAAGCTGATGGAGAGCTTGATGGAGAGCTTGCTTACCATGATGGAGCTGCGGAAGGCCTTCGAGAGTTCTGGGAGTTGGTAGGTGGATCGAGAAGTAGCTGTGGCACGGGATTTGAGGTTGGTGTTACTGACAGGTTGGGTTGAGGTGGGATGACGAAAGCACGCCGACGCCAATATTCCACCGATCCTACTTGCACGTCAAATGGCCACCACTAACTAGCACCCTTAACCACACTTATTCTGGCCTACGTTCTGATTCATAGCTAGCCGCGACGACAGGATGGATGGACAAGCGCCGGAAGACGACAGCGTCCCGGATATCTGGGATGATGCGAACAGCATGCTCGCCTACGTCGTCGCAAATACGCCACTGGATGGCCGGCTCCAGCAGCGGACGCTCGTTCCGGTGTCAAATATCCTGCACCGCGATTCCTATCAGCCGCAGCTCGAGATCACAGGCGACTATCTTATCCAAGATGTCGATCTGCTTGGCAGCACAAATTGGATTATGCGAACGCAGATAGGTTGGTTCCAGATCGCAGCTCTGAGCAGACTGCGCAGGATACGTCTGATATCGATGAACGATCAAGACGCCGTGTCGCAGATTACACGATTGGATGAGACTGGCTACTGGGGCCAGTGGGGCAACCTGGTAGTCAGAAGGTACGACTCCAGCGACAAACAGGGAATCTGCCGTAGGGACAAGGACTACATGGTGCCTACGCCGTGATGGTTGTATTTTCACTTATAGTAAGTATTCCAGCTAGCCATTTGAACATCGATGCAATGGTATCCGATTTGAAAATGACACCGGCTTTGAAAACTAGTATTTCTATAAATCTCTTGAGCAGCTGAATGCATGGCTATGATAACAAAACCCCAAAGACTATCACTAGAAATAGTCATTTGTATCGCAAATAGGGACCGATAGCGAGACCTCGGATATCTGTTGCCCGGTTGGTATCCGTGTAGCCTGGGTTTTCCCTCGTGTCGGGAATATACAACATGATGCTGTTTCTATACTTGCGAAGCGATGAAAATCGAGAGGTTTAGAAGCATGGGAGGGAAGAGAAGGGGAAAGTATCGCGAAGAGAATATGCATCAATACGGATCAGTATGTTGACTTTAGTACTTTCTTCGAGACATCTTGTTTTCAGTATTACAATCATAGATCCACCGTGATGTAGATCTCAAGAGGCTCTTGTCTGTCTTGTGAAACTGTGGAATGGGGATACCTAGAGAGAAGTTATTGGGGTCGAGTGTCAGAATTGGAAGTTGGACAGGGCCGGTTAGCCAAGTGCTGTGCTGTACGTTTAGTTGGTCGGCGTCAACGCGTCTACCCAAACCACTTTGAATGCAACCAGAACCAAAATTTTGCTCTCTTCCCATCACTTCCCACCTCAACTCCACGACTTTCCCTTGTCATCCTCGTAAACTGCAAATCTCCATCAGAAAACAACTCCCATTGATACGAAAACAACGGCCCCGAAAAATGGTACTTACTTTCTCGGCATGCGATTGAAAACTCTGGTTGTCGATGAAGCTAACGTCCCAACGTGTAGCAAGCGATAGCAACGGTCTCCGAATCTAGAGACGTCCGCGGTCTCAACCTCATCGCATCGCACTCGCACATTCGTGGTCTGGGCGTCGAGCCGGATACTCTCCAGCCACGAAGCAATGCCTCCCAGGGACTTATCGGCCAGGAAAAGGCCCGCAAGGCCGCCGCCATCATCTTGCAGATGGTTCGCGAGGGTAAAATTGCGGGCAGAGCTATTCTGATGGCAGGCCCCCCAAGGTACGTGTCGCCTTCGTTTTTACATCACGATGGGGAGTGCGATATGCTGACTTGAATCTCTATGAGCGTATAGTACCGGAAAAACCGCCATAGCGATGGGAATGGCACAGAGTCTTGGATCCGATGTTCCGTTTACTATCCTAACATCCACCGAAATCTTTTCGTTAGAAATGTCAAAAACGGAGGCTCTCACACAGTCGTTCAGAAAATCCATTGGCGTCAGGATAAAGGAAGAAACGGAGATCATCGAGGGCGAGGTGGTCGAGATTCAGGTTGACAGATCTGTCACAGGTGTAAGCAATCATCACTACGGATAAACAATCGTGTATGGGAGAGCTAAAACAGGCCACTCTATAGGGAACCAAGCAAGGCAAGCTCACTATGAAGACAACCGACATGGAAGCCGTCTGGGACATGGGTGCCAAGATGATCGATAGCATGTCGAAAGAAAAGGTCATCGCGGGCGATATTATTTCGCTTGACAAATCTTCCGGAAAAGTCACGAAACTCGGCCGATCATATTCGAGAGCTCGCGACTACGACGCCATGGGTCCGGACACCAAATTCTTGCAATGTCCAGAAGGAGAACTTCAAAAGCGACGTGAGGTCGTCCATACCGTCTCGTTACACGAAATAGATGTCATCAACTCGCGTACCCAGGGCTTCTTGGCGCTTTTCTCTGGCGATACTGGTGAAATTAGATCAGAGGTACGGGACCAGATCAACATCAAGGTCGGGGAGTGGAGGGAAGAAGGAAAAGCGGAGATTGTCCCTGGCGTTCTTTTCATCGACGAGATCCACATGCTGGATATTGAATGCTTCTCTTATATCAACAGAGCGCTAGAAAGCGAGTTATCACCCATCGTCATCATGGCTTCGAATAGAGGGACGACAAGAATAAGGGGGACGAACTACAAGTCACCACACGGCCTCCCGATAGATCTTCTGGACCGGGTTCTTATCATCCCTACGCCGGGTTATTCCGGCCAGGAAATTGAACAAATCTTGTCGATAAGGGCGCAGGAGCAAGAAGTCGAATTGGACCCGAATTCTCTCTCGCTTTTAACAAAAATCGGACAAGAAACATCCCTGCGATATGCGTCTCAGCTCATCACGACTGCCAACATGATTGCATCTAAACGGCCAAAGAAGACGGTCACGGTGGATGATGTTAGTCGCAGTTTCAAGCTGTTCTTGGATACAGCTCGCAGCACAAAAGTGAGTTATTTCTTGGGTTTTATATTATTTCGCGAGCATGATGAGCTAACAGTCCTTCAGTATCTTGCGGAATTCGAAAACCAGTTTATCACAGATGCCAACTATAATGTGAATGGAGATGATGCGATGGAGCTGTCGTAGTTATTTTTACGGCTTTGCGATTGAGTTTTGTTTGTACGATAGTCAATATGCTGTGGACTGTTTTGGGGTTATCCCTCTCAGCATGTTTCTGCATGATACCTTTACACGCAGCCGAAATGATAATATAGACCAAACACAATGCCACCACTTACTACGGCATGATACGAGAACTGGCTCCGAGCTCGCAAGTGATTCTGTCGTGTTATAACGTTAGTTGACCTAGACGCCTTCGGATCTGCTTCTTTGTTTTTTTTGTTTACCCACAAGCCCAAGCATCAAGTAACTCGCCAGTAAAATATCAAAAGATTCATCAACCTCCACATCAACCACCATCATCAGCATCCTCTAGCAGGACCGAAACGAGAAATAATTAATAACAATACCCTTACTCCTTGCTTCTTGCGCGACCGATACCCGACCGGACTGCGCAATCAATACCGCAACGATGATGGGCCTTGGGTTGCCCATGCTCACGCCTCGCGATGTACGTTAGACCTTTGCAAGAGCTTTACCTATTTTTTCTCATCGCAGAGCTAACATGGAGATTTCTACGTTTTCTCACAGACCCAATCACTTTGGTACACCCCTTCTCACACTTTTGGCTACACCGTCCCACCGAAGCCAGCTTCCTCCCCCGTTATCCCGAACGCGCAACAACAACAACCCACCACCCAGCACGGACATCACCAGCAGTACCGCGCTCAGCGAGATGCCACGCGTTCCGCTCTCGCCGCGTACGGCCCGTCGGCTCTCCAGCAACTCGCTATCGATGAAGAGGCGGTCGAGAAGCGCAAGGTGCATATCGCTCGTTTCGGAGCTACCTGGATCAAGCCGCCCGGGATGATGAAGACTTTGCAGGGTGTCATTGACGAAGAGCTAGAGAGGGCTGAGCAATTGGCTATGGAAGGCACGACTGTTGACGATGATGGCATGTTTGCGGTCAATCAGGATGTCAACATGGTCGGTGGAGAACCTGTGGATGTTGCCGAAGATGGAGAGGAAGAAGGCGAGGAGGGAGAATTCGGCGAGGAGGAAGAGGTTGGGGAGATAGAGGTTGGAGAGGAAGGGTTAATGGAAGAAGGGGAGGTTGATCTCGATGCTGAAATCCCCGAAGCTGATAGCACCGGCTGGAGCGATGACGAGGAAGCAGAGGAGGAAGAAGATGATGAAGACGAGGAGGAAGATGAGGAGGAAGACAACGAAGGCGAACTAGAAGATGATGAGGATGAAGGAGAGGTCGACTTGGACGCCGATATCCCGGAAGCCGAAGAGGTCTCCATCTACGAAGAAGAATCCGACGAAGAGGTTGACGAGCTCTCAGCCATTGCCGACACCACGCAAGGGAGCGTCGACGACTCGTATGTCTCTGAACTTGGTGATGGCTCCCCGCAACCGGCTACCCCAGCTCAGGGGCGTCGTGCCACTCCGACCTCATCCGCGAGACCTGCTGGCCCGGGCTTTTTCCAGAACATCCGCCGACAGCACCGAACGCCTGCTGCTAGAAGCTCGCCGCTGGGTCAACAACGCGTCGTGACTCCGTCCACGAGAAGCACCAGGCGCAACCGCGCAGCCTCTGCCGCCGACAGCTCCATGATGTTTATATCTGGCGATGAGATGGAAGTTGATGACTGAGTGAACGATTTGGCTGGTGGGACAGCAAGACATAGATTACTATAGCTATGAGCTATCTTTAGGGAGGTTCTTTTGCAAAAGTTTTTCGCCCTCCGGTTCCTATTACACTGGCTGTTTCCCTTTCCTTCTATTATGGTTATATACCGCACTCGGGATCATTGGAAACGGTGTTCATTTGAGAACAAAAGATTTACAATAATGAGTCACGGCCTTGGATTTTGCTTTGTTTGTTATGATTGTTTTTTGGGGTTTGGCGTTTTCTTCTATAATTTTGCGATTGGCGTTTTTGGCTTCTTAGATTCTTGTTTTCCTCGTCCTTTCCGTTGGTTGATATGATGACGGTGATATATAAACATGCCCGAGATCGAACATCTGACGACAGATGTGTTGAGAAGCAGAGGCAGAGGCAGAGGCAGCCGGGGCGTCATGTCGGTCGATGCAGGCGATGGATGCCCTGACGTCGCTATGAGACAAGCCCCGACGGCGTCACATGATGATAGAATGTTAATAGGATCCGGGTAGACGTCGGAGTTTGAGAGGGCACATCCGGCGCACTTGGCTTGTTACGTACTCGCCTGACGCTTTGGAGGTGCCTGCATCAGCCTGCTATCTGGTCGGTCGACTCATCAGAGGATTCGATATCAGCTGCTGCGAGGATATAATAATATATCTCCGCCGCATAGCGTACCTTCTGGATGGATGGCGATATTGTTTGCCGTTCTCGTGAGCAGCGGTGTCCGGTACCCACCGAACGACCGACCGACTAGCTGTCCATACATGCATACACCAATTACTTGCTCACCGTTGCCTCCCCGTGCGTGCTCGTAGCTCACAAGTACTTGGTTTTGCCTTTCCATCTCGTTCGGAGCAGGTGCTGTTATCTTTGTTGCCAATCCTGAAACGACATCGCCAACATCTGTCCTCCTCCTCCTCCTCCTTCCTCTCCCTCCATCTCACACCAACCAACCGGAATCGCACCTTTCGTAGATAGACAATAATAATCATAATAAACCATCTTCGTAGCCTTCCAGTTCTGTCCAGAGCTCCAGCTTATCCTCCCCTATCCTTCCTCGCGCCCAGTACCACCGTCCGACCAGGGAATCTCTCGTTTTTTGCTTGGGAAACTGCTTCCATCAGCTGATAAAAAGGCCTGCGTTTCCGACCCCCAATCTTCCGATCCTCCCAAACCACCATCGTCATCATCACCATCCATCCATCACCGCTATCTCCACGTTCACCCAACATCATCGCCATCATCACCACCGTAAGCATTTCCCTCGCTCCCAGTCCTCCTGCTCGGCTACGTTCCGAGTTATTTTTGAGCATATCATCTCAAGAGTTAAAATAACTCCTGCTAACGTTTCCGTAGGAACTTTAATTTAGAGCTTTCCACCTCTCCTGCGACGTCACGATGAATCCAGAGTGTATGCCTCCCCTTCCCCCGATCTGTCATCTCCATCAGAGCTTCGCCTCCCACAGCTCCCCATCGCCACCGTTTCAATCACTGCTCATCCTGCTAACTCGTCGCTCGGTCTTCCGATCTGTAGATGTATCCCCCTTTCTTCAGTCCATCAGGACATCTGTCGTTCCTTGATCCTTAAAGCGCCTCCCGTGAACCCCCCTGCTCTGTGACGCCATACCGGACGACATTGCACACCCGCGGCTTTGCTACCGACCAGCCATGGTGTTTCCACCTCCACCCCCAGAGCAAGCCCGCTTTCCCGTCGTCCCTTCCTCTCCAACCTCGCCTCCATCTTCAAAGAGGTCAAAACCCAAGCTAACCACCGAGATCGAAAGATACGACTACCTTTTCAAGCTCCTCCTCATCGGCGACTCCGGTGTTGGAAAGTCCTGCCTGTTGCTCCGGTTCGCCGATGACACATACACCGAGAGTTACATCTCGACCATCGGTGTGGACTTTGTACGCCTCTCTTTTCATCTCTTCAAACAGCGGCTGGCGACATGTGACTAACCCGTGATTTAGAAAATCCGCACAATCGAGCTCGATGGCAAGACCGTCAAGCTACAAATCGTAAGTTTCGCTCTCTAATCGAATTTGTAGCCAAAGCTGACACCATCGTTCGCAGTGGGACACCGCTGGACAGGAACGATTCCGAACCATCACTTCGTCGTACTACCGAGGTAAGCTATATTAACAACGCCCTCTCGGTAAACGAGCTGTTTCTAACACTTTCTGAAACCAGGCGCCCACGGCATTTGCGTCGTCTTCGATGTAACGGACATGGGTATGTTGTCAGATCAAAACTAAAATTTCGGCCGACAAAAGTAGTATTCTAATATAAATGGCAGATTCGTTCAATAATGTAAAGCAGTGGCTACAAGAAATTGACCGCTACGCAACCGAGGGTGTCAACAAACTCCTTGTCGGAAACAAGAGCGACATGGCAGACAAGAAGGTTGTCGACTACACTGTCGCAAAGGTAAAGACGCTAGAGCGAGCCTATTGATTAGGTCTATGGGTTGAAAAGGGTACTAACCAGTCGGTTCTGTAGGAATTTGCTGACAGCCTGGGAATCCCATTCCTGGAGACCTCTGCAAAGAACGCCACAAACGTCGAACAGGCTTTCTTGACCATGGCCCGCCAGATCAAGGAACGGATGGGAAGCGCCACTCAGAACAACAAGCCAACCGTCTCGGTCAACGCCGGACAAAACGTCAACCAACAATCCAACGGCGGATGCTGTTAAAGAGGAGGCTTTCTTTCGAAGAGATGAGAAGATGATGGCAGAATTTGTTGTTTCAATTTGGACATAAAGGGAATTGCGAAATTTTTCAGTTGAGACTACTATTACGACTACTTTTAACCGCTTTATGTCTATTAATTGAAAGCGCTTCCTTTTCTCAAGTCCCTCGGTCTCGCATTCCTCCGTTCGCCAACAACCCTTGTGATAATACTCCTAGTCAAACGGGATAAACGATTGAGACGGCCGCATCCGATGTCTTGGTCAGAGGTGGACATTTCACGATACTGGGTAGGAGGGACGGATGGAGGCAGGCGTTAAAGAACAAAAAGGGAAGGATGGCGTAACGGCACCGAAAGAACAGTTTCTTCTTCTTCTCTTTCTTCTTCATCTTCCTTTCGTTTTTCAGTTTGGGCGAATCGATTGAAACCACTGTACCACCACATATTCTTTTCCTTCCTGTTTTCCGGGTTTACAGTTACTTTTTTGTTTTGCTTTTTTCTATAACATCGTCGTTCGTGCTCTCCTATCTAATTTTTCCCTTTTGAGACGCCTGTTGGACGGGGAGTTCGTTGTCGTCGTCGCTTTCTTACATGATGAGATTTGGCCTTCTCCTTGCACTGATTTTGTGTCTACGATGGAAATACGAGATTTGATAAACGGATTCTACATATTCTAAACAAGAAAAGTCCCCACCGGGCAATGCCCAGGCTTAAGATCAGTCTTCCGCTCGACTAAGCTGACTTGACACAACCTCAAGCTCTCCCAACCGTGGTAGCGACGGCGGGGCTGGTGTTGGCGTTTGACAGGTGTTTGGCACTTTATTGCCCGAACAGGCAATTTTAAAGAGCACCCCGCAGTCCGAACGACCCCTCGTCAACGCAGTCGATAAGCTTCCCCTTCCAACGGTGGGGTCCTTCCAACTGCTCGATTCGGAGCCTCGAATTCTCCATTGCTGCTTGAAAAACATTTCATCCGCCGTTTAATATTGGACGCGTTTCAATCGTAGGTCTCCATCTCGTATCCCTTTCTCCACCTTTCAGAAGAAAAACAATTGCACAATCGAAACAGAACCCGCGCGATCATCCGGGCTGACGTTGGATCGCTGCCTTTTTATTCTAATCGCGCGATACCACTCTGTTCGTGCCGCTAAGATAATCACTGCCTCCCGCAGTTGCCTCCGTTTTATGCAAAGGTTTTTTCCGCGGGCAACCCCGTTGTTGCTAACTTCCCATTTCAGTCGCTCGCAGATACCAATATCACGCAGCTCGCTCGCTCGTACGGTTGCTCCACTTAGAAAGTCGTATATAACGGCACTTGGGACGCACCTGGTTCCAAGATTTTACCGTTCCACTTCTGCTTTACCTCCAGATTCTACGAAAAATACCAAACCGTATTTGCGATCCAGCGCTGGCTCCGGATTGAGATACTCCCCACTAGCACGGCCATTTGGAAGATTTGAAAAAAGGTTGTGTTCGACGTACCACCGACTCAATATGACGAGAACAGACAGAGACGTACTTCCTGAGGAGTAGGTTTTCATCTTCTGGTATCAGTGGCAAAAATTAGTGGTCAATATATCCGTTAACATTTTGTTTTCCATTGTACAGAGTCAAGCCAATCCACTATGACCTGGCGATTACTAAAATCGACAAGTCGGCATTCACCTACGCTGGTACCGTCGCCATCGATGTTGCCATCACGGCAGAAACTACATCCATACAGATCAATGTCAAAGAGCTCAGCAATCTAAGCGCTAGCATTTCCGTTTCTGGGGCCGAGCACCAGGCTTCCTCCATCGAGGTCGACAAGAAACGTGAGAGGGCCACCCTCACCTTCTCGGATACCCTACCGGTTTCCGAGAAGGCCAAGTTGACCATCACCTTTGATGGTGTCTTGAACAACAAGGTATGAGTTACACGGCTCTCGTTCGAGATTGTGGTATACGGAAAGTACATTGACTGATGTGCCTGAAGATGGCTGGTTTCTACCGCTCCGAATACAAGAACCCCGGTAGCACCGAAGCTATTCACATGTTCTCTACGCAATTCGAGTCCTGTGACGCCCGTCAAGCCTTCCCGTGTTTCGATGAGCCAAACCTCAAAGCAACCTTTGATTTCGCAATCACCGTTCCATCCGAGTGGACCGCTCTATCAAACATGCCGGTCACGTCGGAAACCCCAGAGGATGGTTTAAAAGTCGTAAAGTTTGAAACCTCGCCAAAGATGAGCACCTACCTGCTCGCCTGGGCCATCGGTGAATTTGAGTATGTTGAGACGTACACCAAGAGGGAATACAACGGAAAGCCTATTCCAGTCAGGGTCTACACCACCACGGGACTCAAGGAGCAAGGAAACTTCGCCTTGGACAACGCAGCAAAGGTTGTTGATTACTTTTCTGAGGTTTTCGATATCGATTATCCACTTCCAAAAGTGGACATGTTGGCTGTGCACGAGTTCTCGCACGGTGCTATGGTGAGATTTTGCTTTTCTATTAGTCCTTTGTTCGTGGCCGGATCGCTCATTAACCCGGTGGTATACAGGAAAACTGGGGCTTGATTACCTACCGAACCACGGCAGTATTGTACGAAGAGGGCAAGAGTGATCCTCGTTACAAGAACAGAGTTGCTTATGTCGTTGCCCACGGTAAGTTGGCGTACGGTAGACACCACAACTCTCAGAAAAGAACTAACGTCTATGACTAGAACTTGCTCATCAATGGTTCGGAAACTTGGTCACCATGGACTGGTGGAACGAGCTATGGCTGAACGAGGGCTTTGCGACCTGGGTCGGATGGCTTGCTGTTGACAAATTCTATCCAGGTTTGTGAATTAAAAAGTTAATGCCCCTCCGTTGGAAGTCGAAGCTAACATTCCATCGAACAGACTGGGACGTCTGGGGCCAGTTTGTTGTGCGTACCCGCAAAGGTCAATAGAATTTCCGCGATATCCGTCTTCTTGCTAACTTTTTATTTTGCAAACTAGGCTGAATCAATGCAAACAGGCTTCCAATTGGACTCTCTGAGGAGTTCCCACCCTATCGAGGTTCCAGTTAGAGATGCCCTGGAGGTTGATCAGATCTTCGACCATATCAGGTGAGTTGTTGCATTTTTGCTGAGGGTCAATGTTGCCCGTCTCGCGCTAACTGTGCTGGTAGTTACCTCAAGGGAAGCAGTGTTATCAGAATGTTGAGCTCTGCTCTAGGGCAAGAGACTTTCTTGAAGGGTGTTTCCAACTATTTGAAGAAGCATACCTACTGTAAGGCTATCCTGCAAAATTTCTTCCAAGGTAGTCACTAATTGGCATACAGCGAATGCGCAAACCGACGCCCTCTGGACTGCCCTCTCCGAGGCGTCCGGACGAGATGTCAACGCCATCATGAACGACTGGATCAAGACGATCGGTTTCCCGGTCCTCAACGTTACTGAGACCAAAGATAGTCTCAACATCCGCCAGAAGCGTTTCCTCAGCACCGGCGACGTCACAGCTGAAGAGGATACGACCACATGGTGGGTTCCTCTCGGAATCACTCAGGAATCCGTCACGGGAACCGCCAATCAGGATATCACCGCCCTGACTGAAAAGGAGACGAGCATCTCCGGCGTCAACACCGATTACTACAAGCTCAACATTGGTCAGAACGGTTTCTACCGTGTCAATTACCCCGTCGAGCGATTCCAAAAGTTCGGAAGTTCGTTGGATAAGCTCAGCGTAGCAGATCGTATCGGTCTCGTCGCCGACGCCCAAGCTCTGGCCGTCTCCGGTGACGGAAAGACCTCCAGCTTGCTCGGTCTCCTGGAGGGCATGAAGGATGAGAGCAACTTTCTCGTCTGGCAGACAATCGCCCAGGCACTGGGATCCGTTCGTAGTGTCTTTGGTTCCAACGACCAAATCAAAGACGGTCTCAAGAATTTCGCGCTCAAGCTGTACGGCCCCGCTGCCGAGAAGATTGGTTGGAAATTCGCGAGCGATGACGACTTCCTGACGACCCAGCTCCGCGGCTTGCTCATCGGTGCCGCCGCCGCAGCGGGCCACGAGGGAGTCATCGCGGAAGCCCAGCGTCAGTTCAAGAGCTACTTTGATGGCGATAGCTCTGCCATCCACGCGGCTCTCAAGCTCCGCGTCTTCAAGATCGGAGTCAGCGAGGGTGGAAAGGACGAGTACGAGAAGGTCTGGGCCGAGTACCTCAAGGCCACCAGCCCCGACGGCAAGGAAATTACCCTTCAATCTCTCGGAAGCACCAAGGATGCCGATCTCATCGTCGACTACTTTGAAAAGATTTTCAGTGACAAAATCCCCACACAGAACACCCACTACGTATCATCCTCCTTGTCCACAAACAGTCACGCCAAGCCTTTGGTCTGGAAGTTTGTCCGAGAGAGGTGGGATGACATCTTCAAGCTGTTGAGCGGGAATATGGTGCTCTTGGATCGATTCGTCAGAGTCACACTCAACAAGTTTGCGGATGAAACCATCTTGGAGGAGTTGAAGGAGTTCTTCGAGAAAAAGGACCAGAGAGGATACGATAGGGCTGTCAGAGTTGCCATTGACAGCGTTAGTGGAAACGTAAGCTGGAAGAAGCGTGACGAGGAAGTTTTGCTGGAATGGTTGAAGTCAAGGGGTTATATCGTTTGAATACATGGCCGGGAAAAGGAATCTGCAAGGCTGTAGTCGGTTCCAAAAGATTTTTGTGACATATTGTAACTATCAAGGTAACCTGGGTTCTGGGTTGCACCTTGGTATTTATTGCCGAAATTTTTTGTAATATTGCTAGTATCCCAGAATGATAAAAGTCTAACTACATACAAATTGGTTTACTTCTCGTGCTCTGGGGAGCAGTTCCCTCTAGCTGTAAGCTCCCCTAGTGCTAAATTAAAGTCGCCAAAAATATATGCTGCTCAGGTTGGACCAAATCCTCAAAATAAACTAGCTGGACCTGATCTAACTCAGATCCAGCAAACGGCATTCGGTACTCGATAGATGCTCGGGTATACGAAAACACTCTATTCACTAGAACTCCTTACGAAATGAATCAAAGACTCCCAATCAAATCAGATGTCGCGTCAAGCTATAGTGCTAAATCTAGCAGAAATAAAGTAATCTCGAAAGATTCTCCATAAATGTCGGCTGAGGGACGGCCTCCAGGCCTCTGGGATCTTCCCTCTTTATTTTGATACTCTTACCGCCTATCGTGTTGAAAGTACTAATCGTCCGAGGTTAGTTTAGTAAAATCTATGTGCCATGGAGCACTAGCGGAAATGTCAATATTGATGCTCACCTAAATGGCTGTGTACTATTTTTGGCGATCCACTTGTGTAAAGCTGGTGTCCACTGGTGCCTAAAAGTTGCGAGAAGCATCAACAAAACGTGTCCCTTTTCTGCCACTATTGTGGGATATCTCAAATTACCTTTCATACTCTGTCACTATTAGTGCTCTGGATCGATACTCCTTCACCAATACTTTGTCATAGGCCTGAGGAACATATGCTTTGAAATTCTCAAACTGTACATCTCTAAGGGGGTAGATATCTTGTATCTTTCAATTTGTTGTCGTGTCAGTCAAATAACTCAGCTAAGTTAAAACGTCAGATTCAGTAGCATGAAGGGAGTAAATCTTACAATATATCGATGCAAATTTTTACACGCTATCATTTCGGGTCGCTGGATCTGATGCGTTTGACTCAAACCCGTAATATCAATAAACAATCCGGTACGCTTATCTACCCACCTGCCGTCAATTACGTTCGAGGCTTCGCCGCGATCGCGGTTTACCCAATTCGGATTTATATCCAAGAGATAGCTTCGTTGGAAATTGTCGTCTTCAAAGGTGTACATCCATGTTGTCATGTTGAAATTTTCAGCTAGATTTTTAAGAGTAGATTCAATGACTTGAACGTCAAGATCGGTGTCCCTTTTGATCTCATGTTAGCATGCGATGATTGGAGAGAAGGTTACAAGATGCATTCAAGAATTTACCATGGTAATATCTTAGGGGGGTTTCCAAGAGTTAGTAAGATGGTACGATTCCGATGATGGAATGATCAAAAATTCACCTGCGCGTTCCACCACCAACCAAGCAAGGTCCCATGGGCCAGCCATGTTTCTATACCTTTACTTTGGGTCCATTGCAGCCAGGCCCGGACAAGATGTCTCAGAGATCTCTTTCGTTCGTCGTCGGTCACAAACTATCCAGAGAAGTTAGTTCCAAGTGTTATGAGGCTTGTTAGTTTGGATATCCGTACATACCCCGTTGAAATATCGCTGGTCATAATGCCCGGATGCTGCCTTTCTATGATGTGCTGTTGGTACTTTTTGTGTATGCAGTATCAATTGGAGTGATGGGAGTAATTACCCTGGTTCGTCTACAGTCAGACAGAATTAGCATAAGTTAGGCCATTTCAAATCCACAACGATTAATCAGTAATCTCACGTACGGAAATACTTGGGTTCTTTGTAAGGCTTGTCCATGACATTCTGGGCGAGCCTTTCTTTCCAACTGGGAATGTTTTTCTTTCCCTTGTTTCGGTCTGCATTCTTTCTAGGAGGTGTATCCGGTCCTACGGCGGAGGCTATCTGCGTGGAGAGCAGGATGCTGAGGAGGCAACCTGTAAGCCGCATGACTGGAGCAGCCGGGAACTCCAAAAAAAGATAAAACGATAGTATAGCTAAACGATAGTGCGTGAATAGTTACGGGACCGCCCTCCCCAGACTAGTGTCGCGCGTCACGCGAGGGAGGGGACAAATGAACAGCAATCTCAAGCTAGAACGACCGACGGTTTGCATGTAAATGCAGTAAGGTTGAAAGAAGGGACGGTGATGCTGAGTGTACTAGCGCGATGAGAGGCAGATTGATCTAATGGACGCCAGGATTACAGATATTGCTGTTTTTCTGGCCGTCCTGTCGCGATATGTCGTTGATCCCAGCCTATCATCCCTGGAGTCTGTAGACGAGCAGCCAAGAATTGACATTGTGGTAGTAAATGTTGCCCGTCAGAACGTGGTGATAGTTGGCCAACACACAACATGCAACATGGCGACCCGCTATGACGCCCTTCTCCACGCCGCAGAGGCTCTATGTAATGATTTCGCCTCAAAGGCTAACCTAGAATCTCTTCTCTCGCATTTCTCTCTTTCCGAGGATACCACGGCCTTTGAACACGGCGATCCTCACTTTGCTCCCTTCCTAGGTCGCGAGTTCAGAGGAAAGGACGGCCTCGCGGAATACTTTGGTTATCTCCAGAAATACCTGACATACTCCGACCTCGTCTTCTCAGAATACTTTGTGGACGAGAGGAGAAATAAGGTTTCCGTCAAGGGGGCCGGCCGGTTTACTTGGATATCAACCGGAGTGAGCTGGCACGAGGTAAACTCTCTTTTGCAATTTAGACATTCGAGCAGGCAGTAACCGGTTCCAAACCATGCATTAACCAATATATTTTGTGATTCATAACTTCCAGGTATTCAGTTATGTTTTGGATTTTATGGACGAAGACGTAAACACAAAGTTAAAGTCTCGAGATATCAAGTCTGGGCTGACACAGGCGCATTGTAAGCAACCCTAAATTTGGCACCACGATGTGAATTCTTGTTAATGTCAGCGATCGATCGATGCAATCACAGGTATCTTGCAGGAGTGGGGAAAAGGGCACTAGATTTACCAACGATATCGGCTTGATTCAAAGGCGCAGAGTCACTATTCTGGTTGGCACCGTAGAAGATGAGCTAGAATACAATTCCTCAGCGGGTTCATTTCAGTATTATCATGCTCTCGGAACTATAGAGACAGCCTGCTTGAAACGGGTCCTTGAAAAACCATGAAGAAACAGAAAATTTTCCCAGCGCCTTTATTTTGTAATGAGAACATGCCGAGGGTGATGACAGCTTGGAAAACGTATTTGGGGAACAGGCGTGTTATGTAACGGAAAGAACAGAAACGTATCAATATAAAAAAGCCCAGCACGAAAAAATAGTAGGAGAAACGCCATGAAAATTTGACAGGATTCCCTCATGGGGTGGGAAACAAACGGAAAAAAACATGGGCGTAGGATAGATAGCTCATCAACCCAAAGTCTCCACAAAAGCTCCACGCTTTCTCTTTTTCTCTTGCGCATTTTGTGCGCGTTCCTTCACCTTCATAAACTTCCTCCCATGAATGACCACTTCAATCAGTCTGTTCTCCTCGCGCAACCCAGGTGGAATCAGCTCATCCATCGGACGCGTTATTATAATCGGAGGACCTATAACAATGCACTCCGGGTCATCTGTACATATGAATTTGCTCGGAGGTAGAGCATTCTTCTCGACGATACCGAAGATCGGTAGTTCTCCATCGACAGCAATCGACTAGATTGCGTCGAGATTGACGTCTTCGTTATTCTGGTCCCCTTTCATGGGGTGTCTCTTGGTTATACCTCCAGTCACTGGCAACAGCGTGGATCCAGTGAGGAAGATATCAACTTCGCGAGCACATTGCCGACCTTCGTTGATGCCCCTGTTGAAATAAAGGTTAGTGACCTCATTCTATTCGCGAGCGCACTAAAAGGGAAGGGGAAGTCACTACTTACCAAACAATTAGAGACTGGCCGCGGTGACAGTCACCAGCTGTAAAGACACCTGGAACCGTGGTGGCGTAGTGATTAGGAGATTCTGTCTTGATGTTGCCTCGCGCATTACGCTCGATATCCTTCGACAAATCTCTCTCATCAACTCCCAGGAATCCCATGGACAAGAAAACCAGATCAGCTTCCCAAAACTCCTCCGATCCCTCGACTTCTGACATTTGCCATCCTTTGTTAGTATCCTTTTTCCAATCAACACGCTTGGTGGTCAGGCCTTTCAAGTTTCCAGCATCGTCCCCTTGGAAGTTCTTTGTCACTATCTTGAAACTTCTGGGATCTTTGCCGGAATGAGTGAGAACTTCACTATGACCATAGTCTTCACGGAATATTCTTGGGAACTGTGGCCAAGGGTTGTCTGGAGCTCTTTTAGCAGAAGGTTTGGGCAAAATCTCAAAGTTGACAATGCTTGTTGCTCCGTGGCGCTGAGACGTCCCGATGCAGTCGTTTCCAGTATCACCGCCACCGATAACGATGACCTTCTTTCCTTTAGTAGAAATGTAATTACCATCCGCAAAGTTGGAGTCCTGGAGGGACTTGGTGTTTGCTCCCAAGAATTCCATTGCATAGTGAACGCCCTTCAAGTCTCGGCCGGGAATCTTCAAATCTCTGGGGATAGTGGCTCCAGTCGCAAGGACAACGGCGTCGTATTTCTCTCGAAGCTCTTCGATCGTCTTATCGCCTCCTGGACCAACCCGAACGCCACAGAAAATTTCAATGCCTTCTGCAGCCATGAAGTCGATACGGCGCTTGACAATCGCTTTGTCAAGCTTCATATTCGGGATGCCGTACTGCAACAAACCACCGGGACGGTCGCTTCGCTCGTAAACATGGCAGAGATGACCGGCTTTGTTTAACTGATCAGCAGCGGCAAGACCTGCAGGACCGGATCCAACAATAGCGATACGCTTTCCTGTCCGGACAGGTGGCGGACAAGGAACCATCCATCCCATCTCGAAGCCGCGATCTATGATGGCACATTCGATACTCTTGATGCCAACAGGTTCAGCATTGATACCGAGAACGCATGCACCCTCACAAGGAGCAGGACAAACTCGTCCAGTAAACTCTGGGAAGTTGTTCGTTTGATTGAGCTTGTCGAGAGCGGCTCTCCAGTCATCTTGGAAGACAAGATTGTTCCAAGCTGGAATAATATTACTGATGGGACAACCGGTGTCTGACTGACAGAAAGGAACACCACAATCCATGCAACGAGCGGTCTGGTAGTGCAATTCCTCGTCGTTCAATCTCTTGGACAACTCCTCCCAATCGCCGATCCTAGTTTTTGCACTGCGATACTTTTCGGATTTTCGCTCGTAGAGTTTAAAACCTTTCGTCTTGTTCAAGACCAAGGCTCTCTTTTTCTCGAATCTGGCATCAGAAACACTCTCCTCGATGTCTGTGCTCAAAGGAGTCTCCGATTTTTTCGATCTCTCAACATCCTTCCGGTCAGCAGCTGGCGCTTCCTTCTTTTTATCCTCGACGGCGGCTTCTGCCTCGAGGAGAAGCACCTGGCCACGTGCCTTCTCAGCCTTCTTGGCTTCTTCCCCAAGAACACGCTTATAGTCCGTGGGCATAACCTTGACAAAGCGTGGAAGAACTTGTTCCCAATCAACGAGAATTCGAGATGCCATTTCGCTCTTTGTGTGGTGCTGATGATCCTCAATCAAACCTTTGAGCCACTCGGCGTCGGCAGGATCTGTGACTTCCTCCAGGTCCACCATCTCCATATTCACCTTTGTGGCGAAGTCTCCGTGGATATCGAGAACAAAGGCGATACCTCCAGACATACCAGCTGCAAAGTTGCGACCCGTTTGGCCGAGAACGATGACCCTTCCTCCCGTCATGTACTCACAGCCATGATCGCCTACACCTTCAACAACTGCGGTGGCACCCGAGTTCCTGACAGCAAATCGCTCTGCGGCTACACCACGGAAGAAGCATTGGCCGTTGGTAGCACCGTACAAACAAACATTGCCGATCAAAATATTCTCCTCCGCCTTGAAAGGTGAAGCCACTGGGGGGTAGATGATGATCCTGCCTCCACTCAGACCTTTTCCGACATAGTCGTTGGCGTCGCCTTCCAGTTCCAGGGTAATACCAGGAGCAAGGAAAGCGCCAAACGATTGACCGGCAGATCCTGTCAAGTTCACGTGGATAGTATCCGTAGGGAGACCGCTTTCACCAAATCTTTTGCTGATTCGGTAGGATAGAGTGGCGCCTAGTGCACGATCTATGTTGACAATTGGAGTTTCGATGCGAGCAGGAAGACCCCTGTCCAATGTCAGTTCGGACTCGTCGATGAGCTTGTTGTCAAGGCGAATATGGAGGCGATGGTCCTGTCGTCGGACGTTGTATGTTGCAACGTCCTGTCGTCTGAGATAAGCTGGAACGAGCAGATTCTTCAAGTCGATATTCCGAGTTTTGGCGGTTCGAAGGTCATCCCGCACTCTAAGCTTCTCTGTGCGGCCAATCATATCATTGATCGTTCTGTATCCCAGTTTGGCCATGATAGCTCTCATTTCGTTAGCGACATAGTAAAAGAAATTGATGACATGCTCTGGCTGGCCTTCGAATTTGGCTCTCAATTCTGGATCTTGGGTAGCGATTCCGACAGGACAAGTATTCAGATGACACTTCCGCATCATGATACATCCCATTGCAATAAGAGGTGCAGTAGCGAACCCCCATTCTTCAGCACCCAGAAGGCAGGCTATTGCGACATCACGCCCAGTACGAAGCTGACCGTCAGTTTGGACAATGACTCGACCACGAAGGTCGTTCATTACCAGAGTTTGATGCGTCTCTGCCAAACCCAGCTCCCATGGCAAGCCGGCGTGTTTGATGCCAGTCCATCGGGATGCACCAGTACCACCATCATGTCCGGAAATGAGAATATGATCAGCCTTCGCCTTTGCAACTCCAGATGCAACAATACCGACACCTTTCTCGGAGACAAGTTTGACAGATACCCTAGCACGAGGATTCGAACATTTTAGATCGTAGATCAACTGCTTCAAATCCTCGATGGAGTATATGTCATGATGTGGAGGGGGACTGATCAGACCAACTCCTGGTGTGGAATGCCGGGTACGAGCGATATTACCAGAAACCTTGTGACCGGGGAGCTCTCCACCTTCGCCAGGTTTTGCACCTTGCGCCATCTTGATCTGCAGTTCATCAGCATCAGACAGATAGAAACTTGTAACACCAAATCTTCCGGAGGCAACTTGTTTGATGGCGGAGCGTTTGGTGTCACCATTTTCAAGGATCTTACTCCTCTCAGGATCTTCTCCACCTTCACCAGTGTTCGATTTGCCACCGAGTCTATTCATAGCAATGGCTAGAGTTGAGTGGGACTCCATGGAAATAGAGCCATAAGACATAGCACCGGTGCAGAAACGACGAACGATATCAGTCCATGGCTCAACTTGTTCAATAGGGACCGGTGTGGAGTTTTCAAAGTCGAAATCCAATAAGCCACGGAGGGTGCAGTCTTTGGTGGATTGAAATTCGGCACGGGAATAAGCTTCGTAGGACTTGTCGTTTCGAGTGCGCACTGCATCTTGAATATTCGCAATGCTCACTGGGTCGTTAACATGGGCTTCTCCACCATCTCTCCAATGATACTCTCCAGTCTCAGTAAGACCGGGGACGATGACAGCTTCACGAGTTGGGAAGCCTCGTTCGTGAAAAGCGATAGCGTCCTCAGCCAGGATTTCAAAGGTTACGCCGCTAATACGAGACGCCGTCCCTTGGAAACATTTTTCTACCACATCCAGATGAACCCCCAAGGCTTCAAAGATCTGTGCACCCTTGTAACTCTGAAGTGTTGAGATTCCCATCTTGCTCATGACCTTGAGGATACCTCCGTTGACAGCCTTCTGAAAGTTCGCAATAATATCTTTATTGCTTATTTTTTTCCTGATCAAACCGTCTCGGTTCATCTTTAGTAGAATGTCGACAGCCAAGTAAGGGCAGACTGCATCAGCGCCGTAACCAACCAACACACACATGTGTTGTACTTCGCGGACTTCACCAGTTTCAACCACCAAGGCAACCTTCGATCTCAGTTTCTCTTTGACGAGATAGCTGTGGACGGCGCCTTGAGCGATAGCAGCAGATATTGGCACTCTCTCAGCTGAAGTCTGCTTATCAGAGAGTATGATGATTTTGAAGTTGTCATTGATGGCCTTGACTACTTCCTCACATATCCTATCGAGAGCTGGGACGAAACCATTTACTCCATCCGCCTTGGAAAAAGTAATATCAATGGTGTGTACTTTCCAACCAGGATTTATTTCTTCGATATTCTTCAAGGCATTGAATTCTTCGACTGAGAGTGTTGGGTAGGGTATGCGCAGACGGCTGCATTGAGTAGGAGCCATCTCCAAGAGATTGCCTTGTGGTCCGACATAGCATTCAAGCGACATGACGATATCCTCTCGAATGGGATCAATGGGAGGATTTGTGACCTGGGCGAAAAGTTGGCGGAAATAGTCATAGATAAGTCTGGGTTCCTTTGAAAGAACTGCGAGTGGAGCATCGTTGCCCATCGAGCCAAGGGCCTCCTTGGAATCGATACCCTAAAGAATCGTTAACATTGATCCATTTTCAGAAAATGTTGAACAGTTCTTACCATTGGAGCAAGCAACAAGCTGACTTGCTCTAACGAATAGCCAAATGCTTTAACCAACGGATCATTTTGGAGGCTACCCTCAGACAGTTTCGGTGCAAGGTCGGTCCCTTTTTTCTGATGAGCTTCGAGAATAGCTGGAAGCGAAATGAGGTTTTCATTGATCCACTGCTGGAAGTTGCAGCGGCTGGAAGTGCTCAGCTTCAACTCCTTGTCATCGACAATGCGGCCTTCCCAAGTATCGACGAGAAGCATTTTCCCGGGCTGCAGACGTCCTTTCTGAATGACCCTTTCAGGATCGATGTATATCGTCCCAACTTCAGATGCACAAATGATGCGGTCATCGTCAGTCACATAGAATCGGCAAGGTCGCAATCCGTTTCGGTCCAAGTTTGCACCACAGTAACGACCATCTGCGAATGTAAACAGAGCTGGGCCATCCCAAGGCTCCATCAGACACGCGGCCCACTCATAGAAAGCAGCCTTCTCAGGCTCCATCAGAGTGTTGCCTTGCCAGGCCTCCGGAATCAGCAGCATGACAGCTTCGGGGAGCGAAAGAACATTGTTGATCATCAATAATTCGAGAACGTTATCGAACGCAGCCGAATCGGATCCACCTCCTTCGATAATAGGATACAAAGACTCGAGGTCTGCCCCGAACTTCTTCGATTTCATCAAGCCTTCACGGGCCTTCATCCAATTCTTGTTCCCTCGTAGGGTGTTTATCTCGCCTATGGTTGTACAGCACAAGTTAACCAGCAGTTCTACGAAACATTCACACATCATCACGCCTCATCTGCGTTTCATGATACGCAACTCCACTCCTCACGCACGCAAAGTACACATCATGGGAATCAAGAACCTACCATTGTGAGCTGCCCAGCGAAGAGGCTGTGCACGATCCCAACTGGGGAAAGTATTGGTTGAGAATCGGGAATGGACGAGAGCAAAGTGGACCTCAAAATCAACATTGAGAAGGTCATAATAGTAGTTATAGACCTGCACGGGAGCTAGTTGGCCCTTGTAGACAATGTTCTGGGGGCTCAGTGAGCAGATATAAAACCATTTATGGAGGCCGATGGCATGAGTGGCTCTCTTGCGCAGAATGTATAACTGCTTTTCGAAATGCTTCTCATCAAAGTCTCCAGAGGTGTTAGTCAGGACAACCAAGGGCTGTTCGATCTCTGGCTCTCTGGATTTAGCGGCCGGCCCGAGCAAGCTGCTGTCCTTCGGAACAGAGCGCCATCCCATGATCTTCAACCCCAACCCGTGGGCGATGTCCTCAAAAAGAGCCTTGTTCTTTCCACGTTCCTCGGCATCAGGAGTGAAGAAGATGTTCCCCACAGCGTACTGCCCAAACGGAGGCAACGTTCTCTGCAATAGAAAACCGAACTCCTTCCGTAAGAATTTATCCGGCATACTCGTCATAACGCCAGCACCGTCACCGTCGCGGGCATCGGATCCAACAGCACCTCTGTGGGTCATGTTGCAAAGTAGTGATCGAGCTATCAATTTTTGTTAGCAGGATCACAAAGACTGGGGATAACACCGACGTTTTGCGTACCGTCCGCAAGAATTTTATGAGAGGGTTTTCCTTTGATATGTCTAGAAGGCATGAGATAGCAGGTCAGAATTCAATCCTTATCTTTTGGCTTTAACTATTTCAAAGGTTTTCAATTGTTTTCAAGCATTCACTTACGCTACGAAGCCCACACCACAGGCATCTTTCTCATCTTCCGGGTCATAGAGACCGTATGGCATAGGAAGTGCCCCCGCCCAGCTTGGATTTTCAGGAACATTTTCATATTCGATCGGGTGGTATTGCTCCACCTCCTCGCTGTCTAGGGACTCGTCGAGATATCCTTGAGGAATTACGGACGCCATATTTGAAGATTGAAAGATAATCGAAAGGGTCCAGGAAAGATGTGAAGGGAGGGGAGAAGGCGAAATAGAAAAAGTTCAAGTGTGCTCAGACCCTTCGAGCTGTACTCCGTTGAAAAAATAAAATCCGGAGACAGCAGAGAAGGGGTCCGAAGGGTCGGTGAAGGTACGAAGCTCGCTTGGCGGTTGTCAGTGACGTCGGATTGATGCTAAAATGATTTTTGAAGAATAAAGCACGATCGCAGGGCCGTTGCCGGACACCGGAGGGGTTAGTTGGCGATCGTCGGTGGGCACCAACGCAGTATTTATCAGCTGGCAATTGTCGACGCAAGATGCTTGGAAGGGAGCTATGAAGGTGAAGCAAGTTTCGCGATCCGGTGATGGATAGTTCTTTGGGTGAGGAGGAGGAAGTGTGTGGGTGTATGTGTGGGAAGAAGGAGAAGGATGCTGTGGCAGGAGGGGGGAGAAGATATAGTGGATCGGGAGGGAAACTACGGTTGGAGGAGGAGGAGGAGGAGGGGTGTCCCGCGACTATTATCGACAGCTTTTATTGGCAACGTTACCACCGGAAACGGAGGAAGGGAAGCAATTGCACGGCACTTTCTACGATTCGACCAAAGAAAAGCCCTTCCGAAGCGACTGACAGTGGACTATCAACAGGAGGAGCAGCAGGAGCAGCAGGAGGAGCACGAAGACTTTTGTACTTTTTCCAGAGGTCGCTAGCGGATGACTTCAATGGTGGGGGGTTACGTTATTGGATAACGGAAATCGGACCTCACCACCAGGCCAAGTGCGCCGACCAGGGCCCCCGGACAGCTGCAGCTTTCAATTACAACGTGTGCTATTGGGGCGGCTCGCCTGCCCTGCAAAGCATACAGTTCCTATGGGGGTTTCCCCACATCTCCGAGTCGCTGTCCGTCTCGTCTCTTACAGCTCCGGCTGCCATGCCTTTGATAACGAATTGGAGCGACGGGCATTGGTCCAGTTCCGGAGTCTCTGCGAAGTTTTTATTTGTAGCTCGAATGCGGCACCCGATAAGAATCTGCAAGCTACTGCGAATCCATCCGAGTCTGACGACGAAGCTCGCCCTTCGTTTTCGTCCCTTCTCCCTGAGTAATGCGTACGTGACAGTTACATAAAAATTACCTCCAGACTTACGGGTACAGTGGCCTCTCTGCTGGACAATTGCCGACGCCCGTCGAGACGGCCCGCTTGTGGGAGCAGAGTGATGCTAACGTTCCTCCACCACACGCATGTTTCATTGACATATATGTACCAGATAAATCTCAATCGGCTTAACGTGCAATTAATTGCAATTCCGGGGTACGGTACGAGCAGGCCATTTGTGCAATCAACCCGACTTCGGAGCGCGGTGACAGCTCCGCGGGTTGCCAGCTTGCCTCGAAAATGGGTTGCAAACAGGCCGAAAAATAAATCAGAAAATTAAAATAAGAAAAGAGTCACCACCAATTTCACCAGCTTTTCTCGAAGGCACAAACACCAGTCCGATCGAAGCTAGCTCGAACTCGACCTGCACCCCAAGTGCCCGAAATCTTTCCTTGCATGGCCGTCGCATGCAGGCGAAAAGAAGGAAGACCTCAGGCGGCAGATATCTGATCCAAAGCGATCAGATTTCTACAAAAGAAGCTTATACTCCTGCATTTCAGTCGAGTAACAGAATTCAGGGTCCGATTCCCAAAGTGGATCGAAATTGGTAATAGCTCGTCCCTCACTGGATCAATTACCGATCCGAGTTGGAATCCAAGGGCGCCCCGATGTCGGTGGGTTCCGGGTGGCTAGGTAGGTCTCTGACGGTGCAAGGTTATGCTTAATTTTTCCCGTGGGTCATTCTTATAAGTATACATGGCCTGCAACAGGCTTTCCGGCACGAGACACTGGCCTTTCTCTGGATCCGATGCATGCTCCAATTCCTCGATCGTTCTAGTCAGCGCGAGCTTGGGGATTCAACCAGATCGCCGACTACCGAAAGAAGGCGGCCAGTTCACCCGATATTTCCCGGTGAATGCTTGCACTTTTACCAAGAAGGGAACTTGTCGTTTTCGTTCGAATTCTGACCTCTGCAATTTTCTCCGCTGTTGAAATCTCTTCCGTGCAGCCAGTCGCCACGTGTGACGGTTCATCCCATTTTCAGTCGTGAGGAGCTCTCGCACACAATTCTCTTAGTCACGTCAAACCCAAAACCTCGAGATCTGCCCTTCCAACGTCCAGAAATGCGAAAACGCTGAAACCAAGCGTCCAGTCTGGTCAAGTGGGGTTTTATTTCCCCGCCGGCTCTTGAGCACTGCACCCGAGCCGACATAACCTGGCCTTGCCTGGCGGCAGGATGAGGAGCACGAGCTGGGATTGACTTAAGCTTAAGCGACCTTGCCGCAGGTGTCCCACCCATGGTGCCATGGCCATGATGCCACAGACGTCGGGGAGGGTGGGCCGCGGTCCCCATTGGCCCGTCCTTATCGATTAGCCCGCATGACGTCGGCCTGCCCACCACCAAAATTCTTCAGCGACAGCAACCGTCGCCCGATCCACCGTATCCCCCATCATCAACGTATTTTTGTGTCTCTGGAAACGTCTCTTCCGCTGCATCGGACGCGACCTGTCGTCGCCCTCGCCCGCCAACCCGGATTCTTGTGTTGTCGATTTCTTCCTCCGACGTCGACAACATGGCACGCACTTTGCCGTAGTACACCCGCAATGGTGACGACCAAATAGCACACCGATTTGACACACTCGGTATTCCACAGAACCCATCCTCCCAAATCCAATTGGCTCCCAAAGCCCACTCTATCGCACCATGTTCGCCCTCTCCGCGACCCGTGCGCAATTCCTGCGCCGTAGCTTCACCCCACCTTCGCGACAGCTATGGCGATTCCAGCCTCCAAGGCGGCACGCGACAGCGGCAGCCGTTCCCAGCAACCGAACTTTACATATAGAACCAGAAAAACTAGTGTCGGAACTACCAGAAAGTGGCTTTATTGATGTCAACCCCGGCGAAGGCCTTTTGTTTTTCGATAGTAAGTCTTCTGCGCCGAAACAAGAGATATTCTGGTTCAATTGAGATGTCTAACTTGACATGCTGTAGATGTATACCCCGTCATATCTGCCTGGCTCGATGCGAAATTTATTCTCATGCGACTGGACCACATGTCGGTCGCCGAAAGACTCATCAGATACTCTCTGCCAAAGGACTTTCCCTTCAAAATCAAGCAAGTCATCCCGCGTATCAAGGAGGGGGGCGCGTTTGTCAAATTTGAGCAGCCAGCGGACATGACTCCCCGCCAGGTCGAACAGCGTATGCAGGAGCTGCTAGCGACAAAGGCAATACGCCCCTGGTTCAATCCAATCAGCCGTCTGAAATGCTTCCTAGTTGAAGGACACCCATGGCTTGAAGATCTGCATCGCTTCCCCGCCGCCAGGCTCAAAGTCGAATTTGAAGGGCCGGACGTCTCTTCGGAACAGCTGTACAAAACTTTCAGACGCTTCGGTCGATTGGTCGACATTATCCCCTTACCAAGGGACTCCAAAGAACTACCCAGATATGCCCACCTTCAATTTTTAAAAATCCGCAGCGCGACTGCAGCAAGGAACTGCTTGCATGATCTGACAATCACAGGCTCGGAGGGTAAAGTCACACAGCTGAGAATTCTATATGCTCCTGTCGTGAAAGCACACGCCATCAGAAAATGGATATTTGATCACCCAAAGATCGTTCTCCCGATCCTTGCCGCCATCGTCGCTGCGCTTGCAGTCTCGGTATTTGACCCGTAAGCCATTGCCCTTGTTGACTCTCACGCTGGATCTGGCTAATGTGAAGATAGAATACGGACATTTTTCGTAAAAGCCCATATCACTCATTCACTAGATGTTGGATCTAAAGCTTGGACTTGGTTCAAGGATAAGACTTCGTCATACCTAGTCCTCCGTCAGAAGCCCAAAACCGAGGCTTCGGGCGATCTATCAGTTCTCTGGGAGGAGAGAAAGAGTAACGTCGAAACCATGAAAGCCTGGTTGTTAGAATCTGCTGAAACTGTAAGTCTCGTCTAATCTTGCAATTTTTCAAAAAAAAAAAATTTAAAATTTCAAACGCTAATTCATTTCTCGTAGTTCATTGTAGTCCAAGGGCCCCGTGGATCAGGGAAGCGAGATCTTGTTATCGAAGATGTCCTCGGGGACTGGAAGTACAAACTTGTATTTGATTGCGAACCTATCCAGGAACGACAGGGAGACAGCCATATCATTCGAGCAACCGCAGCCCAGGTCGGTTACAGGCCCGTATTCGGGTGGCTGAACTCAATCAATAGCTGGATAGACCTTGCAGTTCAAGGCACTCTCGGTACCGCGGCTGGGTTGAGCGAAACCGTGGAAAGTACGTTGGTCCATCTCCGAATCTGATTCTTAGACATATGAAAGCTGACACTCGTATAGCCCAATTCTCCAAGATCCTACAAAATACTGCAACGGCACTCAAGCAAGTCGCTCTCTCCGAGAGAACAAAGAATGACAAGGACGCCGCTCTAAATGACGACGAATGGCTCGAAGCGCACCCGGAAAAACGTGCCGTGGTCGTGATTGATAACTTTTTACACCGGTCGGATGCCGCCGGGGACAAGATTTATCAAAGACTTTCGGACTGGGCCGCTTTAATCGTCCAAGCCAATGTCGCTCACGTCATCTTCATGACCAACGACGTCTCCTTCTCCAAACAACTAGCAAAGAGCCTTCCGGATCGAGTTTTCAGGACCATCATGTTGGGCGATGCCTCCCCTGAAGCGGCGAAACGATACGTGCTCTCCCATATCCAAAGCGGTATGTCGGATGATGAAAAATCGAGAGAAATAAAAGAACTAGACAGCTCTATCGATCAGCTTGGCGGTCGTCTGACGGATCTCGAATTTCTGGCGAGGAGGATCAGAACCGGTGAAATGCCCACACAAGCGGTGTCAGAAATCGTCAAGACGTCCGCGAATGAGATTCTGAAGCTCTATTTCCTGGGAGACCCCTCCAAACGAAGCTATTCGAAGGAGCAGGCGTGGGCGTTGATCAAGATGTTTGGTCAACAGCAAGACCAGCTACGATATAACGAAGTACTGTTGCACGGGCTATTCAGCAAGAATGGCGAAGAAGCCCTGCAGGCATTGGAACAGGCAGAACTGATTAGCATTGTTTCCGCCGACGGTAGACCTTGGGCTATCAAGCCTGGAAAGCCAGTCTATCGCGCGGCGTTCAAGAAACTGCAAGATGACAAGGTCCTACATGCTAAACTGGATATTGACGTTGCAACAGAGCTGATAAAGACGGAAACCGCCAATGTTTCCAAGTATGAAACTGAACTGACAATACTGGGGCAGCTGCCGACGCGTCCTTCAGAGGTCGCAGGTAGGGTATCCTGGCTGCTCAAGAAGCTGCAAGCTAGCCAAACAAAAGTCGAGCAATACGAAAAGGAGATCAACGGTATGAAAAAAGTTATTCAAAGCGAGTATTAGCTAGCAGTTTATTAGTATTTCCCCAATTTACTGTGGAGCGGTCAACAACGAGACTAATTTCCATGCATCTCATCTCTTTTCGAGCTTTCCAACGTTACTGTATAAACATAAAGCATAACGAGAGTAAAGACCTCACGCAGCACCTTATACGTACATGTACCTGTAGCACCCTTTTATTTCCTTTATGTATATAGGGCACAAAGATACCCGTACATTCTCCTACCCTTATCCTAAGCTACTGTCAACATTAAATTTATCAAAATATTAGATAACTACCAAGTATTTTCTTAGTAAAACTACAGTAAATTTATGGTGTTGGATCCTCCTTTTACGTTTCCGTCGCATATAAAATTATTGTCGCGCCCGAACATTGAAACCAAGCTAGTTACTTACCATAGTCAGAGACTCGCCACCAAAAAGCATTACAAGTTCGACACAACCCTCACGACCATCACCGTCCCTCACATTGGCATATAAACTCAAGAAAAGAAGAGACAAAAAAAGAAAAACAATGTCCCGCCCCCGTCCGAAAGCCACGGCAGCATCCAGCCTCTACGCCTCCACGGCCGCGAACACCCAATTCGATCTACGCAACCCGAACGTCCTCGCCGCCACATCCACAACCGATGAGGACTACGATGCCGAAACCGCCGCGATCCTCAACCTCGACGAAATCAGCGGCCAATCACGGGGCGTCAAGCGTAACGCTGTAAATCTTGACGGCTACGACTCGGATAGTAGCAACGAGGGTTTTGGTGGTGGCAAGGATGATGATGACGACGGCGGTGATAAGAAGAAGAAGAAGAAGACGACGGAAGCGGAGGATGAGGATGATGACATGTTTGGAGGCGGTGATGATGATGCGGCAGGGGAAGATGCGGATGGAGAGAAGAAGAAGGTGAAAGCGAAAAAGGACGTGCGATTTCTGGACATCAAGGAAATAGAAGGTCAGGAAGACAAGTCCGACGGTAGTTCCGGCGACGAAGAGGAGGAACTCGAAGATGAACAAGTAGACGATGAGATTGGGGCCGGCGGGAAAAAGAAGAACGCGCCCAAGGTGGAAGGTTTCAACATGAAGGCCGAGATGGAGGAAGGCAGATTTGATGACCAAGGGAACTTTGTGAGGAAGGCTCTTGATCCTGATGCCGTGCACGACACGTGGTTGGAAGGGGTGAGCAAGAAGGAGATGAAGAGAGCAAAGGAATCTAGAGAGAAACGGGACAAGGAAGCTAGACAGAAAAGAAGAGAAGAAGACGAATTGATAACAGGGGATCTAGTATCAGATCTGATACTGTGTCTCGAGAGGGGGGAAACCGCGCTGGAGGCGCTCGCAAGATTGAATACTGGGAAGAAGGCAGCAAAACCAAAGAAATCATGGCAGAAGAAGAAAGGACAGGATATGGACGTCGATGCCAATGGCAAGGAACCAGAGGATCCCAAAGAAACAGCGAGGAAAGAACAAATCGAGAAGATCACAACGGCAGCGGACAGATTGCTCTCTAGAGGGTTTAACGAAATATACGACGAACCGAGAGAGGCCCTCACGAGAATGTACAAAAAGGAAACGAACGAGCCTTGGATCGAACCAACTATAGAAAAGGAGCAGGAAGAAACAAAAGAACTGTTGGATGAGTGGGAGTATAAGTGGAGTGATGGACAGGGCGACGGAGAGATCCATGGGCCTTATGGCGGGGTAGAAATGAAAGCGTGGAATGACGCCGGGTACTTCCAAGAGGGGGTAGTATTTAGGCGGAAGGGGGAGAGCGAGCACGATTGGACGAGGCTGCCGGACTTCTAGATCATCCTGATGAATTGCGTTAAGAAATGGACGCTCACGGTTGCACAGATTGCCACCGAGATCATTGCATTGTGAATAAAATCATTATACGGAGTTTTTGGCGCATTTATTTCAATTACAACAAAGGTATTGAAAATATAACTCTATAAGCCCGGCCGATTAAGTACTATGATATATTGATTCAAATCAACTGATTGTGTCCACAAGTACCTGATCACTTGATTGGAATGATGCCAAATCTGAAAAAATAAAGGTTTCACTTGATAACCAAATCAAACTACGAATGAGGAATTGTAGGTTCTACAAGTCTTCTGCTTTGCAGAAAAGACTTGGATATTTTTTTATAGTTATTTGACGAGTTTCTCGTCAGCTGAATATGATGTTACAAATACCATCGACACAGTATTTCCGTGCGACCTTTGAATAATGATTTGCCAAATATGACAAGAAAACCCGATTCCAACTCCTTATTTGCTCTCCGAACCGCAAGACTTCAAGAGAAACTCCCGACAAGATAATAAAACGAAGGACAGGGCGGAGCGAACATCTTTGCCCGCTAGGCGATGCAAATATCGCTGGGGAGATGGGAGCTGGGCGGAGTGGAAACGAAAAGAAAAGATAGAAGAGGACAATTGAGTATCGATACGATGTTCTAATTGACGCATGTCATTCTCGCCTCAAAATTTGATACATTGTGGGTTCCGCCAGTAGGCACGAAGTAATATAGAGACTAGGAAAACAGATCAATGAAATAGCATTCAACAGCGGTAAAGGCAGTTTTGCTGTTGATGTTTGCGAAGTAGAGATTTTAAGCTGTTTGCTTCGGCGCCCGCTTAGGGGCTAACCTTTTGGATTGGTTTTCTTGTTTTCCTTTTGGTGGGGAAATATGGGTTTGATGGTGGGGATTGGGAAGGATGGGGTTGAGGTTCTGGGATTGAAGATGGCTTTGAGGCTTGCCATCTGGGGGTTGATAACGGTTTTGTGGTTGGTTGATTCGAGGGGTAGAATGGCCTTGAGGTTTGCCATCCAGCACCCGCGTATTATTTTGGATCTGGCCATGTTGAGGTCGCGTATTGTTTGGAGGCTTGGCGTCTTCGGGTGAAGCTTTATCCTAGCTAGTAGCTCTCACCGGTTGTTGTGGCTGACCGCCTCCACGGCCCCTTCCTCTATAATTACCTCGACCACGGCCTCCTCGTCCTCGCCATCCTCCACGTCGATTATAGCCGCTATCAACGGAACCTTGACCAAAGGTTTCGATATTCTTTCTGACTTCCTCGCCTCTACGATGGGGCTGGTGAGGTCGACCTTCGCCACCTTCTTTCGCTTCGGCTCGATCTTTATTTTCACAGCTTATGTTATCGAAGAAGGACGAACCCTTGTTGTAATATCCATCCGGTGATATGATCGCTGGTTTGGCGGTGTTATCAATCGATGGTTTTCTGGTATCAGCAGCACTCTCGGCTGTATCCAGAGCAGGATCAGCGCCGTCCTGGCTGTCAGCAACCTTTGCAAATCGGGCATTAGCCGATTCGAAGTCGTAATCCGTGGTCGGAACCTCGACCTTCCTAGGTTGTTGCTGTTGCTGTTGTTGCTGTTGCTGTTGAGGCACCCCGCCACGACCGCGTCCTCTTCCACGGTGGATTGGATAGTTGTTGGCCGGACGGACTGGCGCACCCGTTCCATTCGATTTCAGTTTCATGGCCTGAACCTTACGTTCAAGGTCAGCAAGCCCGGGAGAATCCAAACCTGCTTGAGCTGAAAGACCGGCATCTGGAGGTGTGAAAGTAGTCGTGGTGACCGTTGTAGTAGTTTGCGTGTGGCCAGTCTGTGTATGGCCAGTCTGTGTGTGACCTGGCTGAGAAACTCCGAACGTCCCACGGCCACGGCCCGACCCTCTGCCGCGACCGGCTGCGTTTCTTGGGCCGGTTGGGTGAGTTGGAGCCGTTGTAGGCTGTGCAAGAGCCGTAGCAACATCAGGCTTCGATTCAAGAGGAGGGGGTGGTGGCTGTTGAGGTTGGATCGTAGCATTCGTCTCTCCTGTCTTGTCGCGAGTTTCAGCCACCGTGGCGGGAAGTTCTACTTTGGCTTGGTTTGGGATAACTGGGACAGGGCCCGGTTGTGCTCCGGGTTGGGTACCGGCACGGTTGCGGGTATCCCCAGGAGGAGGTTGCTGGTTTGGGAGCGGAACGGGACCAGGGAAGGGAGGAGGCATCCCGTAAGGGAAGGGGCCCGGTGCTGGGGGAAACCCAGGGCCTCCAGGACCAGGAAAGCCTCCCATAAAAGGGGGTTGTCCGTAGAACCGTCCACCTGGCGGCATTTGGCCTGGGTGTGGATAGAACCCTTGAGGAAAGTTCTGGTTGAAAGGTGGTTGCGGTTGCGGTTGCGGTTGCGGTTGTCCACGGCCATTCTGTTGCTGGTACCCAAACTGTTGTGCGGGATATCCAGGTGGTCTCTGGGCCTGATGTCTCGATAGAACATGTTAGCAGGAGCAGAAGAGATGATTATATAAACCAATCGTGAGAAAATCGTGCTTTGAAATGCTAAAATCAGAAGGAAGGCAACGGAAATATCCGCATGGTTTTGCGCTTTTAGGATATTGACAATTTATAAAAAAATTTTACATCCGAAAATACTTCATCATTTGATAGAGACGGGGGTTGGCAGTAGAAACAATGACCGTGCTACTAAATGGGGCACTGGAGGGAACACTCACATTGATGATGGCGGGGTCATTAGGGAAAGAAGGTTGGGGCGGCGGCGGTTTTGGAGTTTCTTCTGGAGCCTCCATGCGCAGATCTTTTACATCGCTTCCCCGGAAGACGATGTAATCGTAAATTTCATCCGTGCCATCGACTTCGTTGGTGGGGTCTGCACATCGACCCTCTGTTCCGTGATTTGTGACGCTTTCCAGCCCAACGGTAGAGTTCTCAGAATCAATCTGGTGCAGAGTTCCAACGTAGCTATAGGAAGAACGCGAGCGAGTTAGTTGAATTGAACGGACGCAAGAAGCATATGATTTGATTACATACCGGATGTCGCTGCGCGAGATCAAGGAAATTCGTGAACTGGACGATAAAAATTTTCGCGTTAGCCGCTTGAAGCTATGGGAAACGTGGTTAGATCTCGACGAGCGATTGACGGGTCCTTACCCGATGAATTCGGACATTTTGAATGACCAAAGGCACGAGCCTTTATGCTTATTTGAAAATTAAAGGGAAAAGAGAAAAAAAAGGGACTATTAGATTGAGTCTGGACGTTGTTTGATATGTTCAAATTGCGGGATCATAAAGTCATCGGAGAACGAAAAGCCACGCGGAGAAGGACGACGACGGGTTGAAAACAGAAACAAGAGCGACTGCTATAAGGGAAGCAAGTGAAAAAAGCAGAAGGAGAAGAAAGGGATTCGTCAGGAGAAGGAGAAGAAGTGCGGATGAAGCGGTGTGACCGGAGGATGAGGATTGGATGGAAGATGGAAGATGGATGGATGGATGGTGGTGGTGGTGATGGCGGTGTGAGGAAAGGAAGAGGACGAAAATCCGAGCGAGGAGGTTTTGTGCCCGCAAAGTTGGGAAAGCTGTCCCACAAACGCCCGCGCCCGCGCCCGTCGTCGTCGCGCGCTCCTGCCGACGAGATGAAATACCACGGCCCCTATTGCAATTGGCCTCCGAGGCGCAACAGATTCAGCTCGAGGGATCTGTTATATCGTCCAAGAGGCCTCCGCGATACGTTCGAGCTCCGTGTCTGGAAGACTGCTTGCCCGTTCCCGCCAGGCTGTGACGTTGAGGCCGACGTCAACTCCAACACGTCAACACATTTCCCCGGACCAGCTCCCCGGCCATCACCACATCGAAATAAGATAACAAGAAGAAGAAGAAGTAAAATAATAATAGCACAGGAAGGACAGCAGCAGACATGGCTTCCCCGTCCACTCCATCCAGCCAGGTGCTCGATGAGACGGACCCTTCCAAGCCCACCGAGTTCTCCCCAGAGGATGACCGCCTCTTCCTCTCTCTCGAAGATTATTGCTGGGAGGACGACCCGGAGTTCCAGGTATGCCCCATCCCCTCCCCCTCCCTTCCCACAATGCGCGTATGAAAAAGTCCAACCTTCGGTCAGCTCCTTACATTCGATACCTACAGTCCGGCTTGAACCAGATCCTCACGACCACAAATGAAGCTGAGCGGGTCCGCCAGCTCACCCGACAAGCAAAATGCTTCTTCTACGCTCGCAAGATCTCCCGTCCAATCTCGTTCCAACTCTACAGCGCCTGGCTGGACCGCGAGGAGGCATCCGGGCCCAGATGTCGCTCCCCGTCCTGCGAAGTCGGCCCGTCGATTCAGCCCTCGCTGCTCGATACTCCCGGCGGCAAGACTGATACCTCACCGGATACACCCACGGATGCTACGAGAGCTTCAGGCGGCGATGACAAGACACCCTACCCGACTTCGTTCGCAGAGATCGTGGAGTTGATCACATCCGGGAAGCCCATTCCGGGGATCAAAGAGATCCCGAATACGTTAAACACCGCTCCGCCGACTCAGACTGTTGCGCAACAGAGGAGGAAACCTTGGGAAGTCGTGGAAGAAACAGGCGCGGAAAGCCTGCCGAGCCCTGCACCTACACCTCGAGAGTGAGACTGTACATACTATACCAATTCCAGCATTTTTTGTCACGATTCGTGTGTGTTAGGCGTGCGTCCCTAGGAGGTTTTTCTCGGTTGGTGAGTACAATCGCATCGAATTAGATGGCGCCATGGAGCGATATACCATTAAATACGTCATTGAACGGATGCGGAGTGATATTGATAGCGAGTAGCTTTCCATAATCATAATAGCAAAAGGGTCACCCGTGTACTACCCCCCGAAGCACGCGCGTGTGATAGTATTATACGCTGCTGTAGGCGAACACAGAAGGTGTGGAAGGCTAGAAAGAAAAAAAACGACCATAGACTACATTTAAAAGCGACATCGTAAAAGCCTTGCGCGATATTTAGTCTCCGCGGAAACGAAAACAAGAAACGCCTGAGAAAACATGATCGGGAAGAGAAAACAGAAAGACATTTCTAAATAGCTTTTTTTCATGCATTGTGCTATTATAAAAAAAAACTTTTTTTTTTGGTCATGACAGAATGGCATTCCATCGCGTCAAACAACATGAGAATGAAAACCGTAATTCATGCAGGGAAAAACGAGACAGGGCTTTACATTGGAACGGACTGCATCAGCCGAGAAGTGATCCTACTAAGATTGGCTACCCGCTTAAGGATGCCAGTTCCAGGGTTCTCCTCGGCAACAACCATGTAAAACTGCTGAAGGCGCGAAACAAGGACAGCCGTGATTCTTGGTAGCATCGTTTGCGTATTTTCCTCACGCTGCATTTTTTTTCGCGTTAGCTTTTATTCCTGAGATGCATCGGCTGTAGGTTAAACTTACGATAGTATGGAAATCCTGAAGACAAGCCTCCAACCAAGTGAGCCGTTCGTCGGTGAAGGTATCCAGATTACCGGTGACACTTGCGGCGATCGTAAGCACGACAACCTGGCTGACTTTGGGTACGATTTCGTATGGATTGTACTTGTAGACGGCGTTTTCAAAGTAGTAATCCTGCAGTTCCTTACTCTGCAACCAAGTCAACATGGCAAACTCGTATTCACCACGTCGGAGTGCTTGCTCGATCTCATCCGCAATCATTTCGACTTCAGACTTGGCAGTCATGGGAGTCGGTGGGACGGAAGCGTTGACCGAAGATGCCGTGGCGGCGGCGGCAGCAGCAGCAGCGGCAGTCGCAACCGCGAGTTTTTCTTGGTTGATGAGCAATTGCTGTTGCATCTCAATCATGCGAGCGGTAGTTGTCTCCAAAGTAGAAATAGTTTTTGCCATTTCAGAAATGGTCGATGTCAGCTGTGCAATCTTTTGGGTATCCTCCTCGTGGACCCTTCGAGATTCCTTCAGTACCTCTTTCGATTGCTTCATGACTTGAGTGGATAAAGCCTTTGACATGTCGGTGCTCATCTTGTCCAGTGACTGCAGATACTGCTCGAGAGTACCACGGATCGTCAAATCCAAGTCCTGTCTGAGTGGAACAACAACAGACTCCGCTAGATTGCCCAAGACTGCTTTCGAAGTCAAGGTCTTCTCGACGGACTTTGGAACAATCGTGTCAATGTGTCGGGAGACAGTGTCGGAGACGGCAGTTGGGATGTTGTCTAGGAAAGCGGATTTGAGATCAAGCCCCACTTGCGACATATGCGTGACAATAATCTTGTCGATAGTCGTCTCCAACCCGGTGCTCAGGGTATTCGACACCACTCGGAGGACGGCTTCCTGCTTTGCATCCGACGCAGCCTGTTGAACACGACGGTCTTCATCAAAACGGCGATCTATTCGATAAATATTAGCCCTGGATCAAAGTAGAAAAAACGAGTAAGAAAGGGAGTATCCTACAAAGGTTTCCGATTTCCCGGGAGAGCGCTTGGCTGAACGAAGTGTTGACAGCGTCCTCAATCTTTTTGACCTCACGTTCAAGCAACTCTGGTGAGATGTTGACCGTAGACAAGGCCACCTTCTTCTCTTCTCGATCCTTGCCCTTATTCTTCTTCGGTTGCGGGGTCGGCGGAGGTTCATCATTCTCCACGGCTGAAGGTCCCGCGAAAGAGACGGTGTTGACATCCCTTCTCGGTTTCTTACCACGTCCGAGTCCACTCATAGAGGCGGCTTTACGCCCTTGGCCGTTAGCAACAGGTGGCTTCTCCTCTATTTTTTCGGCAACGGGTTCGTCCTGAACCTCGACGGCCTTTGGCTTTGACGGTGGTGCTGGTGCCGGTGGTTGTTGCGGTTGCGATTGCGGCTGATTGGAGACTTGAGGTTTTGGAACTTCAGGAACAGCACTAGGGGCTGCGGATTTGGGCTCTTCGTTCTTAGGTGGCTGCTCGACCGGTGGGGTTGTGTTTGGAGGAAGCAGAGCGGTCAGATTGCAAGCACCAGAGGTGACGGCATCGAGACCCTTCATAACTCTCAGGTTTGTGTCGAACCCGATATCCTCCTTGCAAAGAGAGAGACAGGTCAATCCTTTGGTATGGGAAATGTAGAGCTCAAAGATGGGTGGCTTCCCTTCTTCGATAAGCCACTGAGGGGAAGGGATGGAATCGAGGAGCTCCAGCGAGATGAGCTGACCGGTATCACCCAACGAATACTCGACAATCGAAGACATTATCGCCGTAGCGTCGAGTTTAGGCAGGTTTGGCGATTGATCACTGATCGCCTTGATGAAGCCCGCCTGCGAAAACGGCTGAAGATTGTATTTCGGAGTCGACAGGTGAATGAACGAGATTGTGTTTCGGTTCGGATTGCCAACCACGATCACGCCGCTCTTTGGGTGATAGCACAAGGAGCAGAGACCGTCGCTTCCGGAGGAAGAAGTCGGGAACCGCAGTTCTTGGACGGCGCGTCCTATCGCGATGTCCCACAACTGGATCACATGGTTTTGCTGCAACCCAACGATCAGATATCTCAATGCTTGACAGCGATCGTAAGGTTGCTGCTTATCGACAAAGGTCACAGATGTAGCCTTATACATCTCGCCTGGACTGACAGCCGAACGTGTGAGAACCGGTTCCGTCAAGATCCTCGCGGTCTCGGTCGGGTATCCGGTTCCGTCCTCGCTGGGTTCGAACTCCACGAGCTTACTGACGTCCCAAAACTTGATCTTACCGGCCTTGTCAATCGTAACAACCGTGGTGTCGTCCTCAGAAAAGCAGAACTCCTTCGAGACCTTTTGCGTGTCAATAGTTCTCGAGTGGTTGGCGTGATAGCCGGTATCGTTTATCTTTGTGATCCCGCCTATCTGCTCCCCGTATTGGCGGGCAGCGTTCGCGTGAATCAGGCTGATAAACCTCCCGCGCCCGATGGCAAAAACCTTTGGATGGGTGGAAGCAAGGTGGGTCCGAGACTTTGTGAGGCCGCCGTTTTGGTCCTGGAGGGGTGAGGGTGGGAAGAGGAAACTTCTAGCTTCGATGTTTGATTCTTCCATCGGCCCTTCGAGCCCATCGAGATCACACCAAAGGACCGTTCCGTTGACCCCAACGGCGAGAACCTGGTTCTCTCTGCCCAATGCCACGTTGACAGTTCTTTCGCCGCTTTCCTTCATCAACACGACATCGTGACCATCTTCCTGACGGATGATTCTAACGCCGCCCTTAGTCTTACCAGTCGCATAGACAATGTATGACGGGGATGCGGATATCAGGTTGCGATCCATCTGGTCAGCGTTTCGGGTCATCTTGGCGATGTCGCTGAACCTGCTGGCCGGCACGGTTACCGTTGGAACCGCGCTAAAGATTATCTGAGAGAACGGCTTCATGGGAAACTTGTATATTGTGAAAGAGGCCTTCTCGACCCCGTTTTCCAAGGGTGGAGGGGGCGCGGTTTCGGGAGAGAGAACGGTTGCTGCAGGTTCGACCGCGGTCTGGATCGAAGTTGCTTGGGCGACCGTTTCAACGTTGACAGCCTCAGCTACGGCCACCTCTGCTTCCTCCGCCTCCTCATCCTCCTCATCCTCCACTGCCACCGGCTCGGGTTCAGCTCGGTCTTCTGCAATATCGGGAACGTCCAACGGAGAAGCGTCGACGGCTTCTTCCTCGTTTTCAGCGCTACCTTCAGCGGGAGTCACCTCGCCCTCGAATGGGTCCGTTTCGCCATCAAAAATGTCACCTTCTTGGTCAAAGGGATCCACGACATCTTCCACGTAGGGCTGGGCTACCGGCGGTGTGTGACGCTCAGGATTCGACACGACAGCTTCCCCGGCCAGATGAAGCGAAGTTTTAGGCTCCACCAAGTCCGCAAACTCCTCCGCGTGTGGCGGTGGCGGCGAAAACGGAAGGGGAATGTTGGACGGAGTCGAAAGTCCCGCGTTGTTGGCAATTGCCGGGCTGTGATGACCGTTCGCCATCATGACCTGAGTTTTCGGTGAACGGTTGCGTGGATTGAGTTTGGAAAGCTGGTCGAACGGGTTTACATATGTGAATAAAGGTGGTGGCCTGGAAGTTTGATCCGGAGCTGCAGGGGCGGTGTCCGGAATGGAAGCTCCAACCGGGCTGCTGCTCGCAAAGTGTGACTTTGAGGGCAGAGAATACAGATCAGTATAAGACTTTGAAGACGACGTGTTTTCACCAAACTTTTTTCTGATGAACGGGACGGTTTGATGATGATGATAAATTACCTCGGGACTCTGTTTTTTGGGCTGGATCGCGGCGGGAGCGGCGGTTCCCCCGTCGTCCTGAACGGGTTTGCTGCGACCCAGAATCTGGTGCAAAAGATCCGCTGCAGCAGGGTTGGCAACCTCGCGAGGAGGGGGTGACATGATGCTCCGGGGTTCGAGAGCTCCCGGCGAACCTTCCTGCTGTTTCGGAGCGCTCGATAGCAGGGACGAGACCAGATCGTTGAGAGGTTGATCGTGGTGAGCGGGAAGAGACTGTCGAGCGGGAAGGGGACCGGCGACGGGACCTTCGGCAAAGCTGGTGCTCCTGGCGCCTTCGCGGACGGCTTCGAACCTCTGCGGCATCTGGGGAATGTTGTCCACGGAACGACGGCCGTGATGAGCCTGTCCCTGTCCCTGACCGTGTCCGACGTTCCCGCTGGTCTGCTTGTGGAGCAGACCCATGAGATAGTTCTGGGGAACCATCGGGTCCGAATCGGCGCTAGAATTGCGGCCGTGTTCGGCACCCAGCTGACGGTTAAGCTGGGGAGCGATCGGGGTGCCATAAGCGGCCTGGTTCTGGTTCTGCATGGTCTGCGAGTCGATTGAGCCAAAGTGCGGTTGAGGGGAGAAGCTAGGAGGGTGGTGGTGCTGGAGAGCGGTGAAGCGATGGGAGGGGTGGGAGCTGATGGCGGATTCGAGGGTCTGCAGCAGCGCGTCGTTGCTACTGTTACGCGCGTGAGAGTAGTCGAAGCCGTAGGCTTGCGGGACTGTGCCGTAGCTGGAACGCTGGGAGGGCGGTAGCGGAGCGTGGGAGGGTTGGTGTGAAAACTGGGGGTTGGAAGAAGGACGGGACGGATGATCAGAGCCGTTGACTCCGGGAGCGCCGTTGGACGAGCGCAACTTGTCGAAGAGTGAGTCGAACGAGGGACCGGGACCGAGGCCAGCCATTTTGGATGCTCACGCCGGTGGTGTCTGTTGAAGTTATGTTATCTTCGTCGTCGTCGTCGTTCGATTGCAGAGGAGGAGGTTGACGCCAAGCGGATGGAGGCACGAACCCGTGTGCGATCGCGACAATGAAAGAACGAAGAAAGGCACGCACACAGCAAAGGGACGAGACGCAGAGAAAGCAGAAGGAGATGGCGAGTGGCCGTTGAGGAAGAGGGGAAGAGGCGTGATGGAGAAGAAGATGGTGATGAAATAGAAGAAGAAGAAGAAGAAGAAGAAGAAGAAGATGGGAGGAGGAGGGAGAAGAAGAAGAGAAAAGAAGGAGGAGGAGGAGGAGGAGGAAGGCAGGAGATGCGACGGCTCGATTCGATTAGCCGCTGCTGCTGTGGCCGGGGAATTCGATTGAACTGAACGACACTATCCACGCGCTTGAATCAATTGAGTATTGATATTCACACGATTACCATCATCATCATCGTAACTATTATCATCGTCACCATCATCGGATGAAGATGGAAATGAAGAATTATAATCAACGTCTGGTGGGGAGGGTTCGATGACTTGTCACGGCTGCCGCCCAATCCAATGCCCTTCTCGCACGTTCGTCCGCAACCGATTCCCGCTGCGACCGCCTGCGAGGTTTGCCCGCCAGACTGGACCTCGCATGGCCGTCCAATTATATTACACCATGAGACAGCCATGTATTCTATCTATCCATCCATGTACGTGAGTACTTGTATACCCAAGTACTTTGGAGAGCATGTCGACAAGTTGCATTTGTCAGGCCCGCCAAGCGAACGGCCGTTGATTATATTGGCTCCAACCTCAATCTTCCTCATCCTCATTGCTGCCCTCGTGTCCACGCTCCTTCTTCCTCTTCTTCTTCTTCTTCTTCTTCCTTCTCACACGACATTGGCGCTTGGCCATCCCGGGGACCCTGACCTTCCATTCCCATTCCAGCTCTGGCGGCGAGCATTCAACATCCTTCCCAGGGCTACTCCTCCTCCCTTTCCTTCCACCTCTGACAAGCCATCCACCGCTACAACCCGCCGACGGCCCGACACTTCAACATGTTCTGCCTACGGAGGTATCCATTCCTCTCCCTGTCGCATATACTACCAGTAACATCCCCACGATGCTAACTCTCTCTTGCCGCCATCCGCAGCTGGTTGCCGCTCCTCTTCATCCCGACATCCGCCTCACCCGCCTTCATCGTCATGTTTCTCATCTCCACATATCTCTTCCACAGACCCTGGTACCGCTTTCCCGAGCTCTATCCCCCCCAATCGTACACCGTACCCTGAGCTGACCATCAGAGAAATCTAGTGTATACTGCTCCGTCATCATGCTCATCCTCTTCACTTCCTCGTGTCAGTGGTCCGACAGATGCTTCCTCGACACAAACAACGGACACTGGTTTGAGCCCCGGTTGCTCTCCCACGCCTCCATATCCAGCACCGGATCGACAATAGCTCCCGGACCGGGCCTGCAGCTGCCCGTAGGAGATGCCGAAAACCAGGTCGGCCAGTGGACAGGGCTCGGTCTGGAGTGGTTGAGAAGTTTTCTCGGCAGGAAGGAGTGGCGGGTGCCCTGCGTCGACGTTACCGTACGACTATAAAAATCAAAAAACGACAGGACTACAAAAACCACGAATTTTTTTTCTCTCACCACCAATATTGTTCTTTCCTACGTCTCTTCTTCCCTCGTTCCTTTGAATAGTGGAACGAGAGCTTCTTTGGGGTCTACCTAGACTGGCTATTTGGGCTTCATCGGTCTTATTATTGACGTGGCTACCTGTGCACGACAATTTTCTAACGGTGGTAAATTAGGTCTTTATTTTTGATTTTTATATCTTTTTTCAACCCGCAACTTATCAGCGTCGGATTCGTTCCTTCACCTTGCGTCGCTTTTTCCTTACAGTCGGTGTTCTTTCGGCCTCGGGATACGAATTTGGACGGTACATGATCACGATACTCTTCTTCTTCTTCTCCATTCTTGACTGTGGGAGCAGTCCTTACCATGCTCTTTTTCCCTCTCCTTTTTTGAAATATTTGAAAAAAATACCAAAGATACTCAGCGGCCGTGCTGGCTCATGTAATATACGATCGAAAATGATATTGATACCTAGAATTACTCCACAATATATGCTCCCCGTGCAATCCCAAACGATACCGGAACGATTAGTGCAAATTACATGCATGCAATATAACAGAAAACCCACCCCGCTAATCAAACCACGCTGAACGCCAAGGAACGTTTCCCATATCGCCAGAATATACAGCTCCTTCAAGCCGTCCCGCTACCGCTGTCCTTCATCTTTTTGGCTCTCTCCTCCGCAGCTTTCGCCGCAACGCTCCTCCTCTCCTCCGTACTGGTGCCACTCCCTCCACCCCCACCGCCGCTCCGACTCCCTCCCAGGACGAAACTTCCGCCGGTCCACCCACCGCCGTCCGCGCCCTCGACCCACTCCCTCTCCTTCTCCTCCCCTTCCCACAAAACCCTGCCCCCATCGCTATTCCCCTCCACCGTCTGACCACCGTGCTTCCAATCCGCCTCCTCGACCCCCTTCAGGATAACCTTGTACAGATCCCAGAAATGCCTGTCATGGTCCGAGTGAACGTTATGCGCCAACTCGTGACACAGCGTCTTCCTCACCGTCCTGTAGTCCCTGTACCCATCGTACGCATCCGTCCTCAACCTCAGCAAGATCTCTTCCCCGGCGTTCTTGTTCAACCCCAGCGTGCGCGACTCGTGCGTCGTGTGCTCCGCCGGATCCATCTCGGACAGCATCCCCACGGAGAACTTGTGTTTCGCCATGACGGCCTTGATGCCCGCGTCCGCGGCCAGCCGGCGCAGGTACGTTTCCGACCGCTCGGAGCCCCGGAGGTGTTTGAGGACCTGGAAACCGCCAAAGGTGTAGCGGGCGTTGTCGCTCTCCTTTCTCCAGTCGGTGCGGTGGGAAGGTTTGGCGGGTTTGATGGGTCCCCTGCCGCCGAATTTTCGGAGACCGGACGATGCGGCAGAGTTTGCGAGCTGCGCGTCCGCGATGGCCGCGTTGGAGGATCCGATTAGGAGGATCTTTTTGGGCGGGAGCGGGAGGGCGGTTATCGGCAGTGCGTCATCTTTGAGGAGTCCGAGTTTGGGCGCCGTGAGCTTTTGGTGCGGCGGTGAGACGGAGAAGACGTCTTGTATCAGCACGCGCAAGTCCGCCAGAGTGGAATCCGCGGGTAGGGTGAAGGTGTGAGTTTTGGAGGCGTGGGAGATGAGGACCTCGTGGGTCTCGACGTTGGCGGCGTCGTCGTCGTCATTGGTGTTGGGCGGCAGCCGGGATTCCTCTGTTGGATCGATCTCCATCTCGATATATCGAGTATTATTTTGTGGTTCAACGATGACTGGTTCTTTAACGGTGGACTGGCAAGTTGAGGATTCGAGGTTTACGGGGAAACCAGAAGCCCACAGGCCGCATAAATACTTAGATGCGCCTGTGGTACCCGTAGCAAAGATGCATTCCTGCATTCCGCGGGCTTCCATCCGCGCTCTGACAAATCAACACCACCACTAAGCAACACGGATTCAGACGTTGCAAAATGTAAAACTTGGACATCAATTCAGGATATCGAGAAACGCCGAAAAATAGAAAAACGAAAAAAGACCGCAAGAGCTGCTAAACTACGAAATTTCTGGGTAAACCATACGAGTACAATGTGAAACTGCCTTTCCAAACTCCTAGTATTCCGCCAAACGTAATTTCCTCCCAATAGATCGCCTCGCTGCCACCTCCTGACCCGCAGCAGTTCCTTCCTCCTTCTCAGACAGCAGCTTGTTCAGACTTCCAACATCAAAATAGCCATCTATAAATTCGTTAGCATCTCCCTAGAATATTATTTGGATTTTGGATTTTAAAACTTACATCCGCCGAGCATTCCGCCTTCACCATCGCTCTCCGACGGCGACGAGGTGCCGCTCCCCAACCCTTTCGTGACAATCTCTTTGCCCTTTGGTGTCTTCAGAGGTGCGACAGCCTGTCTGGCTTCCGCTTCCCGAGCACGTGTCGTGGACGGCGAGGAAATCTTCCTGTTGGTCTGCTTGAACAGGTACTTGACATCTTGCAGATAGCTGTGCAGCGTATCCACGAACCGCTTGGTCTGCCTGTGCTTCGAGCTCACGCACACCGAAATCGAGTCTTCTTTGATAATGTACCCGATTCCGAACCCGTCCGCCGACACCGGCCCGAAGCCGAACATCCGCAGAGCCGGGTTGCCGCAGTTGGAGGTGGACAGGATCGTCGTGTTCAACTTGTCCCACGCAGAGTCCGCAAATATCGCCGGTATGTCCCGGGCGGTCACCTTGCCGCTGCCCGTGGAAGCCGTCGCCGACATCTCCGAAATCATGGACTGACCTCCTGGCGATCCAACGGGCAGTTCTTCGTCACCGGAGACGTAGCCGTCGATGGAGGGTGAGTCGGCCGGCACGTCGAGGATCCCCCTCTGCCACAAGCAGTACAGCGCGTACAGGTGCCTGTCCTGTCCGAGACCTTTGGAGCACTGTTTTGTCCGCTGGACGTGACGTTCGCACGCGGCTTTCAGGGCATCGATCTTGGCTTTCGGCGGTGCGTCCTCGCAAAATATGCGCACGAAATCGATAACCTCCTGACTGGCCGTCCGGATGGCTTCCGTCCTGCCGTGCAAGAATTGTTTCGTCATCGCGGGTTCGTAAGTGCACTCCACACGGCCGTAGAGCGCATAATAAGCGGCTTGGAATGCCATCTGAACGTAGGCGTCGGGCGAGAAGCCCATCGTTTTGATATAATTTGAGCCGTATCCTTCGAACTCCAGGGTGTCAAACTCGTTCTGGTTGATCAAGTCTGCCAACCGCGTTTCCGCAAATCTCAAACCGAGGGAAAGCTCGGGCAGCATTGTCCATTCCAGCTTGTGCGGGGTCGTGCTGACGTTTCCAAACGACTCTGGGGATCGTTTTGCGGGATCTGGGGAAACCGATGCCCACAGTGAAGGGGATCCGCCGTGGATAGTTTTTGCGAACCGAAGAATGGTATCCGTGTACACGTCGCTGACGAACCGCAGCACCGTGTGTCCATCGACGCCGGTATGCTCGAAATTGACACCGGCGGCTCCATTCTTGCAAACAATAATTTGCAACTTGTCGTACCATCGATTCGTACACGTGCCGACTTGGACTCCCTTCTCGATCGCGCTGCTTCCGCAAAGCATGTTTGTGGAAATCTCCGCGAGGGTATCGGGAGACGAGTCGTCCAAGCAAAGGATGAAAAGAGCGCTGTCAACGATCTGGAGGCATTCTCGGTTCACCGTATCTTCGTGATTCATCATGTGGTCCCGCATGTTGGCCCAAACCCTTCGGTTTTCCGTGCTGAGGACGCCTATCGCCCCTCTCGCGGCCTCCTGGATCGGGGTATCCAGAGCGTCGTGCATGATGGCCTGCAAATTCTGAACGAGATCTTTCTCGGACATGATGAGATCCGAGTTGGCATCCATGACATCGAACCAATAGAACTGCGACCGACACATTACGACGAGATGTTTGGAAGTCTCGTCGGTCTGCATCATGCAACCATTTTCTGTGGGTATTCTGGCCGCTCCGAAGAGCCGCGTGAATTGGTACTGCGTCACTGGTTGTTAGCCGCGTCATAGTATGTGAAGAATCGGAGTGGTAGTCCTAACCATGCATAGCGGTGTTCCTCGAAAGCTGTCTGGGGGCAATTCTTCTCTTTTCAAGGCTCTGATGAAAGACAGCGAGGATACGACAAGCGATGCCGCTCTCGTAATCTGGTTGTTACGAGCAGGTGTTGGATCATCGGCGAGCAAGAAACTATCGAGCAGCAGAATCAAATCAGTAAAATGAACATAAAAAATATGGAAAATATAAAAACTCACAAAGGGTTCAAGTTGAGAACAACAGCTAAATGGGACACAAGTCAGTATAATAAACCGGAATGAGGCGATCAAGAGTTCGTTAAACTTACGATTATCGTAGTTGAGATACGAGTCATACCCTGATATCAAAAAGAAAAGAAGTGATAAATCAGCAAACGTCTTTTGAAAATCTGTGTGTGAGGAAGCGGTAGGACTTACAAAATTGTTCAATGTAGCTCGTCTGCGAGAGTGAGTATTTCTGAAGCTTATCCTGCAATATTGGGCCGACGGTCCTTTGGAACTCTTTGACGACGGCAACAGTCCGCTGATGTTCACGGTGGCTTTGTAAGGGTTTGACGACTTCGAGGTAATTTTTCAGAGTCGCATCGAGCTCCTGAATGGGAAGTTTTGGTAGCTTTTCCTGGTAGGCAAAGGTGATTCCCTTTTTCGCCTCGATTTCGACTTGCGGTTTCTTGTTGATCGGGTCCTTGACGGCAACGTTGGTGTCCGCCAACTTTTCGTCTATGGAAGGCATGTTGTATAACCTAATAGGCATCGGTGACGTGTGAGCTTTTGGTACTATACGGTGTTCAACTGTGCGAACTGGGACGGGGACGTCCTCGTCGGTGCTTGGGTATCCGGAGGACGACGTCAACTCGGACTGCGGCTTGATATCACGGTGCGGGTGCGTTGTGATAGCGGGAATGCAACACAGGAGCCGTCGAAGGAACGCCATATGCAACACGCCGGGGAGGGAAGTCTTATATGCATCGACGACGGTGGTAACTCCATCACGGAAGGGGGGAAAACAATGTGCAAAGAGGTGTCGGTAAAAGCGGGTATGCTCAGAGGATAGGCGGTGCGGAAGGACAACAGTACTTTCTATAATGAAACATGGTGACAGTGACCGGGGTCCTCTCAAAAGACTGTGACCTTTACAGATGATTGCCGAGGGAAAATGTCTGGAATGCAGATGTCTCCAGGTCTCCGAAGGAGAGATAACAAAGTGGCTCCCAAATCCGGGGCCCCATGAAAACGAGGCCTTATGTACGTCTGCATCGCCCCCGGAGAGAGCTGTGGAAGGTGGTGGAGGTGGTGGAGGTGGAAATGGTGGTGTTCGAGAAAAGCATCTGATCAATGGAAATTTGCAACTGAGGACGTCACTTACCCACCGGCGACAACAAAAACGACCTGGTCAAACGACTAGCTTTCCGCGCAGATGGATGCAGTAATGATGCAGCGCTTCAGCTACCTTCTAGGCAGGCCGCTCGAACCAGAGAGGTTTCGAAGGAAAAACTTAGCAACGAGGTCCGAAAGAAGAAAAAAGAAAGGTCTGCGCTCTTCGTATTGCGGGACAAAAAGGCGGGGAGTTCGAAAGGTGGGTTCGAGAGTGCCGTAGACGGTTCACGGTTGCAGACGTCCTGGTGTTAGAATATGATGCCTTCGAGGGGAGAGACCTATCGCATTTGCCCTTCTCGGACAGGTGGGGCCGGCCGCGAGTGAAGGGAAAAGTTTAATAATTAATTATTCAGGAGCGGTAAGGCAGCTTTCGAGCTGTGAGCATGAACAGGATCTCGATGGAAGGTTTCACTGAGGATGAATCAGATTATCAATTCTTCAGTTCTTGTTCTTGTCAAAGACGCACACCCCATGCCGTCCAATGTCAGCGCCGGATATTCTGGATACCAGTGGACAGAGTGTATTTTGCATAATCATGCCATGGAAAAGCTTGGGTTTGTATCACTGCGTTCCGAGGGCGTACTGCGATATATCTCGATGATACCATGCAGGCAGCTACGCCGACGGACGAAGGGAACATGGCGGATAAACGTGGGGCAACCGACAGACGGAGCCAGGTCGCTGTTGTGTTGCGGTGAGATGCCCGATGCGAACTCATGCATTGCATCTTGACGGACAGACGTGCCTGTGACCGCTTCTCTTCTGGGCTATAGCTAAGTATGTACGTGACGACCTTTCACATGAATATTTGGGAGCTGCAATGTTGGTGCTGCAGGGATCACGGACTCTCTCATGCTCACTGTGAAAGCCAAGCTTCCGGCAAGTGGGGCGGACATATCGATATCAGACCAAATCGGCTCACAATCTCAATCAACGTCATGACCGTTCGCTCGAGAGCAGATGAATATTATATGTTGGGCACCTGAAGGCTTTTGAATTTCGTGATATCCCCATTCCACAAAGGCTTCGTCTGCCGACGATTCCCTCCGCCGGCTATCGATCATTTTCTGCGGAGTGCGAAAGCAAAGTCCGGTCCCACCCGCGCAACTCCTAGCTCCTGTGGTCCGGCGGGCAATTCCTCGCTACGGGTGAGTTGAGGTTGTGATATCGGATGAAAGGAATACTAAACTCCAATACAACCAAGCTTCAACCCTAGGCTGGCTGTATGAGTCTGCCGGGCCATTAGTTTGATGGATTAATTGTTTTCTTTTTGGCCGTGGGGTCTGGATTCAAGGCCTCAGCATTACGTGCAGCGGAGGACATCGGTTATATTTCCGTGGCCATCGATCATGATATGGGTGCTATGACATGACATTCCGAGTTGAATCAACTAAATACTAAGAAACCCTGCGTCGACTGGACCGTGAGAAAAACCCTTGGTTGTTCAAGTTAGGCTTGGCCTCGATGTTTCCTGGGACGATAGCGATACCCGAGATACCTGGTATAATCGGGAAGAGATCGATTTAACTTGTTGAAACGAATCCAAGAATACATGTATTGTGTTATTGAAGCAAGGCCGAGTTTTAAATCGATAGATATGTCCGGAGCGAGGGTTCACGATGCGGCTCAAATCCTGTCACATATTGTGCGTCCATACATGATTTGCCGGGGGTTTGCTCTCCAAGCTAAGACTCTCATGCATGAGCCGGAGCTAAAACCAGCCATACCTACCAAAACCTAAGCTGCGAAGCCGATACTGCGGTACGGTACGAAGTACTGGAAATTAAATACCCAAGCGCGCGGCCGCCGACGCTTGCGATGAGTAGAGATGCCCACCTCGGTGACGACGATGGCGGACATCACAGACACCGGCAGGATGGCATCTTTTCATCAGTGAGCATCCGGGACCTGGACAACCCAGAGCCCATCCGCCATTTTCTCGGGCCGCCAATTTCGAGCATTCGGAGACTCTCCTTCACGGCCGCCCGTGAAACCGAAGACGGGGACGGAGATGAAGACGGAGACGAGGATCACGAAAGTCTGCTGCACCGGAGACAGCTTGTCACAGAGATTGCCAGAGAGGCCACGGCACTTGTCGAAGAGGTCCACGGCGTCCAAAGCGTCTCCTCCCAAGCAGCTGCGGCAACGCACATCACGACCACCTCCAGGCGATGGCCGACGAAGGAAGTATCGGACGACAATATTGATGATTGCTACGTAGAGTTTGTTCTGTGCTGTAACCCAGCTATACCCGATACCTGTGATACGGCAGAGTTGCGCAAGGCTTTCCGAGCGCCTCCCAAAAGCGACGGCGTTACGTTCTCGGTCTTCAAGCTTTATCAGCTGATCAAGAGGTTCGAGGAAGGGGAAATCAAGACCTGGATCCAGCTCGTAACGGCACTTGGGGTTGAACGCAAGCAGGACCAGAGCACCCAGAAAGTCCAGCAGTATGCCGTAAGGCTCAAGGTAACATTCCTACCAATTATCATTGATGACAGCTCTTGACAGCAGACTGATCGAACCGGCTGCAACTTTGCCCAGCGGTGGATGCATGCAATGCACATAGACGCTTTCTTCGAGTATTGTCTGAACCGACTGCACACCTACTACACGGACATCCCGTCAACTCTCCCCGGTTTGGACGACGAGCTCCGTGATGGTGTCCCCCTCGAGGAAGATCTCGCCTTGAGGGCCCTCATGCCTGAATACCGGCCGAAAAGAGGACGACGGAAGCTCGAGCGAACCTTCTTTGACTCCAATTATCTGGGCCATGCTGATGATTCTGACAAGCGGCCCAAGAAGCTGCTCCTTCCAGCCACTCTATCAAGCATTCTTCCGCAAGAAGAACCCAGCTTGCTGCAGTACGATGAGAATCAACACGCACTCCCAAGGGAGGACCGGGCCCGAGAGTTTGATGGCATCCATCCGGAGGCCCGTCTGTGGCCTGATTTACGGATGACCAACCCCCAACCTTTGTTCCCATCTATATATCCCAATCCGTTCGACTCTTTACATCCAATTGTTCCTGGGAGCCAGCAGTTTCGTTGGCGTGCCTCGCAAAGGTCGTTTGATTCGGGTAATCGACATGTCGCCTTGCAAAGGGTGCGTTCAGCTCCGGCGCACCAGTTTCCTAGCCTCAAACGCGCCCGCCGAAGCCACGGGCCGGCAGTCTCCTCTGCTTGGCCGTCTTCCGGTACCTCGAGAGGTGGCAAATCCCGCGGTCGGCCGACCGGAAATCGTGGGGCTGCAGAGACCTCATACTCAACCTTTCCTGCAAGTCCGAGCAGCCTGGAAGCCCAAATCAGCGACCAAGGCATCGACCTCTCCTTGGGAGCCGAACTCCCTTCCACGCCGGCGGCCATTGAGGAACAATTGCACTTTTCATCCGAAGCTCATCAGACAATCTTGCCTCCCATAATCCAAGCCCTTGAGGATCCTATCTACGACCACAGCGTTGAGATCCCGCCGTTGCTGGAGAGAGACACGCATCCTTTCAATCCGTACGGGGTTTTGGGAAGAGTCGATATGATCAAAGAACAACTTGCGACTCATATCGGACTGCTGGGGAGGACACAAGATAATGTCAATATTGATACCGCAACAGCAATCGCAAACTCTCTGGTCGATGACAGCCTTCAAGCAAGTCACGACCGAGGTACCGCTCTACCACCTCTTTCTTTTCTCTTAGGATTAGATGCTTTGGATATGCAGGATCTGGTGATCGCAAAGGTGTTGAGCGATAATGTGCCAATATCTGATGTCCAACAGCTTCAGAAAGAGATGTCGTTGTTTGAGAGATACCGTGGAACGGACGATGAAGAGCAAAGCATCCACGACCTTATAAATACTGACGACACAGCCTCTTCACCTCAGACGATTCAGGCCGCACTCGATCATGAGATAGAAGACCCCGGACACGGTATCGTCGATGATAAATACAATTTGTCGTGGAAACTGAAGCTCGGTCCCATCGAAGCTTCAGTGTCCGCATTGGTGATACTAGCAAACGGGCGTCACGAACCCCCCACGTCGCGGGAAGAACAACGACTGAGGGAGGAGGTTGAAATGCTGCTAAGCGACATGGGGACTGCCAACCCGAGCCCAGGTTCGTTTCCGGGAAGCGCGTCGGACCTGTTGCTCAATGATGATATCGAGCCTCCGCTGGAAGGCTCGGTCGACTGGCGATCGAGATATTTCGAGACGCGGGAGAAGCTGCAAAAGGTAGAAGATGAGCTGGCGAGACTGAAACAGGACCTCATCGCTCGTGTAATGTCTTAGCATTTATTGTTCTTTGGAGTTTTAGCGACGCTTGGTTTTGAATCCCCTATTTTGTTTCATCGTTTTCCTGTGCGACCGCCGTACGCCGTCAAATTGCTCGCTGTTTCCGTCGCAGGGAGGGAACAAATCTCTCCGGTTTTATTGACTCTGGCGTGGAAACACGTGAGCGGCAGATTGTGACTGGCTGCAGTGGAAATGTGGGCTGTCGGGAAGACGTCCCTTCGCCGCTGGTGGCCGGGTTAGCCTTGATGCATTGGAGCCAAATATACAACATTTGGTGCCCGTCGTTCTAGAAACCGGCGTGCCAAGCGGATCTTATCGCGAATGTTGGAGGGGCCGAAAGGGGCGACCCTGCGCTAGCTGCGTGTGTAGCTTACTTTTGCATGATGCCTGAGAACGGGAAAAAATTATATACACACGTCCAGCAACCGGGTCATGATGCATACGTAGACGGCACGGTGTGGGAGAGATGTCCTGTACGGTCGCATCCGAGGCATCAATGGCACCGACCGGCCATTGGATGCTCGGGCATTATTATTATAATCATGGTTACCTCAGTGGAGATTGATGCAAACGTGAACGCGGATCGTGCCAAATATCTGGCGACTGTCGCTTTGCGCCACGGTAAGCCACGGGGGGAACCACGAAATGAGCATGTGCATACGTAAGGCCAGATATCGATGAATTGACTGCCGGCACGGGTGGACCCTATTGCGAAGCTAATAATGCCCAGCTAATGTCCATCTAATGTTATTCCTGCGCGGAGTCTAATATCGTCAGGGTTATTGTCAAATGGTGTGGCCTCGTTTGGTGGGAAGTGAACAGATTGCCCGAAGCGCAAGCCCCATCATATCTAAAGCCCTCCTCCACCACTTCCACGCCCTCTTATCAACAACATCCAACGTAATTGTTCCTCTCCATCACCATCTCTCCCGTACCCTTCGTCCCTCCCATCCAGCTGTCTAGACCGTACTCAATCTCACACTCGGTAAGTTGCTCAATTGAAGCGTGTTCAATCCCTGAATGACGTATATCCGTCCCTCCAGGCTAACCCTCGACGCGAGTCTTTTGGAGAGTGAAAGGACACGGACCAGCTCTTAATAACTCCCGCCTGAGAAGGCAGCACAACAGCCATGGCTACAACGGGGTATGCCGGCCAGACAGATGGCGAACTCAAGAGAAGAGGGCCAGCTGGAGAGCAGTCGCCGATAGCGGTCATAAGCCCGGATACCGATGCTAAGAAGAAGCAACAGCCCGGCAAGCCGACAACGGTACCTACCCCCTTCTCCTCCTTCTCCTCCTTCCTCAATTGACAGCAGCTGACAAGTCCATCATTTCCCTCCAGAACTTCTTTGATGACTATGAAGATTTAATCGTACCTTTACTATTTACACTGGTTTCGCTTTTCACCAGAAATTGGAAAATTGGTCTATCAAACATTGTGACATGGGATGAAGCACAGTACGTGTTATCGGCGGTAGAAAGCTAGCCATTCCCCCCCGTCTTGATCTTCACGCATTCCGAGTTAACACACTATTTCACAGTTTCGGTAAATTCGGCTCCCACTATCTCAAGAGAGAATTCTACTTCGATGTCCATCCACCCCTTGGAAAGATGCTTGTCGGGCTGTCGGGCTATCTCGCCGGATATAATGGCTCCTTCGAATTTAAATCTGGCGACACCTACCCCGAAGAAGTCAACTACACGTTCATGAGGATCTTCAACTCCACTTTCGGTGCTCTCTGTGTGCCCGTCGCCTACTATACCGCTAAGGAATTGAAACTCTCGAGATATGGTACCTGGCTTGTCACCTTGATGGTTCTCTGCGGTATGTACAACCTCACTATACGTTATCCAATGGATTGTCTCCATACTGACTCTGTACACTTTAGAAAACTCGTACACCACCATCAGCCGTTTCATTCTTCTGGATTCCATGTTGCTCTTTTTCACATTCACCACAATGCTCTGCTATTCTCGTCTCACCAGTCTCCGAAGCCGCGAGTTTTCAGGTCAATGGTGGCTCTGGCTTACGTTGACAGGACTCTCGATTGGTTGTGTCAGCAGCGTCAAGCTTGTCGGTCTCTTCGTCACTGCCCTTGTTGGTCTGTACACCGCTGAGGATCTCTGGAACAAACTCGCCGATACCAAGATGCCCGTTACGACATACGGTGTTCACTTGGTCAGCCGTGTTTTTGGGTTAATCATTCTCCCATTCTGCGTCTATATGCTCAGCTTCAAGATCCACTTTATCATTCTCGAAAACAGCGGTCCTGGTGATGCTCAGATGAGCTCTCTGTTCCAAGCTAACCTGAAGGGTACTGATTTCAACGACAGCCCACTCGAGGCTGCTCTTGGATCGCGCGCAACCCTCAAGAACATGGGCTATGGTGGTGGTCTCCTTCACTCTCACGTCCAAACCTACCCAGAAGGATCTTCGCAACAACAGATCACTTGCTACCATCACAAGGATGCCAACAATGATTGGTTCTTCTACCCCAACCGCAGTGAAAAGGATTACGAGGTAGGCGAGGAATTACGATTTCTAAAGAACAATGACATTGTCCGTCTTATCCACGCTCAAACCGGCCGAAATTTGCATTCCCACACCATCGCCGCTCCTATTACCAAGGCCGATTACGAAGTTTCTTGCTACGGCAATACTACTGTCGGCGACGAGAAGGATCACTGGAAGATCGAGGTTGTCAGCGATGCCGCATCCCGAGACTGGAGCAAAATCAGAACTCTCACCACTTCTTTCCGTCTCAAACACATGGTTCTCAACTGTTACCTCAGAGCTGGCAACGTCAATCTTCCACAGTGGGGTTTCAAACAGATCGAGACCACCTGCGTCAAGGAGAACCACCCAAGAGACAAGTATACTCACTGGAACATCGAAAGCCACTGGAACGAGAAGCTACCACCTGCTAAGAAGGACGCCTACAAGTCTCCTTTCTGGAACGATTTCATCCACTTGAACGTTGCCATGATGACCTCCAACAATGCTCTTGTTCCTGATCCAGATAAGCAAGACGACTTGGCTTCAGCGCCATGGCAATGGCCCATTCTTCACGTCGGTTTGAGGATGTGTGGTTGGGACACCAACAGTACGTAACTTCTAATAAAATATTCGTTCGATCTGAGCTAACAGGTCCGCTTCAGTTGTCAAATACTTCTTGCTCGGTAACCCAGCCGTTTACTGGGGTGCTTTCGCCAGCTTGTTCGTTCTCGGATTCATCATCCTTACATATCTCGTCAGGTGGCAAAGAGGGTTCAAAGACCTTACTCAGGAGCAAATCGATCACATCAAGCTTGCTGGTCTATACCCAGCCATGGGATGGGTCCTCCATTTCACTCCTTTCGTCATCATGGCTCGGTAAGTTTTGCAAACGAAGAAATCCAATTTTAACTTTAGCGACTAACAGAAGAATAGTGTAACCTACGTCCATCATTACTACCCCGCTCTCTACTTCGGTATCCTCGTTTTCGGCTTCTGCTTCGATTGGCTGACCAACCTGCTCCCGGCTAACGCCCGGATTGGCTCATACGGTGTTGCCTATACTACCATTGTGGGGCTTTACCTTTACTTTATCCCCATCTGCTTCGGTATGGTTGGAGATGCCGCCAACTATTCGTACATGAAGTGGTTCGACAGATGGAGGATATACGGATAAACGGTTGCTTCTTGGAACGAAACCAAGCTTCCGGTGTGGGTGAATGGCATGGGGGGCATAAGCTGTCACCAAAATATCCTAGGGAAAGATGAAAATTCGGTTGAACTGGGGATGTAGAATCAACCGTTTTTTATACAATTAGGTTTAGGGAAACCACGGGAAGAAAAAGTTTTACGTCAACGAGGGAGCGAGGAGTTACTTGCTAGTTTGCCCTTCGCCGTCATGGGATCTCCTCTTCTTTCCTACTTCGTGTCTTTGCATTTAAATATCGCCAGGGTAACACTTTTTGTCTTTCCTTTCCTAATAGTCTCCTTTTATTATTACCTTTTTTTATTTTTTTTATACAAAAATTCATTGTCGATATTACCTCTGTTCCCTCTCCATCCTTGGTTATAAAGTCATTGCCTTTCTGTCTGTTTATATAAATATCTAAATGGGAAAAGATGTCTTGAATAGTAGTCCAGATATGAACGAACAGACCAGTAGTGCTTTATTTTGGTTCCTTCAGTTTTGAGGATCCTGAGCTAGGATGGTGCCAATATATACATCATTGCAGAGAGGATGACCGAACCCAAACGCGCCGCCAAAGACAAAATCGAACGCTTTTCAATACTTAAAACGAACACCTGAAACCTAACCGTTGATATGTACATATGTTCATTTGGGAAACCCCACGAATCCGCTTACCTCGTCTCCCATCTACTTATTGCGGCTAAGACTAATAGAGCCTCTGTCCTCGCATATCCCCATTGACCTGCCAGATTCGCTCGAACGCAAGCCCAGGTACTTGCGGCTTGTCCTCCAAGCTCCCCTTGGCCTTTTTGAGTAGCCACTCGGTAAGCGTGATGACTTTTGAATGCTGCTGCTTCGCCTCGTCCCTATCCTCCTCAACATCTTCGATAACATGCGTCTTTATCCTCCCCATATCATCGAACTCAAAGATGAAAAGTCCGCAAAAATCGCCATTGATGGTGATCTTTGGAAGCGATGAAGTTACAGAAGAAATAGGGTCTTCCTTTGCCGTTTTTCGGGGATCGGATGCGGACCCCGCCCCGGCCGTTTTCGAGGTCGAGCTGCCGTTGGCTTTCGAAACATCCGCTGCTGCGTTCCCGTTGTCGCTGCCATTCTGTGATGAACTCGCTCTCCACTTGACAATCATCTGCTCGCCCCCAGCACCTAGCGTACCGTCGTCGGTCCTTTCCAGCGAACTGCCACATTTGATCATCTTGACGCTGAGGATATCCAATCGAACCTTTATACCCGGGATCCGGCCCCAGACCACCGGCGATGTCCATAACGCGGCAATGTACGCCATTCGGCCGCGGACGGAGGGTAGATGTGGATGAGTCGATGGGAAGAGTTGAAGTGATATCGAAGGGGAGAGTATTTCGCTGGGTAGCGGTGACTGCAGTAGCGTTGGTAGACGTTCTTTCAAGATGTCAATTGCTATAGTTTTAGAATACAAAAACGTTAGAAACTCGAGTCACCAGCACTAGAGAAATCACAAAGACTCATTTTCATACTTTTCCCCAGGTTTAGCTTGCGCTGGCTGACAGGGTCCTTGTCCCTGTCCTTCCCCGAGCTTGTCGACGATAGCAGGAAGGCTGCTGCCAGATGCGATTTCGTTCGAGGTCGGGGGATAGCCGCCTGGGAAACCACACTGAAGGCCTCGCCCTTGGACTGCAGGAAGGGCAGACCTAGCACCGTCTCTTCCAACGGTATTCTGGACGCTTCGAGCATTTGCGAAGGTGGTGGCCTATATGCGAACCATGTTTCCGAGATGTGTCGAGATGTGGACGAAGGCGCGACTCTGATGGGGGTATCGTTCGGATATCTATCGGATGCATTGCTGGAACTTTCGGTATTGGTGCGCAATGGCGAGGCCAGAGCGACGCACGAGGTGCTCAATGAACAGCGTCTGCAGAGGTTGGTCGAAGTCGGACGAGCTTTGAAGCAACGCATTATAGGAAATCTGGGGGCAGCTGAACCGATAGCTGCTATTGTGGACTCATGAGATGGCGATGCATGTGAGGGCAAAGTTTAGACTGCTACTAGCGAGAGAATGGGACCGCTCTTTCGAGATGGCGGGTGTGTCTAAATATGCAAATGACGAAACGATCGGTTCGGAATTCGCGGCGCTCACAAAAAACGTTTTTAGGTTGTTGGAATTTGGGGAACGAGGATTGATTTCGCTTACAATCCGCCGGGATCCAATTCGATACTTCTTTACAGGGGAGGTCTCACTCTCTCTCATTGTAGACCAAGGTGCTCACACAGCTTCGGGGTATCCATAGTGGCTACTCTACTGCTACTAACAAGGAGAGTTCAATCTTCATCTTCGGCCATGAGTTCAGCAAGCTCCCTTTCTTCCTCCGCGGTGAGCATGCTATTCGATCTGCTTCTCCCAATGGCCCCTCCCTCCTGCTCAACTTCTCCCGTCTCCGACTTCTGAGCCTCCTCCACAGCTGCCTTGACATCTGCGAGCTGCAAAGACCATCTCCGCACTGTGGCATCCAGTGACACGCTGACAAGTTCCAATCCGACCACCGCAACTGCGGTTACGACATCATAGTGACCGGAAAACGTGTGATATAACTTGCTAGACTGTTTAAATCCACAATATTAGTCTTTATTATGAAACTTGTGAAGCCTTCATCATTCCCTCGAAAATAAGAAAGACCTACCCCTGCATCCCAGACCCTGACCTCCTCGTCGCTACATGCCGTAAAAACCCACCTCCCCGTAGTATCCATCGCGACATCGATCACAAAATCCGCGTGCCAAAGCTCCGTATCGGGATCGATCCCTTTCTTCACATCTTTGCCCAACGCTGTCAGAGCAGCCCTTTCGAATCTTTTCGCCGTCATATCCGAACTAGCGGTCCACAGGTCCTCCTCACCCGGTTCGCCCAGGAAACGAAGATTGTTAACGCCCGTCTCGTGCTGTACAATCTCGCACGCCTCGGTGACCTTGTCGGCGGTTATAGTCCACCTCTTGATCTCTCTCGCGGAGCCGGCACTGTACAGGATGACGGCATCACGGGTGGACTCCACGGGGTCAATCACGAGGGATTGAACACCTCTAGGGTGTGACCGTAAGGTGTGCAGCTTCTCCCCTGTCTCCGGGTTCCATATTATTATCGAAGCGTCAGAGCTCCCGGAAATCAACATTGGCTTCGAAGGTATCAGATCGACGTGAATAACGGCCTTGATGAAATCCGAGTGGCCTCTGAAAGTCTGCAGGAGTCTCTGACCCGCGGTGGAGAATGCGTGGATATTCTTATCCCACGACCCGGTGTACAGGACCGAAGCGTCCCGGTTTAGCGCAAGACAAGTAACAGGTGCCGTGTGCCCTCTGTACACCCGGTGAGGCTTCTTAGGTTCCTTTTGGACGAGAAGATTTTGATATCAGCCATGTGCATTAATATATCTCTCTTCTCGCGCATAAGCACGTAGAATTCGAATGTCTTACAGACATGTATATTCAGTCTTCTGGCAACATTGCCAGCTTCCGCGATGAAGATATGATCCGGTGACGAGGTATCCGGTTGGAGAGCCAATATCTTGGTGGGTATCATTATCGGGTGCCCTTTATCCTTAAGTTCTTTGCGTTTCCGAGCCCTGCGCTCCGCCTTCTCCAAGGACTCACTATATACGTTTGCATCGTAAGCTTCCTACGGCCGGAAGAATGGTCGTACATGGCATAGGAGACTTACTCTGACTGGAAAAAGTGACGAGGATCACTCGAGACCGACATTTTCGAAGAGCGAGATGCAAAAACTTAGATACGTGTCTGACGGCGGGGCGGCAGGATCTAGTGGGATGTTTTCGAGATTTATACTCCAACAGCCCAAAAGCGCACGCAGGAATACAACAACACCAAAACACCTGACCAAGACCGCGTTTCTACGAATCATTGAAGTCTATCTCGGATCAATATCAGAGGTTGAATTCTGATTGCCATGTATACTAACTAAGAACAATATCCCTAAAGCCAACTTCTTTTTATGAACTCTGTATACATGCCGGACTCCTTTATCTCCTCGTAAATGCATTGTCCATGTAGAACCAACGATAGTAACAATCAGAACAACGAAAACGAAAAGAACAACAAGTTACATCTTTTGCATCGGGCGTTACATTCATGATAAACAGCGAGTTTTGAGCTTTTGGCCGTATAGTATGACCCCCTTCCTGAATACTAACCCAAATCTGCAAAGGCATGCTCGAGCTCTTCAATATTATTCAAAACCTGGCAGCGTTGGTTCTCGCAGATCTGTAGCTTTGGTTTGGTTTCGGCACCTTTGACAAACTCTCGGAGAACTTCGTTTTTCCCGAGTAACCAGGAGATGTCCTCTCCCTTGTCTGTTGGGTCCAAGAACAAGATAGCTCTGTTGGTGAATAACTTCGTTCTGAGTTTCTCCCTATATGCAACAACAGTTGGATCGGATCTCTTTCCGGCAAGGATGACGGAGCCCGTTCCGAGATTCGATGCGACAACCGAAGGCAACATGGATGCAAACAAAAAAGGATGTTGCATCAGCTCCGTTGAGAAGGCATGGCATGTCCTAGATGCTAAGGTCGAAAATGTATCATCCCCAAGAAGATTTCCAAGTCGATACAAGTTTGATGCGGATATCCCATTGGTCGATGGTTCGGCGGAGTCCATTCCTAGGGGAAAGGTCAGCATTTAAAACGACGGTAAGCTCTATTTCGATATTTTTACCATCTTTAAGTCTTAGTATTAGATCGGACGCATCCCGTTCTGTCGAGAAAAACCCGCCCTGCGTTTCATCCCAGAATAACTTTGTCTGAGCGGCTACACGGATGTTGTTAGTGATACGGATAACACACGACAGATCCTTGAAACCCACCTTGAAGACTATGAGCCCAACGAAGCCAGCTAACGTCGAAAGTCGCCTCGTATCTACCCATAGTTAGCCCCCCGTTACACAACTCATTGGTGGCAAAGTTTCAACATACAGGGATAGCAATCCGTATATCAAATACGCATAGTCATCTGCGAAGCCTCGGGTGACACCGGGGCCCTCCCGCCAAACTCTCTTGAGGGAAAGTGTCCTTGGATCAAATACATTCTTTTTGATAAAGTTGGCGGCCTGGATGGCAGAGTCAAGGTAGAACCTTGATTTCTCAGGATCCACAACTTCCAAAGCAGCAGCCAGTCTTGCCAGCGCCGCGATCGCAAGTCCGTTCCATCCAGTCAGAATCTTATCATCTAGATTGGGTTGTGGCCGCTCTTTGATCCTGTACTCCCGAAGTTTTATCCGGGCATTCTTGATCTTGTCAACAATAGTTGCTTCACTGAGACCAAGCATTGCACTAATTTGTGCAGGTGTCTGAGAGATCTGTAGGACGTTCTGTTGAGCGAGATGTTAGGGCTTTGTCATAAATGTCATACCAGGATGCTAAAACTTGCCTGATGGATGAACTCATCGTGGACATCTTTATCTGGGCCGACATTGCCGTCTGTTCTGACGTTCCAGTATTTAGCACAAACCTCGGCGTCCTGTTCCCCTAGAATTTTGGTGAATTCTTTCTTGTCCCAAACGTAGAAAGCACCCTCTGAGCTCAAGAAGTTAGATTTTGTAATTTACGGGACAAACCACATGGTAACAATACCTCTCTTCTCCGTATCGCCTTTTCGAGCGAAAGAATCCGCGTCTTCAGCTGAATAGAAACCTCCATCTTTATGGCTCAGCGGTCCGGAGCAGAGGTAATCAGCAGTATCAAGTGCAGCGTCCAGCATTTCCTGGTCTTTAGTCAAGAGGTAGGCATCCAGGAAGACTGAAATCAGCTGAGCGTTGTCGTAAAGCATTTTTTCAAAATGGGGAAGACTCCAATCGGTGGTGACTGAATACCGTGCGAAACCGTTTCCGATATGGTCATGAAGGCCGCCACGATTCATATTCTGGAGATTCGATCGTTAGCATCAACTTATTTACCTTCAAAACAACCGAAACTCACCCTTAGCGTCGTTATGGCCATGAATTTCGCCTTCTCAGATTCCATATCCCCGACAATATCCTCGACAATGGACGATAGACAACTTAGTCGGAGCAAGAATGCAAGATTGACAGGCGTCGGGAATTTTGGAGCTGTGCCGAAGCCCCCGTTGGTCGTATCGTAGCGGTCGAAAAAATGCTGGTACGCATCTTCTAGCAAATCAATCTCAAGGATTTCGGAACCTTCCGAGGCACCAGTCTGCCCTTTTAGACCTTCATCCTATCTAACGTATTAGCGCAATGATACGGCTGACATTTGCGACTTGGAAAACGAACCGTGAACTCCTTGAGCTGTTGTAAAATCTCCTTGGCCGAAGCCAGGCACTTATCTTGTTGCTCCTTCCAGCTATGCGACTCGTTGTCAGCACCAGTAAGTTCGGCCTTCGGTTGGGAGTTATTCCTACACTTTAACAATCTTCTCAAGGACTTCAACGAATCCGATCTGGTCCTTCATCGAAGGACCATCGGTGGCATTTGGCCCGGGCCAATATGTTCCACCAAATACCGGTTCGAGGTCGGGTGTCAGAAAGACATTCAGCGGCCAACCTCCGGATCCCGTCGTCGCTTGGACCTGTTGTACCGTCATATTGCTCAGCGAAAACGCCCACCTCCAAGTTTTGGTGTCCGTTTGAGAGTAGAGCCACATACATAGTTCATGTATATCCGATCGATGTCCGGCCGTTCTTCTCTGTCGATCTTTATCGGGACAAAATTGTCGTTGAGAATTCGGGCGACGCCTGAATCCTGGAAGCTCTCACGTTCCATAACCTATGCAAACTTCATTTGAGCTATTGATCCGAGAGTTGGCGTGGTATGACAGGGAAGCTTACATGGCACCCTGAATGTTCTCGATATTAGCTTTGTCCTGTCCGGCTACGATGCTACAAGCAGAAGGGAGGAACCGCAAACATACAATGGCAAGCTGAGTAACCGCTGCTCAAGAATATCAACCTGTTCTCCTTCTTCGCGAGCGCCAGACTTTCCGGAGTCCAGAGCTGCCAGGCTGTCGCATTGTTCGCATGAGCTCGGACCTATGACAAAACACGCCGCTTGCGATCAGCGAATGCCCCGCTAAAAACACGCGCACCAGTCATCACATCTCGAGTTCGAGGTGGAGGGGTTATTGGAAATGTACGTAAGGACTCGAACTGGCGGAAAGCTGGTTTGTGAGCTTGAGTTTGGGCTTATCATTGCCGCCGCTTTGGAGGGGCAGCGACGTCGCCATGTTTTCTCGCCGGAAACTTTGCGATGACTAGCTGATGAACCGGAGAGGTGTGTTTGGCGGGATGGGATCGAGGTAGCGATTCGAACTCGTATACGTAGGCGGGGAGCGGGATGTGTGTTGGGATGGAGAGCAGAAAGGAAAGAAAAGGAAAGAGAGAAGAATGCGAAGCCGAAGGAAACCCAAGCGACTTTGTCTTATAATTTCCAAGATGTCATGTTAGAGTTCTTCGCCCGAAACAGCAAGGGCGCCCGGAGTGGAAATGGCAGCCGCCTTGAACTTTTGAAGCCTGCTGCAGACCAACTTTCGGTGCACCGATGGTAGCGTAATCTGTTCGCCGACAAGAAGATCACAGCGGCAGTGATGCGACAACGTCAAATCATAGACTAGAGGAGCAGACAATTCATCCGGCTTCCCCGCGGAGCTCAAAGCGCGACAATACATATTACGAGATTTCAAAGGGCGCTACGAGGTATAGTGTTGGTTATTCGGCGAGTTGGTATGGGTGCTCGCCATCTCAATTTAATGTTCGAATGGAGGCATCGGCCATCCGCAAAACAAGCCTTTTGATCGGGGACTCTATTCGCCATCCTAGTCCAAGTCGCGAGACCATTTACTTGCTACTTGCCGGCTTGAGTACCTACCGGAAACACGCAATCCCAAGAATATTGAACTCGAGATACAAATTACGCAGCGGGAAACAGAAAACATAAGGCTCCACGAGACCATATCAAACGGTCAAATCGGAGGTATTTAGTTTCGCTCCTATGATACAGTTTCATGTCTTCAATCACTTGAATTGCTGATACCGCACGCTAATGGATGCAATAGTTAAGTAAAAAAAGAGATAATAGTAATACACATGGAGAAAAGAAAATAAAACATATAGCAGAAGATGGGGTTATGAACAACGGGATAGACTGGGGAGGTCCATGGAAAGGGGAAGACCTTTGCCAAAGACCACCCAGATGACAAGACAACCCGAGGTTACTGTACAAGTATCCATACCCCCAGATATGAAACAAATTTGGTGAGTTTTTTTTTTGGTTTTGCTAATTCAATTTATTTATGCCTGAACGTTCTGAACGTTCTCAGTGAAGTACTTGCCGTTGTCACCAACAACATTACCAGGAGACTGGTACTCGCACATGAGGTACTGGCTGCCACCGCAGTCACGGTTGTAGCAACCGACTTCAGTGGTAGCCTTCCAGATGAGCTGAGTGAAGTGACCGGTGGACATCTGTGAAGGAGCACATTGTTAGAACCGATAATATCAAAGGATGAGAAGGATGGGCAGTAATTACCTGGAAGCCTGGGGCGCTGCCGTGATAGTTGTTCTTTTCGTTGTACCAAAAGGTGACAGCAGTGACGACATCACTGTAACCGAAGGCAAGGTTCTCACCATATTGTCCACCGGAGTGGTGCATGGTGCAGTCCTGGGTCTTGTCACGAGCATAGTCGGCTAGCTTTTGGTTCCAGGTGAGGGCAGGGGAGCCGTGAGCGGCTCGGAATTTGTTGTGGGCATCAAGACACTTGTCGTCGTCGCTGTTACCAACTGGGGCGGGGGCAACGACTGGTTGGGGAGACGGCTGCGGTTCCGGTTGAGGTTCAGGAACGACAACGACAACTGGGGTATTGACCGGAGCGGGAGCGTGGTACACTGGCGGCTGATAGACGGACTCAGGCGAAGGCTCAGGTGCATAGGCTTGAGGTGGTGGAACATAGACTACGGTGGTAACCGGCTTTGGCTTGTGAGTGTGCTTGGTGCGTGGCTTGGGGGTAGGAGCAGCACCCTCAGTGACGTAGACGGTTTGGGTGACGGTGATGTCGACATATTCGACGACGACGTCGCGAGCATATTTGAGAGCGCAATCCTTGGCTGGAGCGGCCATGGCAGTGGCGGCAAGAACAGCGAGAGAGACAATGACGGAACGCATCTTGATTGATATCGAAGATCGAGAAGGGTTGATGATGATAAAGTTGTTGGAGGGGGTGTACGAATAAATTGCGATTCGATGAAAGAGGATTTGGAAAGTGACCTGGCACGTAACCAAATGGAAGAATAACCGTCGAGTACAATCCGTCAAGGAAGATGTAGGCGATGGTATTTAGGGCAAAGATAAACCGTTCTAGGAAGAGGGCGACTGTTAGAATCGATTGGGAATTGCACGAATGTGGTGTTGAGGTATGTTGCAGTTTGGCTGCGACCGGATTCGACAGCCCAAACTCGTATGTACATTTTATATTATAGTGATAATATAGAATGAATATACGACCTCGAGGAAAGGGTTGAAAAACTTACAAAATCCTAGTAAAAGGTAATAACGATTGAAGACCTGCTGATATTCTTATTTTTCCCGTTTGGTTACAAGACACCTGGTCGGATTGAATTCCTGAATCCAAAGAATCGTCGAAAAATTGTCGGACTTGAAGAAGGACCCTGGGTAACAAACAAAATCAACCTCGTCAAGAAGTCGGATGTAGTCGTGTCGTAACGGAGGACAAAGTGAAAAATAATAAGAGGAATCGAGCAGCTTGAGAGTTATAAAAGAGTGTAATTGGTGTTGGCTTAGCACGAATGAGTGTAGCGCTAAAATTCAACCCAGTGATGGGATTACCAGAAGCCTGCTGTTGAAGATTTGAAAAACAAAAAACCGTCGGTTGTTGGTTTGGAAGGAGGAGGAGAGGAGAGGAAGAGCGAGATCGAGTCAACGTGCAGCAGGCCGATTATTTAAAACCGGCGGCGCTATTGGGAACGGTGCGAGCGCAGAGAGAGATGTTTCCTTGCCCCTGGTGTGTTTGGTGGTTGCGTCCGGTTGGAGTTGCTGGGAACTAGCGCGGCCTGTCTGACGGGAGCAGCAAATAATGCAAATGTCAATCAGGTCAAAGGGGCTCGTTCACCGTTAGGGGAGGAGCAGTTCCAGTTCCAGTGCTACGTCGTCTTCGTCGTAGTACTTGGAGAACAAGGCAAGGCCCCCGAATTCAATTGGTCTCCGTCCCTTCATTTAATATCCCCAATTTTCTTTTCTTTTCCCACTGCTTGTCTGGTGCCTGGTACCTGGCCGCCCGGTCTCCTCAGCTTCCCTGCCTCCGGGATTCTCTTCCCACCTCCTCGAGGCCCACTCTTTGCCTCTTCCCACCGGATCTACGCTCGCTGGCGGCCTTGGAAATTCATGGACTTGCTCTCCATGACCTCGACCGTCGCTTCGTCGCTGCGGCACCCGGTGGAAGTGGCGCTCGCTCATGCACGGCGTGCATTCCATCGACGACGACGACGGAAACTATCACCACCACCACCAACGACGAAGGTGACATCGTCTCGACGGCTTTTGGTTTCTGCTTCGAAACGAAACAAAAATGTGATAGGCGTCTACGTCCGGTACGTACCGATGGAATCCAAACGCTGGTCCGGTCAGGAGTCACTAGCTCTCAGTAGCAGCTCGCCGTGTGGCTGGTGTTAAGCTTGTCCTCGGTCGACGAGCCCGAATGACAATAGCCCACGTACTCACGTATCACGGATCAGCTGGAGCTGGTGAGCATGGTGAAACGTCCCTTCGCGTGCCTGTTGGCTGGGCTGCTGGCTGTTGGCTCGTTGGCTCGTTGGCTTGTTACACCATCGACGGTCCCCTATTAAGCGGTGCCTGAAGATCAAAGCTGGCTGCCGCATCCGGACACACAATCAAACAGCGTTCGTATCGACATCCGCATCGACAGCAGTCGACGCTTGCTCGTCACGAACAGGCCAATAAACCGAGAGGCTGAAAGACATCTCCCACCGATCGAATCCCCTCGATCCTTCAAAATACGATCCGACCATCACCACAGGCGGCAAGTAGAACCCGCTAGTCCACCTCGAAAGCTTGGTTTCTCGAACCGGAAGACGCAAAAACATGTGCTGCCTCTCCGATATCCCTGGAGTATGAGGAGGAGGCTGGTGCTTGTTCCTGCAGGCTTACCGAACTGCCGCCGTCCAGAGGAGGTTGCTGTTCCTGGGTAAGCAGGGTTTCGTCTTGTCTTGCGGGGTAAAAGGGCATTCGCTAGCTCTCTGGACGGACCCTGTCCCAATGCATGGTTCCCGTTTCAGATTGTCGGGAAGTCTTTTCGCTGCCCTTCGAACCTGCCTTTCATCACCGGGCATGACAGAATAATGCAGCCCGATGAGAAAAGGGGGCAACCACCGCCCTAACCAACTCCTTGTTTAAGCTTAAAACTGCCAGATTTGACAGACCCGACCTGTTTATTCCGTATTTTAAGTTTTTCTGTCTCTGCATTCTCGATGATAACTGTGGAATCTTCGCGATGTTCTCAGATAAACGGAAACCGGACCTGCCCCATTCCTTTGAGTATCCACAAACTTAATATTCCGTATCGTATCACTTGCGGCGACTCCATTTACGTACGTGGACCTCGGAATGTTCGTTCTATCGCCAACTTACTATTCCACGATTGCACCCGAGCCCAGCCATGGCGCCATATCTAACGACGGAAAGGGCTCGAATCCTATCGATCCTCCTCCCTGATCGAGTTTATGCATCTAGACTTTCATAAAGTCAATGCAGCAAGTCCTCTTTCCCATGGACATTCTCTCCCAATTCCTGCGTTAGCTTGATTTGGTTCTGCCTATTCGTAGCGCTCTTTTGCCAGTGCAACATTGTGACAAATCCCTTCTCGTAAGAGTAACCTGTCCCGTGTTTCCTCTGGACAGGAAACAGGGAAACATGACTGAGTGTTTCTGTCGTACGTGAGTAAACATTTTCGTTTGGTGATGCTTATCTCGCCTGCAGTTGATCTCCTAGAACACCGAGGGGGGAAAAATAAAATAAAAGTTAGGGTAGCGCCTGGGCGTGTTTTCCCTTGCAAATTAGCATGTATCACGATGAAACGCCCACGACACCCAATCACAGCCCACCGACAGCAAAGACCGACGTCCAACCGCGCAACCCTTACAGAGCTTGCGGAGCTTGCAAAGAGCTCGAGAGCAAATATTTCGCTCTGTTGTTAATTTCATTCTCCGCAGATTGGATCTCCACCGACGGGTCATCTGCTACAATAGAAACCGCCCGCTAAGGCCGTCGTCATTTTGCATTTGGCATAAGCGACCTGTCCAAGCAAGGGGATTCGATGGTTTGTCCCCGTCTAAAATTAAATACATGATCCATAGCGCGGCGGCTCTGGGCGATTCAATCGATAGCATTCTCGCTCTTCATTTTTTGAACAATCGAATTTCATGCGTCATGCGACTTGAACAAAATGCGGCTGCATTGGGCCTCTATCGTCCAAATGCGTCCTTGCTACTACCAAGCCTCACCGGAATCCTCAGCACATTGGGAAGTGTAAATTGAGGGGCAAAATGGATGGTTTGCGCGTCCAGGCAAGCTTGGTCCCGTAAATTGAAATTAAACTGTCTTTTGAGAAACCCAGCGTTCGGTTCACGATGCCGTTTTTCTCCTCTCGCTCTCCTTGATAATCCTAAGTAAATGAAGCGGAGCTTTGCCCCTCCATCTCCAGGAAAACTTCATTGTCCCCCTTTAAGCTCTGGGGGGAACAAAGCAGCTGTGGGGACACACGGCTCCATCCTCTCAGGTTCTTTGTAAACGAGTGCCGGGACCCTTGGCCGACGCACTTTATTCGAAGAGAATTAAGGGATCTCTTTCCTGGGGGGCTGCATCTTGCCTGCTGTATTCAGGCGAGAACCGAAAGTGCCACTCTCAATCATCCTTCCGCGATGTTCTTCTCCACAGTTTTCCCGTCTTTATTTCATACTTTGGTCATATTTTTCTACTGACAAATTCGCAGATAAAAACTGTGTGCGTCAATTAAGTCTTTATGTACAACAAAGTGACATACGCGCCCGCTGTAAAAAGTCATGATCGTCTATGTTATAATACACCTTTTTCAGTATCGGGAAACACCAATTAGAAAGAGAAATGGAGAACAAATCTATCGAGATCAGGAATATTTCTATTGTTTTCTGTTGTTTCTTTAATGTCATCGCCCCTCGCAAAGACTAAGAGGTTTTATTGGTGCAGCATGTATCCTTATCGTAATGATAAGGTATGCTGGATCAATCGATATTTATTTAGAAACCTTTGCCCGAGCCCTTGCCTGAACTGTCAAATTGTAAAAGGCGTCCTTGAACGCAAAGAGGAAGGCAGCCGTGATGACGGACTGGACCAACTTTGGCCCAATACCCTTGTACAACCCGCTAACACCCTCCTCGTCAACAATCTTCCTCAGACTCTGAATCACACTTGGGTGCCTGTCTGCTTTCTCGGCAACGTGCATTCTCGACTTGACGGTGATGTAGGGATAGGTGATGCCCGTCGCAAACAACTTTCCAATCGCACCGAGGTAGAATGAGTCCATGGGTGCGAGCTTGCGTCCTTTTCTCTTTTCCAAGATGTTCTTCAATTGCTCAAAGATGGTATACTGCAAGATGGGGTTGATGACGAGCACCAGCGCCGGAATAACACCTGCGAAGAGAGCTTTGAAGCCCTCGTTGGCGAGCAACTGGCGGAGAACACCAATAGTGGACAGTGCCTTCTTGGGTCGAGGGTTCTCGAGGGTTGGGAGGTCAGAGGTGGTCTCGGTTTTGTCGCTCCTCCGAGCTGTCATCCGAGTGTTCACGACCCTATGACGCAGTCATTAGCACTTGCTTTAAGGGTGTTATATTTCGATCAAAAGCCTCCTTACCAGATAGGATTGGTGAGCAAGACTGTAGCCGATCCAGCCAGCGCTCCAGCAGCCATGCTCTCCAAGGTCGACAACTTCTTGCCGATTCCCCTTTTGACATTCGCGGACTCGAACATCCCTCGCGACCATTCGTACCCTGCCGACGGTCCATTGTTGTTAGTATCCAGTCTCCCTCATACGAGTCGGCACCCCGGTCGGTGTTCGCAGTCGGGCACACGTACAGTAATAGTATACAAAATTGGTAACGCTGATTCCAAACATGGCGGACTCTAGACCGGCGTACAAGCCGGAGACGCCCTCGCGGGCAACGATTCGACGGACAGCATCAGCAACCGATGTTTCGGCTCGCTTGGCTTCAACCTGGGAACGGGTTGACAAGGTGATGAGTGGGTAGGTCAAGACCATGGAAGCGATGCCGCCTCCTGTGTTGTTGAGGTGTCAAGTTAGCATTCGCAACGGAAGCTTGAAAGATTATTGGGTGAACCGTACCGGCGCCTGTTAGGAGATACTCGTTAGCATGGATATTTTAACTTTGAGGATATTTTCAAGATGGGGGGCAGACCTGCGATGGCATGGGCAACGTTGTCCGACATGTTGATCGGGTTGTTGACGTCTGCTGTAGCTTATGTTGGACGTGGCGGGTTTTGGTGGGTTGATGGTGATAGGTGTGCGAGTAGACAAAAGGAACGTCGTTGAGCGAAAGGAGTGAAGGAGTGAAGTCGGAACGCCGGAGCTTCTGCGCGTCGGCAATCAGATGGCATCGAACGACTTTTTGGATCGTTCTGCAGCCCGACGTAAACTGTTTATTCTCCTGCCTGCCCCGGAATTTGCATGTGGAACGAATGGCTTTGGTCCAGGGCAGGTCGGCAAGCTGCCTAACCCAGCCAACCAGCCTGTTTTCAACCTCGGTTCCTGGTTCCTGGCTCCGACTCCCGCAACGCAAAGCACACACAATGCAACGGCTCTCCCTCTCGGGACAAAAACGCTATCTACTGTACTTGTAGTAGTGTATGGATACTTCGGTTTCATTCAAATACAAAGTAGGCCGAAAGATATGGCTCAATTTTAGAGCTTTACACTACACGGGTTGTGATAAAAATGAACCAGTCACTGGTAAATTCGAGAGTATATACGTGAAATGTCATCTCCATGCAGCCCAAACTCGTTCCACTTTCCCAACAATCGTCCTGCCAAAATATCTATTCCTTTTTGTCTACATGATCTAGTTTCTCCCCGGCAGGTTCGACGGTAAAACTGGCAACGGAGGGCGTTTCTTCGAGGCTAGCCTGGGAATCGGGAACCATGTATGGTACGAGCCCTGATCAATCTCGACTTCCATCTCTGCTAGCGTATTTGTCTTGATCGCTTTTGTCAGCACGACAATTGCGACTCCAGCGCCGATGCAGGAACGCAGGTATTCCCTCAGGTTCTAAGTCGCATTATAGTCAGTATCGGTAATTACAAACTAAGAAGGCAGTAAAAAAAGACACACCAGACGGTATCCTTCTTCACACAGCGTGGCGTGCGAAGAGGTGGCGCTCATCTTGCTTAGAAGGTCGAAATTCTTCCTACCCTCTTTTGTGTTCTCGGATGCAACCTCGAGCATCTCCAATGTCTATGTTATCTTGTTAGCTTCCAGCGCCTAAGTGAAAGATTCAGATTGGACCTAAAATATAAAAATTACCTCGATTTCAGGATTGTCCACGAGGCTTTTGAAATCCTCGAAAGGAATTACATCCGGACATCCGATACTTAAAAAAGGCTTCATTCGTAATTCATACCGTAGTGCATCCGTACTATACGGCTGTGGCGGGGTCTTGACAAGACCTAACCTCGTAAGCGCAGTATACAGCTATAGGTGAACTGTCAGTACGCAACCTATGACCCATATACAAACGGTAATGATCTCACATAAATCATGGCACTGCAGAGTTCCTGCAGCGCTGCTGCCTCTAGAAGCGTAAAGTTCACCGTAGCTTGCGCGCTTGCAACGTCTTGAGCGGATGCCACTGATTCTTTAGATCTAGTGCTCGCGAGTGGCGAATCCGATGCCACTCCTGGGTGAACAAAGTGCCGTATCCGCTCCAAGTGCTGCAGGCGGGTACGTAGGAAATATTGGAGGTACCTAAAATGAGGGTTTGGTAACAAGATCATTACCAGTGCTAGCTTTGGTTGAGTATCTTACCAGTACATCCCAGCAAACTCATATGGTAAGTAGATATCCAACTCGAACCCGAGGAATATGATCCATTCCATCTGCCTCAGTTTGTAGTGGTAGACCCACGACGAGAGAGAGAAAGCGTACGAAATGTTATCGTTATGCAATACGGGCTCTTCCTTGATCAGCTGCTGCAGCTCACCATCAATTTCCTCGCACTACCAAAAGTTAGTTCCTTAATTCAGATTTAGATTTCTCCAAGCAGAAGTACCCACCTCGATCTGCAAGGCGTCCCAATCCACAATCAAATGACACAGATTTCTTCTGAGCCGAGAGCGGTTTTGGCATACGGTTCGATATAAAGTAATATAGGACTGCCAAGGGTTAGACAAAAATGTCTTTCGACGTCTTTCATCACGACGAGAAAAACACTCACATTTCCTGCTCGCTCTACAAACCATTTCATTCTCTGGTGTATCTGAAACCGAGTGTCGGAAGGCATTTCGGAGAGTTCGTTGCGTGAGTCGAAAAGGTCATCTGCTGGTAGGCACAGCTCCTTGACATCATCGAGTAGGATCTGGCTGATCTGCATGCGACCCAGCGCTATGCGGTCGCCGTAGAAGAGCGATTGTAGCAATGACCTGACATATGTCGATGGTTGCGGCTTTCTAGCCGTAAACCTGAGGAAGAAAGTCTATTATGGCAGCAAGCAATTAGCATCCGATATTTATATTCGATGCGATGAAAATGCACTCACCATCAAATTTGTCGCACCCGAATAGTTTAGTATTCTTGATATCTCTTTAGCGTCCTTACATAACCTCGAAACAACCGTAAATGCTTCTTCGAACGGAATCTGCACAACAGGGCGTGGTGGAACGGTGCTAGCCAACTTCCGTTGGACAGATATACTAAAGACTGAAGGCACAGCATTCCCCAGGTTCCTCGTTATACCGATAGTTGATAGAAGAGTGATACACCCGTCCCAGTTTGAACGCTTCTCGACCATCTCCTTCACATCCCGAGATAACTCTGTCAAGAACAGCTTTCGAAAAGCCAGACGTGCCTTCAAAGCCATCTTTATATTATTGGGCCATGGCGATGAGGTGCTGTCGATGTACTCGATCGCAGTAACTAGCAATTTGTTGACATCGGGAACGGAAATGAATTCTAGGAGTGAAACATTGTAGGTTTGGGTCACGAAGTCTTCTTCCTAGCGAAGATGAGTACCTGAGCAACGTATTTTTTCGATGCATTAAATTATTAGCAGACGAAAGAACAACTAACCTCGTATGTATGCTCGGCGAGAATCTGGCGGTTGACGTGGTCACAGCACTTGATGAGGCCTACGCAGTACGCCCTGAGAACTAGGTGGAGGAGTTGATATGTGGAAGAACCGGGCTGGTGACTCTTGGATGATGGTAAAGTAAACTTTGCTTCTTCAATAGTGGAAGGGTTCAGGCTGAGCAGATTGTCGATATACAAACAAGTAAAAACCGTTTGCGACAAGGCGGCGCCATCGTGCCATGACATCTAGGGCTAGTGTTACCATCAGAGGTCGATACGACATACTCTTCTTGAGAACGAACCTCGCTTGAGAGTAATTGATCCATAATGCCGATGATTTCTTCGGGAAGTGTAGGCTGATGTATTTCGGGAGGTGTGTCCTCTTCACCAGGTTTTAAAAGGCCGCTGTCCATCTTCGGGTCCATAATCTGGAGTAGAAGGTAAGTATTCATCTAGAGAACCTGATGTCACGGATTGCCCACCTCAAGAGCACCGACAGCTTCAAACAGCGTGAAGTTCGGGTCCTTCACCAATTGTCCCACATCAAGGCCTACGATTGAATGTCAATGACTGAATATGTACAACGTCTCATGCGCCATCTCGTACCTTGGCAGGCCTGTCGGAATAGTTGCGTTACATCTCGAAAATTTGAGGATGCAGGCGACGTTACCGTCGCCGTTGCCGTCACCTGTCCGCCCTCGACGACCTTTTCGGATACGTGGAGGCGCGAGAATGCTATCAAACAGCAGAGTTAGCCATGATATGCCGAGAACCTTCAAATTAGAGCCTCAAGTCGCAGAATAGAGCGATTGTTTACCGTCGCTGAAGCCCCCGCTATTGTTCGCCATCTGCTCGGTCGCGGACGAGATGGTCGGGAATACAGTAAGACTTTCGGGCGACGGTGACGTTTCTAGTCGTGTGGAGCTTATCAGCGAACAGAGCCCGAAATCGAGAGAGCCCGCGGTGCAGACATGGGAGCGGTATACGTTAGCTTCGGGTTGGCTGGTGGGGGTCGTTTCCTGACAGCGCCGCCGGTTTGTTGCATTTGCAAACAGAACTGGCTTTCTGCCCCTCCTCGACCCGATTACACACCACTTTGGAGCACGCTAACTAACCATGGAAACTCGTCGCAGTGAATCTGAAGATTATAAATTGGACCGGCAGAATATTCAAGAGAAGATGATTGACGTCGTCGTTTTACCGCTCCAATTTAAAAGTGCCCGCCTGCAGCCCTACATTATCGCACCAATGCTTGTCGCATGAATGGCTACTATCATTTCGAACCCAGACACTCGAGTTAGGGACTATGGCGCCTCTTGATACAGTGAATTTCAAGACAATGATGAATTTAGGATAGATATATGACGTTTTATTTCCGCCTTTTTGTATTCAAATCCAGTAATATATGTACACTTCCTGCAATCGCTTTCTTTTCCGGCCCTTCGACGTTTTTTCCTTTCCAATATACAGTTTCTCTAACCCTTAAGGCTTTGGGCTGCGCTTTGCCGCTATATCTGTTCATATAACTTCCACTGACCCTTATGCTTGCTGAGTACCTAAGAACTTGGTTTCTCCTTGCTTTCCGTTCTAAGGATCGAGGACGTATTAGTACATATTCAATGATAACTCCTTATCAGCGCACCATTAGGGACCATGTAACAGTCCGAAGGAGTCGACGTCCCGGAAATTCATCGGGCACATACCTCCCATCTGGCAACCTTCAATTCCATCTGACTCCTTCGCTCAGCAGTAGCTCGAGCCTGTTCCTTCAGACTTTTTCGGATGGCTTGGGCAGCGATTGAGAGGTATTTGTTGTAGCTGTAGTAGTTCGTACATGAGCGTTAGCCAATTGGAGCCGCAAGGAGTGGTATAATTGGAAAATAAGTCTTCAGGACGGCATCGGAAGTCATCCGTCCGCCGACACATTAGGGGGGCAGGGCGTACCTCAAGCCGGCTGCTTTCCACGCGAATGCCATGGCGACGATTTATGTGAGGTTTAGGGTCCGGAGGTTTCGATAATTCTCGAGGTAGAGGGCCGGTGGTGATGGGAGGTTGAAGATGCTTGAGTGGTGATGTCGGGTGCTTGGAATGTTTTCGGGTGACATGCAGTTTTTCCGCGGTCCGACGTTCGCTTCAACCAGAACAACACATCTCTTGCGAGTGGGATTGGGATTGACCATAAATTTGGATGGATATCACGGGAATAAAAAAAATCAATTGAGTAGCTATATACTGCGACCTCTTCAATCGAATGGGCCAGGCTCGAGGTCATTTGTTTTGGAAGATTAACTGTACAAGAATCTTTAAGAAACGGGGCGTCTTTTTTCAGGCAAGATGGTTTTAGAAATCAGCGGGTGTTGAAAGGTGGTGGTCGCTGGCTGAGAACTGAAGCGAAACAATATTCTATGGGTGTCGAGGTTTATTTATACATTCAAACCAATATCTGAGGCATAAGGCAGTATTTGGAGGTCTCCCACAGTGCCCACAGCGGCCTTGCCAGCCAGGAGGGTAGATGCAGCCTGCAGCCGATTCAGTCAGTACCATTGTTGTTGTTTCATGGGTTTGTATTCACATACCTTTTTCACACTATCTAAGGTGACGCCTTCAAGAGATTTGATCGATTCTTCAACCTGCGGGATTTTGCTGGTCGCGATGATACTTTGTCCGATAGCCTCCAGAGACAAAGCGTTATCTTCGGCGGCAGCATAAAAGTTGAACTTGGCGTTCTGGATGGCTCGCTTGAGGTCTTCGGCTTTGATACTTGAGACACTCTTGATGGCATTGACAATATCGGGTAGAGCCGTTTTGAGGGTGGCAGCTGGGCCATTCACGGTAACATAGAATAGACCAGTATCAGAGTAGGCGATGTTCTTAGCCACCGCCGTGACTCCAGGGTATTTCTCAACAACTTTTCCGAGAAGGGAGCTTCCGTTCGACCATTTGATACTCGATTCTCCACCGAGGATATATGAAAGGATGTTAAGCTCCGGCTTGAAACCTGGCCCTCCAGCGGATCCCGGGAAGGCGATGACAACGGAGTTTCCAGTATTGGACCACGATCGGCTTTCACCACCATAGTAGGTTGGCGCATTGCCTTTGATCTGGCCACCCGTGGATAGATCTCCAAAGAACTCGCTTGCATACTTTGTGACATCAGCGTGCGAAACTCCAGAAGCAACTATCGCAATATTTCCTTTGTTGAAAGTGTCAGCAGCAAAGTTGGCGATTTCGTCGACACCAAAGTTCTTTCGGATGACGCCTAATCGATCAAGTCCGAGACCGTGATGGAAAGCGCTAGCGTGAGCGCCCTCCAATGCAACATAAGCGGGATCGGAGTAGCTAGCTTGGACATCGTATGCGGCGGTGGGCGATACTAGCTCCCGATATTCATGTTCTAGAGATCCGATGTGATTTTTAGCAGCCGTAGTCAACTGTTTGAATGATATCGGTTGATAGACATACCACGAAACAGGGGTTTCGTGACAACATCCCCCAGAAGTTCAACAAAGTACGGCAGGTCGCCTCTTAGAAACCTGGCTTTATAAACAATGTTTTCCCTTGACAGAGAAGTCTCCAAGACTCCGCCCATGAGTTCGACCTCTCTGTTGATAAATAAAGCCGAACGTTTGGAGTTGCTCTACGAGATCCCGGTTGATATCCATTGCCTTAGCCGACTGCATATTCCAGAAGAAGAAAAAGTCCGTAGGTATTTTTTGTCTAGCGTACCTTGAATGCAAATAGCTCAAGCGCATGAGAGATCCCAGGCAAGGGCTGGTATCGACTGCCGGCTTTTATAACGACCGCTAAAGAGGCGGTGGAGGAGCCGGTGTCCTTGGATACGACTTTGGCACCCGCGGCATCGGAGACCTCGTAGGTAAAGGGTGCGGAAGCCGGAGAGGCAAAGGCTCTGGATTGCCGTAAGGACGACAGAGAGGAAGACCTCAACCACTGCCTCGAAGCCCCGCGAGCGACTACGTTTCGTACCGGGAGCATCGGAATCGTCGACTCTATTAAGTAAACGGGTGTGAGAGGAGGAACTAGACGGCGTAAGAGATTGATCAATCCATTAGCATCAATTGGGCGGGAAGCAAAAGGTGAACAAGAGGCAATTGAGAGATACGATGCGCGCGCAGGGCAAGGAGCGGGGTGGTACTCACGGGTAGGACCGAAGGATACGGGCTGAAAAAGTGGGATGAGGTTCGGAGCAGCAGCGAGGTGGATTGTCACAACGTCACGGACATCCGATTTTCCTCGGCTCCCATTGGCCAGCGGCCGTCCGCATCCTCTCCACAACACACCTCCACGCACACAAAAATTTTGGCCGCAGAGCAAAGACTCATCTCCATCTCCATCTCCATCTCTCCAATCTCCATCTCGACGACATCGCTATCGCTGCGAACCGCATTGAATTCGTGCCGCACACCTTCTCCGTCATACAACTATCAATCAACGCTCTAATCGTATCATTCGCCTTCCTTCTCGCACTTGCAACGGCCGCTCGAGGAGGTCACAGCCTGCAACCCCAACCATGCCTTTCTTATAGCAAGCACACACCAATCCTTCTCGACTCTAAAAAGCGAAACCCAAGTAAATAGTACAATCACTCAAACACAATGCAGCAGGTAAATACCGTCCCTGTTCCGAAAACAATGCCGTCGTGCCTCCTACTTACTACCCGCACCCACGTCGCAGAACGCAGCTGAGCTCTGCACGATCCTCGTGAGAGACACATACGGCGAACTCTCTTCGGTTGGTTATTCCTCTAGCGAACCATGCAGCAGATGCCCGAGTTTCTCACATTTTCCTTCGCGTTATTCAGAGAGTAGTTGCCACGTTACTCGAATACGGCCGTTCGACGTTACACTCCCTCGTCAGGCGGGTCAAAATCCCGGAAAAAGTCGTCAAGCAGGCATTAGTAGTTCTCATTCAGCAGCATCTCGTCTTGCACTACACCCACGAGGAGAATAGCCGCGATACTACCTACTACGAATGCAATTGGCGGCAGATTTACGAACTTTTGCATTCCGGCAGGATTGTTCGCACAATTGAGGAGCGGTTTGGATCGGATGTAAGCTGAAAATGTCATTAATTAGTGGTTCTCAGTGTCAGGGTGGATTCTAAGTATTAATCGCGCTTATCTAGGCTGCGTCCGTAATCAGCAATTTTCTATTACTCGGTCACGCGAGAGTGTCGGACTTTATCGCAGCGTACGGAATCTCGAAAGCGAAAGCGAACGGAACGCTGCCAAATGGAACGGCAATCAACACTTCTGAAGCAACCGGCACCGCCCCGATTACTACTGCCGCCCAGATCTCGAAACACCTCGTCATGCTGATGCAGGAGAAGTTCTTGCTTCCAGTGCAGCTACACCACATGCATCCGACAATTGATACCGAGAATGCAATCCGACAAAAAGTAACAGCGGAACAGACCGGTATCACCGCAGCAATGCAAACAAAGATGAAAAAGGCGATCGATGAGAAAGTTGCTGAGAAAATGGTGGCCCTCTCGACAGAGCTTGATAACAGAAACTTTGGCCTCAAGCGCAAATCGGATCATCAAGACGGTAGAGCGAGGAAAAGGACAAAGATATCTGCGGTTACCGGTGTTGATGAAGAAGAATGGGAGATAGACGTTAGTAGACTAGGGTTCTTTTGGAGTAAAGGCGTATCTGACAACCAACACTTAGGGAACTATCGTGCTCCGTGTCAATCACGCCAAATTCCTTTCAATATTCAAAAACGAAGAACTGGTTCGCTGGGCGGAATCTCGAATCGGAAAAGTCACATCACTAGTGTACGCAGAATTGTTACAACAGATTGAGAAAAAAGTAATTAATAACCAAACCGAGAAGGGGGCGGTTGGCAACGGAAAGAGTATGAACAAGTATCAAATTGTGATGAAAATTACTAACTTGTACTTGTAGAAAACGTTGTTTCGACCCTTGACATTGGTAATACGCTGAGCAAAGATCTCGATCTTGTCAACTCGATCGCATCTGGTCCACCGATAGCTAATGGAGGATCGCACAAAAGAATGGCTAATGGGAGCCATGACCCCTTTGGCAACGACGGGGAGGAATCTGACGGAGACAGCGACGACTATGACCTTGACGCTGACCTTGACGATCATAACGACGGTCTCAACGGGAACCACGATATGTCTTCGGCTGCACAGGAAAAGAAGGAACAGCTGCAAAATATCCGAAGACATCTATCATTACTTGCGGAAGATCCGAATCAGTTTGTCACGAAACAAGAAGGGAGCATGCAGTACGGTGGTTGGACGGTGGATACAGAACGGTTGTGTAAAATATTACGAACTCGTGAACTGGAGGAAATCGTCGAAGAAAGGTTTGGAGGGATAGCCACGAGGTTGGTCCGCATAATCAAAGATAAAGGGAAAATGGACGAAAAGGGCCTGGCGGATACTGCATTGTTACGGCAGAAAGATATTCGCCCCCATCTGGGCGCTCTGCACGAGCGAGGGTTCCTTCAGATCCAAGAGGTTCCAAAGACGGCGGAGAGGTTACCCGCTAGGACGTTCTATTTCTTCTATTTTGACGAAAAGATGTCCAAGATGGCAATGCTGAACGATTTGTATAAGGCCTTGAGTAGGATTTTGCAAAGAATAGATCACGAGAGAGGGTTGAATTCTATGCTTCTCTCAAAAGCTGACAGAACGGATGTCAAAGGCCACGAGGAGGAGCTGTTGACCAAGAAGGAACTCGCGGATCTCGGTAGATGGAAAAGATCGGAGGAGAAGTTATTGGGCCAGTTGACGAGGATTGATAGACAGGTCATGATGTTTAGGGACTGGTGACATATTAACTTTTGTTATTTTTATTTTTTTGACCAGGGCTCGATCAATGATCGCTGGTGCGACAGGACGTCGACTTGTACTCTAAGAAATGTTTATCACAATACCCCTGTTGTACAATACCACTTGCAAATATATAAAGATCATATATATAAGGAGATTACTTCGACTAGGAACTTCTGGAAATTCTATTATTTAAGAATCGCATGTTTATAAGTCCCCTCAACTGTTGGTATTTAGGATTCCGAGGGTAAATGTACACCGAGGGCTATTATGGATAAGAAGAAAAAAGGTTGTAGACAAAAAAACCTGCAAATGGTGCTCTACCGCCGCGCCAGTCTACCTTTCTTGTGGAAAACGCTCCGAAAATACACTGAGAACCGTAAACAACTAGATGGAAACATGATGACAAAGGACAGAAAACCCCTAGATTTTGGGCATCGGAGGCGCATCTTTGAGCGCTTCTGCGTATAAGCCATCAATCTCCGGTCTGAACTTCTTGGCGGTTTGAGGTCGCTTGAGTTTGAGACTGTGAACCATCATGTTAGCATGGGAATAAGGAGTAAAGATTAGAGGAATTGCAGAAAACTTACGTAGGAGTGAGCAATTCGTTATCGACGCTGAACGGCTCGACTTCCAAGTGGATATTCCTTACCCTCTCGAAGCCGGACAGCTTTCTCTTCTTGGCGACCTTGTCCATATCTTTGAGGATGGCCTTGACGACAGCCTTCTCCTGACAAGCTGCCTTGATAGCGGCGATATCTGTCGGCGCGATCGGCCTACTGAGGACCTTGGAAGCATATGGCGCGAAAGTTTCAGGATTGACACCAAAGATACCGACGAGGAAGGACTGCTGCGAGTCACCGTGACAGTATGCCATGGCAAAGATGTTGAGATTCGCCAGGTAGACGTTCTCAATCTTCTCCGGAGCAACGTACTCTCCCTGTGCGAGTTTCAAGATGTTCTTGACACGATCAATGATGGACAACCGACCGAGTTCGTCAAACGAACCGACGTCCCCGCTGTGGAACCAGCCTTCCGAGTCGATTGCGCCGGCGGTCTGTTCTGCGGACTTGTAGTACTCGGCGAAACGGGTCGTTCCGCGGATGAGAATCTCGCCGCGTGGGTATGGCTTGTCCGTGGAGCGGTACTCCATCTCGGGGACGTCCATCAGACAAAATTCCAGAGTGGGTGTGATCGCACCGCAGTTTCCGGCGCTGTAGTCACCGAAAAGTTGGACGGACCCGACGGCATAGGACTCGGTGAGACCGTAACCTTGGAAAAAGTCGTTGGCAAAGCAAGCACGGAGGAATTGGAGGACTTCCGGGGAGATTGGGGCAGACCCCGTGATCATTGTGGTAACTCGGTCGAAGCCGAGGCCGGCTTTGACCTTGTTGGACCAGAGACGATCGTAGATGGCATGCTTGTTTGTGCCTCCGGCTTTCATATTGGCCAGTTTTGTGGAAACGGCACGGCGGGACAGGTTACCCTTCAGGCCCGGGGCATCGACGGTGAGGCCCTTGATTCCAGCGTAAAAGCGATTGTAGAGACGGGGCACGGAACAGAAGGCGGCTGATAATTTAGAAACATTAGAACATCATCGGTAGAACAAGGGGGAGGCCGACGAGCGGGAAAGGAAACTTACTGGGTCTCAGCTGTTTGATGTCATCTCCCAATTCCAAAATGTTGCCGTGGAAGAATCCGATGGCGGAATTACCAGCGAGAGCGGTCTGTTCGGAGACCCTCTCGTAGATATGCGCCAGCGGCATGTAGCTGAGCAAGACGCTATCACCAAATTGAGGGGCACAGATCATGGATGTCGTGACGGCGCCAATGGCGTTCCTATGGGTCAGGACGACGCCCTTGGGGACACCGGAGGTACCCGAGGTATAATTGATGGTGATAATGTCATCCGGGGTGGGGGGAGCGAGGGGACGTGGGTGCTTCTGTCCCAGAGCCTCGACGTCGGTTAGGGAGAATATCTGAACGCCCTTTTCCTTGGCCCAAGCTTCCAGCACGTCCTGTTTTCTGCTACCGGGCAGCTCTCCATCATCGATAGAGTCCATGGCGATGATGTATTTGAGGGAGGGTAACCTGTCCTTCAAGCCCAACAGAGTAGGGATGTGACTGACGGTGGAAGCGACGGTTGGGATCTCGCCGTGGTTGATGATGAACTCTGTGGTCGAGGGTCCGAGGGTGTCGTATATGGAGATGGTAAAGTTGCTGTAAGCCATGGCGGCGAGGTCGACGAGCTGCCATTCGGCCATGTTTGGACTCCAGAGACCGATGCCGACCTGGCGGTTGGGAAGGCCGGCCTGCTCGTGAAGCCGCAGGATACCAGCACCGAGATCCGTCCTTCGCTGCCTGACGGTGGCGTAGCTCATCCATTGGTACGGGCCCCATGTCTTGTTAACACGGTCTTGCTCCCTCCAGCCCAAGCAGTTTGAGCTCGGGTTTATGGCGCATCCGGATTCGAAGGCTTCATGCTGGGTCCTGATGCGAGGGTCCAAGGTTTCGAGCAGAGGACCATCGCCAAGGGCGTGATGGCGGTATACGGCAGAGTAACCTGGTCTGCCGGAGCCGGGCACGGCGATGCTGTGAGGTTTGCCGTTAGGGGGGACGCTAGCGTACTTGACCCGTTCGGCCTTTGCAATGTCCGTCATCTTGTCCCGTCAACGTTTTAAAAATGCAATGCTTTGCAGAAGGAGGCGATGATGGAGAGCAGAGGGAGAAAAAAAAGATGAGAGGTATGACGGGCTCGAGCCAAAAGGACAGCAGAATTTCCCCGGAAAATAAAAACTAGCTGGAGGCCAGCTTAAATACGGGACTGGGCGGGGAGTTAGTTGGTTAGCGACGAGACGGGTTCACATGTTCGCGGTGTCCAGCTTTGCAATTGGGGAGGCGGCCTTCCTTACCTGGAATATTACCCTCTGCGAAAGCCGCGGCAAAGGGAAGCTGCGTTGTTGTTGCGTTGTTGCTGATGTTCCCGGGCCCGGACCTGCCTCGTAAACCAAGCTGTCGACAGTATACAAGTATATATATATATATCTTTATACTTGTATTTATAAATGTATATATATTATACGATTGTGAGATTGGGGAGAGGGAGGGGGAGGGAGGAGGAGGAGACGGAAGGGTGAGATTTGGGATATTATAAGAAGGACGCGGCGAGGCCGGCCTGAATGCTATCCCGAGAAGCGGATTTTGCCCCGGCTTATTCTTTCGATCTCCAGTCGCTGAATACAGTGCTTGATATTAAGGAGTATAATAACAGTCTGGCGGAGAGAGCAGACGGCGCTGGAATACGGGGGCTGGGCTGACCAACCGGACGCACTCGACGGGTTCGTTGGCATCTCACATGCCAGTCCAGTCCAGTCCGGTCCAGTCCAGTCCTCTCTACGTATGTCATGGGACGCTCTACGGTAGATAGTCTGGACGTCGGTTTCAAACTCCTCCTCCCGGGGAGGCATGTGTCTGTCGTCTCTGCATTGCATTGCGAGTCGCTTGCCGGTGGACGAATCTGGACAAATCGCCGGCCGCCGCCAGATCCGAAACCGCAGAGGAACCGAGGTTCAGCCCAACGGTGGGCCCGCCCCCAGCTCCCATCGATGGATGATGCGGATTACTGTAATATTGTATTGCACTGTGCGGTCAGAGATGCCATCAGAGCTGTCAAGTCGCACGGGGGAAAGCACATGGACTCTCAAGGGAACCTACATGCGCCCTAGTTACGCCGTCCCGCAGTCGGGTCCAGCGTAGTACAGCACTGCGAACCTTGTGCGACCGTCCTGTCCATCGTATCGAGCTGCCGGTACGGTACCTGATAAGAATCCCACGGACGCGTGCCGGCGCGGTCGTGGCGACGTCGTGCGCGCGTGTGCTGCGTGAACGTGAACAACACGCCAATCCGCCAGGGTAGTTGGTAACTAGAGCTCAAGCTCGATATCAATCGATCAACCCCAATCATCATCGCCATTGCCATCGTCACATCATGCCCGACGCCCAGATAAAATACGCCCGTAAGCCGCCCTACCCAGTAACAATCTGCCACCGAGCTGCCCAAGCTAACCTTCACCTTTAGACTCCGAGGGCCCAACCTTTGTCACTTACACACCGGACGGACGGTACCTTCTCACAGCTGGTCTGAACAACCTCCTGCGGAAATTCACACACGGGTCCTCAGATGAACCGGATCTCATCGATCAAACCCACGGGTCCAACACCGCCATCTCGGCCAATGTAAGCTGGCACCGATCGTCCGCATCCCTTCGGTCAGCTATAGCTCACACGCTCTCACCGTAACCCGCAGAACGAGAGTCTTTACATATCTTGCGAAGATGGAATCGTCGAATCATACTCGATACGGACCAACGAGATGGACAAGCTCGTCACTCGCTTCTCGCTGGCCGCCAGAGATGTCGCCCTCACACCGGACGGCCATTACGTGGCCGCCTGCGGAGAGTCCGTCCACTCCCCTCCACAGGTTAACACCCATGGCAGCACGCTAACATCTCTCCATCTTGATTCAGTGACATCAACGTCAAAGTGGTTAATACCCACGACACTACAAAGCATATGATCCTGCGCCATCATACGAAACCGATAAAGCATCTCACCTTTGACAACAGCGGTTCCCTGCTCGCATGCTCAAGCGTTGACGGCATCATCTACGTCTACTCTTTGACCACGGAAACCCCAGACCTCTTGCACAAAGTGACCGGAGTCATCTCGGAAATCGATGTCGACAGCGAGATATCAACCCGAGCGGTGTGGCATCCAGATGGCAGGGCGTTCGCTGTCGGTCAGAACAATATGGATATCGCCATCGTCTCGAGACAGGATTGGGGTATCAAGAGGATATTCGCAGGCGGTCACTCGAACGATATCTCGGCCCTGTCTTGGTCGAAAAACGGTGGTTTCCTAGTCAGCGGTGATACCAAAGGCAACGTCACAATCTGGGAATCCAAAAATCAAAACATCATCGCGCGATATCGTTATGAAGGGGGTGTGACTTCGATATCATGGCACCCCTCTGACAATATAATTTCGTTCGGCACAAATCAAGGCACCGTCTATACGCAAACGGAGGCCGTCCCGGCGGATCATGAAAAGGGCTTAAAGTTACCGCTACAACCGGCTCCGGGGTTCATGCCCGTGGGTGCGGATTTTGTACGAATCGAAAGAAGGGCCGAACCGAAAGAGGACGGTGCTCAGAAAAAGAGAAGGGGGTCGATTGACGCTATCCTGAACGCCCTTGACGATGACTATGATGAAGATGATGGCTGGTTGGAGGACGATGACGGTGCCGGCTATGGGGAAAGGAACGAGAACGGAAAGCGAGCGGCAGCCAAACTTAGTCTCGGAATGCCATCCATCAAGCGCCAGGCCTACGGATCTTGGGCACCGGATACTCATGAGCCTATGCAACCCGGGAGTACACCGTGGAGAGGTGACCGAAGATACTTGTTTCTAAGTCTGATCGGATTCGCATGGACGGTCGACCAGAAAACACACAACACCGTAACAGTAGAATTTTACGATCAAGAACAGTACCGCAATTTTCATTTTACCGACCCGTTGCTTTATGATAAAGCTGTCTTGAGTGAGTGCAGGTATGCCGTCTGGTAGCTTTTCGAGTCTAATCACCTTTCTAGATGAGAACGGTTCCCTATTTTCCTCACCACCTGGCCGAGGCAATCCTGCTCTTCTATTCTACAGAGAACATGAGACATGGGGCATCCGACACGAGTGGAAAATCCGCCTCCCGGACGGAGAAGAAGTTGTTTGTGAGTAATTATATATCTTGGTGCATACCTCGTGACTTGCTAATAAAGGTGGTTCTCAGCAATTGCCTTGAGCAACACCTATGTTGTCGCTTGTACGGCTAACGGCTACATCAGAGTGTACTCGCTCTATGGTGTGCCAATCAAAGTATATCGACAAAAGCATACCCCCGTAGTCTCGTGTACCTCTTGGCGAGATTATGTGATGATCTTAGGCAACGGACCTGTGGCAGCGAATAGCAGAACGCAATTGACGTATACTATCGAAAATATCCGAAGGAATGAAGTCATACAAAACAATGATGTGGTTGCCCTTCCGGACAATGCAACAGTGAAGAATATCTTTTTCTCGGAAGATGGCGTGAGTACAACTGAATCTATACTTGCCGGAAGATTTGCAAGACGCTGACCGGTCCCAGAACCCAATGGTCTATATTTCCACAGGTGTCCTCCTAGTGTTACAACATTGGCGTAATCCGGGGCAGGCACAATGGGTACCAATATTGGACACAGAGCACTTGGACCGAAGGGTAGGTGGTAGAAAAGAAGAGTCGTACTGGCCGGTAGCGGTGTCGCAGGACAAGTTTTGCTGTATCATCCTCAAAGGGGGGGAGAAATACCCCTACTTCCCTCGCCCCCTACTGAGCGAATTCGACTTTCGAGTACCCGTGGCCAACCCACCAGATGAAGACGACGCGAAGAATGATGCGATGGGTAAACTCGAAGAATCGTTTGTAAGGGAGTCGGTCTTGGTGTCGCTCACTGAAGATCTGGTGGAGCACACACGGGATGCTGATAACGAAAGGTTGGAAGTGGCGAGGCGGAATATCACCATCGATAAGACATTGTTGCAAATGCTGGCGTTGGAGTGTAAGGAGGAGGAGAAGCAAAGCAAATGCCTCGAGATCGTAAGATTGATGAAGCAGCCAAGGACACTGGATATGGCGATGAAGGTGGCCGCGAAATATGAAAGAAATGCGCTGGCGCAAAAGATTGAAGAAATGAGGAACCAGATGGAGGAGGATTAGGATTCGATATTGGGGTGAAGGGGTGATTTCAACCGATATGATGACATCAAGGATCACGATATATGGCTTTGAGCATTCAGCGGCATTCTTATCTGCCTTGTATTTACAGTAGGCTTGTCTTCTACGACTATCATAATAAATACACCCATTTAACGATACACCCCAAGCTCCATCAAAATACACAAGCCCATGCTGTATTGTATGGTTGGTCCGGAGGTCCTCGAGGTTGACCCTACTCGCCACCCCCATTGCATTTACAGATGTGGAAATTTCGAAGATTCCTCCTTTAATCCACTTCTTTAGGAGTACTTCACTTTTGTTCGTTGATGAACCGGTATTTGACCTTCAGGCGTTCCGGGAATAGTTTTCTCAAGTGCCTATGTGAGCAAGGTTGTTAGCGCCATTCGCACTGATATATGGCCTTTGAGCGAATGGGAGTATTGTAAAGCGTACCAGCTTGTCGAACACGCAGGCGTTCAGAACCCACTCCTGCTTTCTGCACTTCCACAGGAGGTGGTTTCTCCGCTCTAGACAATCCCAGTGAGCCCTGAACTGGCGCAGACAATGGGCATTCAAATCGTCAAGCCTAAGTAAACACACATTTCTTAGCTCCCGACGATCTCCAATCACCTCAGAAACATTTCCGGTCTTGATAGCCCGTATGGGAGACGTACACCGAGACGGCACATCTGGTAACCTTGCGCCCCTCACGCATGCAATCCAGTTCCCCTCGGCCAGGCGATTCGTCCTTGCACTTCATGTAATCATCGTTGAAAGGTTGGCAGCGGGCACCGATAAAGAATGCGGCGGAGAGTAGTGGTGCGGATGAGGCGCCGACTTCGTCAACTTTGGGGATATGGTCGGGCAGCGGGACGGTGTCCACCAGGACGTGCTGACTGAATCTGCGTTCCACAACAAGAAGACAAAGGTCAGCTACCTATCAGTGGCAGCGATCAATGGTGAGAGAATGACAAACCGTGGCTCTTTGTCACCCATGGCTGCGGACAGTCAATTGGTCGGATCGATTGGAGATGTGACGTCTCGGAGGATGCTTTTCCGTTTGAGGTGGTTGGATTTGGCACCGGAGGCCGAAAATGTGTTGCGGTTGAGGTTCGAATTTTGGTTGCGGACGGCGAAACGCGTCTGTCGCATCTTCTCGCTCGACAACCAACCCGACCTCACAGTCCTTGCCGGATCCTGCCTCCCCTTCGTCGCACCCTCCCACTCATTGATCCTCTTCGCCGTCGCTGTAACGGTCGTATAAAGCGCGGATTCCTCTCGACGGTAGCATCGGCCTTGACAAATCTCCAGCTTCCGTTTCGAATCCCAGCTTCACGTCTAGTACCGAACAACCTCGAATACTCTCTACAAAACAAAGAAAATAACAACACTCCATCACCATGTCGCTCTTCGGGCAATCGGCCATGCAGCCCAGCCAGGGCGGCAACTTTGGCGGTGTCAAAGGCCCTTCGCCGTTCCTTCCGCCCATCAACTCGAACCCCGCTGCTTCTACGGGTGCAGGTATATTCGGACAGCCTCAGCAGCAGCAGCAGCAGCAACAGCAACAGCAGGCAGGAAACTCTGGTGGAATATTCGGCCAAAGCACCACTGGAACTTTGGGTGGTGGATTCTTCGGCCAGAATACTACAAACAGCGGCACTACCGCAGGAGGATTATTCGGACAGTCAACGGCGCAGACTGGTACAGGTGGTGGGATATTTGGTCAACCTCAACAGGCGCAACAGCAACAACCTATGAATTCATTTGGACAACCACAGCAACAACAGCAAGCCGGGGCATCGATGTTCGGTCAACCTCAACAGCAACAGCAGCAGAATAGTGGCTTCTTTGGTCAAAGCCAGCAGCAACCTCAAATTCAACAGCAGCAGCAGCAGCAGCAGCAGCAGCAGATAGGGGCAGGGAGCATGTTTGGCGGAGGGGGTGGTCTACAGCAGAGTGGATTTGGAAGAACAGTAAACCAGATGCAGCAATCACAGTCTCAGAGTACGCATGTTTCCTAGAATTTATTCACCTAGACCGCACCAGCATCACCATACTAACTGTTCTTACCGTTCGTTATAGCCCAAGCGTCGATAGTGGCTGGACAAGTTGAAAGACTTTGGCAAGCCTGGCACGTTGCCTCGGGGAACTGCCAGTTCCAGACCTACCTCTACAATCAAGCGGACAACGAGGTCCAAGCTAACTCGTACGAACCCGCGTACAACGAAGATAAGCTCAAATTCGATGCGGCGATGCGGAAAAGGCCAAACCCAAAGTATTTAAACATCCAGGCTCTCCATGCCCTTTCGAACGCAAGGCTAATGTCTTCTTTTCAATCAGGGCGGTTCCAGTTCTCGTACGTGGATTTGACAACCTGCGGCACCGTATGCAGCAACAGGAGAACCAGATCACCATATACCGTGCAACTCTTCACGGCATCAACAACAGGCTTACCGAACTGTCAAGAAACCACGATCTCAAGACTACAATCAAACTTGCGGAAGCAGTTTCACGGCATCAACAGCTCGCTCATCGAACTTTATCTCTGAGCGCAAAGGTCCAAGTGCTCAAAAACAGGGGTTATGCTCTGCAACCAGAGGAAGAACAATTAAGGAAACGGTTGGAAGCGCTGATGAAGACTATTTCGGATCCTGGTGTCAACGGAAGAATGAACGAAATATGGGCTAGGATGCAAATCATTAACCAGAAGGCAAAACAAGTGGAGCACGAGATTAACGAGATGGCGGTCACTGTAGATCCGGAGCAGATCCAAAAAATGGCTACCGTAAGTTCTAGGTCTATGACACTCATCCTTTAGGAATACTTTGTGCTGATAAACTGGTATCTGCAGGTTTTACAAACACACGAAAAGGGCATCAAAGGTTTACAGGAAGAAATGCAACGCCTAGAAGAATCTTTTGAAAAATGGGAGAAGGAAAAGCAAGAGCTGAAGGATCGCCAGTTTGGGAGATAGGCTGAACCTGATGTCCTCAGTTCCCTACAACTTCCTTTCTCAGTGCAGATAATCTAGATCTGAATGCACCGCTTGTTTATATCGTCACGGCAATGCCTTCACCCTCGATTCTACCTACTTCGAAATAATTTCATACGCGCCATTTTACTCTTTCTTTCCTCCGGGCAAGCATTTGCGAATTCCAGACAGTTCCTGTTGTATATCCGTGCTCGATTTTGGCGTTGGGAGGATTGCTTGATGATCCACATATCTTGATTCAATGCGTTTACTTTCGAAGGCACTCTCGCCTTTCCTGTACGATAAGGTCTTGCTCTATTAACGGTCGTAATATACACGAATTTCCTATACATCATAGTATACACTAAATCTCCCACGAGTCGAAATTTGGAGGTTGAAGGCGGCGCCATGTTCTTTGGAATATCATCAGATGAAACAGATTCGATATTTGCCGTTGTCTTCGAGGGTCTCCGTGAGCCACGGCAAGAGTATGGTAGCTTCTCATTTCTATTTCTCGATCATTTGACATTCGGGTAATGGTGGATGAGAGGCGAGTTCAGTTTGGGGGTTTGAATGAGAATCGAGTTTTATATCAGTTTGCGGACGAGATCAAGAGCGAAGGGAGCTGATAGGAAAACCGTGCAGCGTCAGTACACGACAGTATAAGAGAAGTATATAGGGGCGTAATCAGTGGGTCTTACACAAGTAGAGCACGAGGGAAGTCACAAGCGCGGACTTGACGGTGGCAGAAGCTTGAATTTCGGCCGCTCTTATTTCCTCCGCCGTAGGAGGCGGTTGGTCCATACCTAGTAAGTTTGGCCGGGTTAGATCCGAAGATAACATTTGTAGGCAGTTTCCGGGGAGGTTTACCTGGTCCGCCAAACATCTTGAATAGCTTTAAGTCTCGAAAACGGGCTGGAGATGGTTTTATCAATATGGATACGAATTCGAAGCAGGTGGTTGATGGAGAGGTTAGAATCTGCGAAAAAAAATATTGTGTTGTGCAGGTTGGATGTTTGTCGCTTGAGCTTTCCTTTGTCAAAGAGAAGCAAGCACCTTCTCGCAAATCCTCGACGCGTTTTAAACCTCATCTTCAATTGCATCCAACCTGTCCTCTGAACCGCACTCGTGCATCGACTAGCTTCCTACAGCCAACCATCCATTCCTTGGAGGATTCCTATCCTAGAATTGTACTGCAGCCGCAATGTCGGAAATGACGACTCGAGATAATCCAATCACCGCGGATGCCTCCGAAAGGCCGCCGACTCCGAGCTTCGAAGATATATCCGACATGGAAATCAGCGACAAGGAACCAGACAAGCCCCGCAAGAAGATTGTTACCGATGGCCTTGACTCCGATGATGATATTGTTGCCGTCGACCAAGCCGGCCTCGCGGCCGATAGAGACAACAACCTCGCCGATGCGGACAGCGACCTGACCGATCTGTCAGACTTGGATGACGAACTGGACGACTTGGCAGATATTGACGAAGACTTGGTGGTCGGAAGAGACAGGCCGGAAGTCGACCTTGACAAGGATGCCATGCAAAAGATGGGCGTTCATAGGAGAGCGAGAGGAGAGGGAGCAGGTCAGAAGAAAAAGGAAGTCAGCAGGAGGTCGCGGAAACCTAGAGAGGATGGGAAGGTTGTCGACAGCGATGGTGGCGAGAAACCTATTCGGCCGTCAAGACCACTTACTGCGGGCGAGCGTAAGTAATTCCAAGAAACCTATAGGGGCACGGAAACGGTTGCTAATGCTACCAATCATCACCGATAGTTAAAATCAGAGAGCTGGATAGCAAGATCGACAAGGTCGTCAAAAATCCCGGAAGAAAGAGGAAACAAGATGGGGTATGGCGAACTACTTCCCTGTAACTATAATGCTTGAGAGAAATAATCTAATGACATCTACTAGGACTCGACATATTTCGATGAACTCGTTCACACTTTGACAAACCGAATGAAAGCCGCAGCAAGAGACGACGCTGATGATAAAGAAGCAGGAAGACCCGCTACTCGCAAGCTCACAATGCTACCCGAGGTCCTAGGCGCATTCCGTCAGAGAGACGTGAGACCCAGTATCGACGGTAACCTGCTCGAGGCTGTTAGATTCTGGCTAGAACCCCTTCCTGATCGATCTCTACCTGCCTACGATATCCAGCGGGACCTTTTCCAAATGCTTCTCGAGATGCCGGATATCGATTATGATATGCTTAGAATAAGCGGCCTTGGTAAACTTTTGAACTTTTATATTCGTGACGTTCGCCCCCAACAACATATTCGCTTCACTGCGCAGAAGCTTTATGAAAATTGGTCCCGTCCCATTCTTGAGAAGAGCAATAATTACAGACACCGCAAAATCGCCACTGTTGAATACGATCAAAGGTGTGTCTTGCTGTCTTCTTTTCCCTGGAGCTTCATTGAGCTCGTGCTGATTTCCGGTCTCCACAACAGCCAAAAACGAGCCAAAACGAAACTCAGCAGCCTCAAAGATAAACCGGACGCATTGGCTCCGCCACAACTCAAAGCTAATCGCACCCGTGTTCCTGATGCGACTCCACAAACATACACCGTTGCACCAAAATCCAAACTGTCAAACCTCAACCCGGCTACTAACCGCCCACTCGGTGCCAGTGCTGAAGATTCGATAAGACGATTGAAAGCACGTGCTAGTGGTAAGACTGGCGGCAGAGGGTCCGGAAAGGGTGCCTCCTAGAAGGGAGCACTCTCACTCAGGGACCCTATTATCTTCAGAGATATGCCGCCGGCTGGCACAACTGTGCCCTAGCCAAATTTCGACCGGCAGTGGGTTATTCATAGCCTCCAGTATTACACAAACACGGGGTATATTTGCTCAACATTAAAATCAGTTTCACATTACCTCTTCTTATTTTCAGTAAACTGGACGAGAGATTTTCCATCCACCGTCTCTCCTTTCTCCGAACCGCGTATCCTACAAATACGATCGCATGACCTATTGTTTTTCAAAATACATTTGCTTCCTCGTTCATCATGGGTGTTTACCAGGCTTGGGGCGAACGGAGTCTTGTTTCTTACTATTTTATTCAACAAACCGGTGTACCATAACGAAGAGAAAATAGAATCGCCGTTGCTATCATTCCAGCTGCTCTTATCGGCATTAACCTTTTGCTAATTCTAAGTTTCGAGACGCTCCATTTCGTCTGCTTTTTTTCCTGACACCGTCTGCTGACTTCCCTTTAGTCTTTCCTCTATGTTTATTATTTTACTTATAATCTTGATCTGACCTTCTTTCTCGTTGTGACCTTCAGAATCTTCTTTTCGGTGATACCAAGGCTCCCATTTAGGGCTATTACCGGAGGCTGGATGTTGTAAGATTCGACGGGAAGCTTACACTCGCAACCGTAACAGGCCCCGGTGATACGGACCGGCTTTTTTGTTTTCAGTTTCTTGATACTGATGCAAGGCATTTTGGCTTCTAGGTCAATGGCACGTTTGATAGCTACCTTACATAGCTGGATAGGGAGATCTGAGTATAGCCTGTGACCGCAAGATATATGGAGCTGAAGGGTGTACCAGCACATTTTAATTCGATGGTGCTCGTTCGTTGGTTGTAAATGATGGCGGGAGGTGAATTGGTGCACTGAGGGTGTGCTAAAAAGTCGGAAATCTCGAAACTTATGTCATGTATCGGGAGAGTTGCTAGTGATAAATACGATACATATAAGGTTATTTGAAGCCTTTGTGTCTTATTTATACAGTTACTTATAAACGTCGGGAATCTGTTGGTGTACAAGACTGTGGCGCACCGTCGTGATAAAGTTGTTTGATATCTACAACACATCTATCTGTTGCATTTTCACATCGCCACAATTAGTCAAGAACTATTATATTATATCGTAATGATGAATAGAGAAGGTCTGAAAGAACGCGAGAATACATTCACTAATAGAATCTACTCGTTACTCCTAATTCCTCAGTCCGGGTCATATGCGGTCAAGCCATATCAATTATTCTATAATACGAGTTCGAATATTTGGAACGAATAATGCTTATATGTCAACACCATAACTGATGGAGTGTAACTTAAGGCGAAACATATATATCCCTAAGCATCTCATATTTAATAATAATATAATAAATCAAACTACGGTTACTATTTCCTGTCCGATTCATGTTCCGACTTCCTGTATTGTGGATATCATCTAAATCCCGACATCTATCTAATTATACTATGGCTAGACCTATGTGAACATAGACAAGACCTTGTACCGATCGAGTGTTGTAGTTACCGCCCCTCACCCCAAACAATCCAAAACGAATGACTCCTCTCGCAATATACGAATCCATCAATGAATGCTACCATAATCAAAACCGCCGGATCGCGCGCCAGACTGCAAAAGACCGGGCTAAAAAATGAGGGGAATATACATCAAAATCTCAGCTCCTGCCACATTATACTTTTTTTGCTTGGGACGAATCATAAAAAAGGACAATACGAGGATAGAAAACAAAATAGCTTCTACAAGTTGATCTAGTAGACCGCCTTTTCGTCAGGATTAGGCGTTACCTTTTTTCCTTGCTCGTGTGCTTGCTCTTCGTCATAATAAGTGGAATCGGTATCCTCGGCAAGGATGACTTCAGTGATCTCATCCCCAACCTCGTTCCAGACATCGGAACAAGCAGGGACCGGGAAAAAGCGGTTTATGAGATAGTAGGTACCGGAGGCAACAATGAAACCCGCGAAGAAATTGAGACGGTAAATGTAGGTAGCTCCAATTGGTACGTCTTTCCCGATAGCGCCAACAAACCCAACAACTAGTTTCCGAAGGTTAGTTGACCATCATTTGAAATAAAAGAGGTTGGTGTATTTGACTTACTGTTTGGAAGAATACCGCAGATGTAAGCGGTATACCCTCTCCAATTAAAACCGAAGGTATAATAATATGGGCCTGTTGTCTTTCCAGAATACAAATCCTTAATCTGCAAGTATCCTTTCCGAACAAAGTAGTAATCCGAAATCAAAACTCCGGCGATAGAGCTCAAGAAGACTGAATAAGCTGACAGGTAGGTAGTGAAGCTATTGGTGCTCTCCAGGAGATTCCAAGGGCACATGGCGATACCAACAAGCGCACAGATGTATCCTCCGCGTCTGATATTGATGAATCGAGGCAACAAAGCGGTCATATCAGTACCAGCAGACACAGAGTTTGCGGCAATGTTTGTACCCAATTGCGCAAGCGCAAAAGCCGTAGAGATGAAGAAGACACCGACCCGAGTTCCGACTCCGCCATCATCCAAGAAGAAACGGAGGAGATCTAACGGGTTCCAGATCTCTGTCTTGTAAATAACCGTGCAAGCAGAAGTAGTAAGGATGCCAATTAGAGAGGTCAATGCAAATCCAGTCGGGATGGTGATAAGCTGAGACCAGAGAGCATCGGAAGGCTTTTTAGCAAATCTCTGTACGAATCGATAGAGTTAGTTTCTATGAGTCAACATAATTTGGGAGGATCGGATAGTTACGAACAGAGAAATCTGGATCATTGACGATCAAAGTTGCAAAATTGGCAATTGAGGACATGATTCCCTGGATAACGCCCCATGCCAGAGCGCTGCCAGTTGCCTTAGCGGGCTTGTGGACGATGGCACCAATACCTCCAGCCCGAACCAGGGACCAGACCAGAAAAGCGATGCCTAACCAAATTTGTTAGGATGTGAGATCTTTATTCCAGAATAGGCGTGTAACGTACCAGCAACCGGGACAACGTAAGACTTCACTGTGAACAGGTGGCGGATTTGGTGAACAGGAAACCAAATAGCCGGAAGAGAGCACAGCCAGAAAATAAAAAATGATACGAAATCTCGGGTATTGAGGAGAGACTAGGTATAATGTTAGCGAGAACATTTGAGAGTTGGAAATGCAGGCAGTGACGATCTTACTCCAGGTTTCGCATGAATCTATTTGAAAAAAGCCCAACTATTAGTTTTCTCCTACGCAAACAAATAACACCAAGCTGGTACATAGAGTAGTACTTACGGTATCCGGAATATTATCCCAGCTGTTCCAAATACTGCGGATCATCAAATACACACAAGTACCACCAATCCAACCCTGTACGCCGTACCATATACATGCCATTGCCGCTCTATTGAACACGGGCCATAACGAACCCCAGATTCCGAACGAGCTTCTCGCAATAACCGGGAAAGAAATGTGGTACATCGCACCCATTCTACCTGTGAGGCAAATAAAGCAACCTGCAATAAAATACCCTACCCAGACAGTGAGCCATGCCTATTCGCCGTGAAATTGTTAATGAGTTATCCACTGAATACTGTATGTGAACGGTTTGAAATATACCTGCCACCAATTAAGCCCAAATCCGACAATGGTGCTAGCACCAATCATCCTAAAGATAAATTAGCGTCGAGTAAAAATAGGACATGTTGAATGTTTTGAGTGAATCTAACCATGTATTCACGTTGAAAGAATCCGATATCCAGAAGAACACAAAGTTGAACCACTGCCATTTTCGGCGAGCAGGTTCCACAGGCTTCAGGTCATAATTCAGTAAGAAAAGCTGCTTGCTACCGAGCCCCGCTTCATTGTCGACCTCAATCTTCTTGATGAAGGTGTCGATTTTAGAAGTCATCTTGCTGGTTCGGGAGGTGCGTCCTTCGGGAGATGTAAGAAGACTATGGTCTTCCCCAAACTGGTCGTCCTCGTCGATAGGAAAAGAATTATTAGCTGGATGAGATGGGTCGACGTCCTGGGCAGGAACCGTGGGAGAATTCTCGAAAACGATGTCCTGAGAAAGTTTGGAAGAGGAAGGGATTCCAGGGTTCAAATAGTCTAGCTCCAGGTCGCCCTCAACGGAAGAGGAGGAGGCGGAAGTGCCAACGGGCATATCTTATACCAGGTTCGCGGGCGCCTGTCATTGTACATGCGTAAGTACATGTACACAGTCGTAGGAGAGTTTTGCGGTCTCGCTCGTGTGAGACTAGCCCGAAATCATATTGGGTCGGGAGGGAGTGGGGGTGACACAGATGCGAGCTGGAGACCTCATGCCATGCCCAGCAGGCATATCTGCATCTACATGGAATGCGCAGAAGCATATTAGACCGGGCTAAGCAAAGATGTTCATGGGCACGTTGGATCATCTCGGGCTTACCTCGTCAAATTTTCTCGCTCGTCCGATCACTCGAGGATGGTTTCCTTCTCCTTCTGCATATTTTACTTTTTTTCTCGTCGAGTCGGGACCGGGATCAGAACTTGAATGTTATGCAGGTAAAGACATTTGGCCACTGGAGGAAAGCAGATGTCGGATGGGAGGCACCAAAGATAACAAGTGGGAAGGATGCTGGGCAGCAGGCAGGCGGGCAGGCAGGCAGTCAAAGAAGAGAGAGAGAGGTCTTAGCTTCGCGACAGGGTTCACGCGAGCCCGAAAAGTCCTCAGAACTGCTATCCCTGGCCGACTGACGTCGAATCCCTGCGTCGATGATTGGTTCGGCGAAGTGCGTCCACGCGGGTGCCCTGGTCGGCCGGCCTTCGACGCAGCTATTTCTCTTTCTCGATACGATCGAGTAAAAGCCGTTTGCTAGTTTGTTGATGTGACTGCCGCGGGGGCTCCTGATAAGGCCTCAAGCTTTGATAACCGACCGGGCGGGTTTCATGCAAGCGTTCTGCTCGCTTCAGTCTTGATGCTTCCGAGGATTTCTCGAGTCTTAGCTTAGCTTGGGCGCCCTCGACGCCGATGAAGTTTTTTTTTTTTTCAACCTTCAACCTTCAACCTGGTAATGTTTCGCATGCGATAAGCCGCCGACGTGAAGAGTTTGCTTGATGCATCGGTAGCCCTCCGAGACGCAAGAGAAGCATTACCCCGATAATCGCAGTTTCCCGGGCCTATTCTCCTCGCCCCACCGATTGTTACGTTACTCTGATCCTAGGGCAGGCATATGCATTTCTGATGATTTTGATGGTGGAGCAGTAGATAAGCATCTCACGGAGATATCGCTACCAGAAACCAAGCGCAGGAACCTCCACACTTAGCACCAGATCTTTCTTTTTCCGTTTTCTTTCTTTCCCGTTTTCACCTTCTTTCAGTCTTGATTGGCACATGACTATTTTTGTTACTCAGAACGCATGCTGAAGAGCGCTGGCCAGCGCTGGCCACGGGTATCTGTGCAGAGTGGCGTCTCCAAGACCTTAATACAAAATTTCGGCCATACCGTGGAACCAGAATTGTAGCTTGGGTCTTTTTCATGTCTTCGCTATCTATGATACCGGTACCTCGCTCCCATATGTCAGAGATATCGATAGCATTTTTATGCACCATTGAGCGGCCCGGTTATGTAATAATATTCTGAACACGAGCGGTGAGCAAGCACCTGGACGCGCGAGTCAAGAGCGTCCTCCGCCTCTTCGTGCAGATATCGATTGAGCTTATCAGATTCCGGCTGGTCATTTGGTAATCGTTTCACCAAAACGGGATTATACTATTGCTATATTCCCAAGGTTCATAAGCAACTCTTGATGCCTCCCCGCGGTTCAGAGCAGGGTTTCCAGGCACCCAGGTTTTTGTTTCCGTCATCTCAAATCTAGATCTTGTGCATGGAGTGTTGGTGGGAGAAGGGTTTAGCGATTCACCAACAGCGGAACTTTCCGAGGCTTGGCTCGTCGAAGAACCCTCTTGAAGGGGGTACTTTCACCAGAATACAAATGTGGCACCAGCACAAGTGCCTTCTCAAGTGCGAGACTCTTGTGAATAAACATCGTGGCTGGCGTCAGGCGACTGGTTGGCATTTGGGTGTATGAATTTACGTACGACATACGCAAGCGTGGCTGGTGCACCTCGGTGGCTCCTTGGCCTACGCAATGTGTCAATGAACAAGCGGTGACCTCAACATGATCGCTGCTCGCAACTTGCAAGTATTCTCCGGTATCCAGATTCCAGTATAAATTCACAACCTAGACCCATCAGTACGAAACTTTCATTCTATCCCCCGAACCACAAACGAAACTTTTTCACAAATACATAATCACCCAAATAATATTCCGCGCATTGAGGTTGTTGATCCATCACTTTGGCGGGCTTGGATATCCCACGCTGACCGTAAACCAGAACTATCCACAACATAATCCGAACAGAAGCAAATTATCAACATGGGCTTCTTCTATTCGAAATCCTACGGCGGAAAACATGCTGGAGGCGGGGTTACGGCCAACAGACACGGCGTCCGACCACATCTCAGGTTGGTTTGCCTGTCCCTCCAATGTTACTCTCCCCAACTAACCAGGAATATGTTGTACTAGGTTCAGATTCTGCGGCCTAAACTGCTTCCGATGAGTGACTTCATCGTATCGTGTACCAGCCAGTAAGTACTCAACCTAAGCGGCCATGAACTGCCTTACTAAAAGTAAAAAAAAATAAAAAATAGTAAAAAATGTATGCGCTCTTACTGATTTCTTTGCTCTTAGCCGGTCAACAGTAGCGAGCGATTTTCCGTACTATTTCATTCGAAGGTCTACGTCTGCGTTTTTTTTTTTGCTTGTACAGGTTTCTGGAGACCTGTTCCTGGTTCGGTTTGAACGGTTGTTTTTGTATTGGGGTTTATGGAATGCAAATGAACTTTCTTTTATGCCTGCCCTTGCCCTGGAAAACGCCGGGTAATACGTACTAATACACAACTGTTACAAACAATCTGACTACTTTTCCACCTGCCGTAAAGTGAATGAGCCCGTTGCGATTTCCTCGTCTTCATATGCTCTGTTCTTTTCTTTTTCGATGCCACCAATTGGTTTCTCGTCAGCCTACTCTCCGCTTTTTCAGAGGCTTGCCCGAGAAGCAGAGTCTTCCCGCCCGAGCAGGGTTCCTGTAACACATAATTAATCCGAAGAAATTGCGAAGTCTACGTCAAGCTGAAACGTACCGATGTCAATGGTATTGTCAATTGAATTATTGGTAAAGGCGAAGCAACTTCTTCTTACTACAGTATATATTATACAATTATAGCGTATTGGAAAAGGAGCTCTCTGGAGACAGCGCTCGTGTTGCTGGCGCCGATTAGGAAATGCTGGACAATATTGCAAGCCAAGTATGCTTAATGGCATTAACCTAAACTGCGCATCGACTTTGGATCTTCCGCAAATACTCCAGCTTGAAGCCTAGCCGATGGAGCCTGTGGCTTTCTTCCGCCACAGATTCACAAGGGTCTGGCCAGAGGAGTCTCAAACGGCCGAGGCCTGAGCTGAGCCAAGTACAAGGCTAAGAATTGTGGTTTCGCCAGTCGGCAGCTTCGATCGATTGGAGATGCCCAAATCGATAGATGAAGAACAACTGTTTACATCGGTCGCTTTGGAGACTCGAGTATTTGCGTAGTGACATATTGGTCCGTAGTGAATCATGACAGAGGCTTGAGATCTAAATGCGAGATAGCTTCCCGAGAAACGGGTCACTCTGGATGCGGGATGCATCAAAGTGCATGCGGTTCCAATCCCCCCAGCTGCAGCTAGTGCACTGAGACTCACCCGATTCGTCGGTAGGCTTCGTCTTTTCGAAGACTAGTGAAAACCTTTAGCGGTTCCTGGTCAAATCTCGCTCTTCGGCCTGTAAAGGTGTTTCCGATTCAGAAGGCCTGAATATGTGTGGGTGTCCTTCAAACGCAGCCACTATACCCAAGTATTATCATCCTGCTACCATCTCTTCCAATGCCGCTTCAATTGGAACATATATGTTTCAACTCTTATTTCTTGCTGTGTCAATGATTTCACATGCCAGTTCCGCCCTACGTATGATTCGTAGAATAATATCTTTCATATTAAAGCGGAATTATGACCTGGGTCATGCCTATATACTGACCTCAAGCCCTCGTTTGATGCATCCCAGAAGTGTGTATTCACCCCTCGCCCAGGAAGTCATGATTGGCATTCTACCTCGGGTTCGTTGCTGCCGTCGACATACGGCACAGACCGAGCGGTTTTTTACTTTCACTTGCCCCTTCCCCCTTCTTTCCTTCCATATCTTTTCTTCTTTTATATTCTATCCACACATAGGATCGTTGCTGTCCATGCAATGGTAACAAGCAAGCTCAAAGTCGTTGCATATTCTTTAGTAACATGCCGGCTGTGCATGTTATAACGGGGATTATATGACTATAGCTCGACAGACTTTTTTTATTTTTTATTTTTTTTAAGCACAGAATACGGTGTGCGAAATTAATTCTGGGTTCTATATCAGTAAGCTATTATTAGTGGAAAGCGGATAGAGGAGAAACAGGAGTTAAAAAAATAAAAAGGGAAGAGAAGCCCCAATCCACTGCTGGAGAGCCACAGAGGCGCAACGGCAGGGCATATATCCCCAAGTAGTATATATACTTGGTATATATATATATTAGAGCTCCAGAATCTCACCACAAACGATCTGTGGGCCTTGCTTGGAATATCTTCCTCCATCTAAAATCTGGTACTCTAAAATTTTCGCCGCCAGCCAGAAGAAACAGAAAGCGAACCGACTCGTAGCTAGTTCAGCTATACAAAACTTCTTAGACTTCTGGACGAGCCACTTTCGCACAGACCTTCAGAGGCGTTGGTCTGTCTGCCATACAACAGCACCGGCTACAGCGGACTCTTCCACACGCTACCTCACTTGGATTGGCTGGAAGGGAGGTGCACAGCACAGGCAAGGAGGAGCGGCCGAAAGGTGGAGGAAGAACAGACGCGTGTGAGCTCTGCGGTGTGTCTTCTAGCGCAGCCGGTCATCATAGTGCGTTCTCACACCTGCCATCAGGTCTTCCCACGAGATGAAAGCCATCTCGCCCTTTGCTCGCGAATGGATTTCGATTGTGTGATCTGAAGATACATACCATACTCACTCGATCGATAGTCCACCTGCAGCTCGTGTGACAAGGCGTCAGCGTTCCCACTTGCTGCTGCAAGCAACTTCGTTTCAAAACCCTCCCTTACATTTTCGGTCCAGCCGCATCTGCCGCTATCCCGCAGGTACGTAAGATCCTGTGAGGGCGACCTTGGGCAGCTGGCCAGTTGAGTCGAGTCCCGTCCCAAGGCCGTGATCATTCGAAACATCCCATCCTGTTCTCGCCCGAAACCCAGCCCCAGCAACCCATCCAGAGAGACCATGACATTTCGGTTCCTGTAGTCAACCCTCGTTTCGTCCCGCGCTAAAATAACCATGATAGTTCAGTTTCTCCTACCCAGCGGCCGCTCAAACATGGCGCCGAGGTCGATTCTGGTGATAAACCCCAATTCGACAGTTGCGATAACCGACTCCCTGAAGCAGATGCTAGAGCCTCTGGTTCCCGCCGATGTAGGTCCAATTTCGAGTCCCCGCGTACCAAGAGAGAGAACAAAAAAAAAAAGGGGGGGTGGTAGAAAGAAAGAAAGAAAGAGAAGAAAAAAAAGACCGCCAGAAAAGGGTTTCCAATTCTCTTGAACAGTATATTCTCATCAAGGCGTATTTTCTGGGTGCTGATAATCGTTGCGAGCTTCTACTTTGTTTGGGAACCAACAGACAATACTATCCTTTTTCACTGGCCCACCAAACGCTCCGCCCTCTATAAACGACGCAGAAACTTCGGCGCTCTCGGCTGATGCCTGCCTTCCAGCACTGATACCCCTCCTACCGCACCATGCCGGCTTCGTCGTTGCCTGCTATTCGGACCATACCCTCGTACCACTATTACAGCAGTATACCAAAAAGCCCGTTGTTGGTATCTTCCAGGCTAGTATAACACATGCACTGCTGCTCAAAGGACCTGGAGGTTGGGGTATCGTCACAACAGGAAAGATTTGGGAAGACCTGCTTAGTATAGGCGTAGGCTATTTTCTCGGCGAGGATGGAAACGGATTCGAGGGTGTTGAGAGCACAGGCTTGAATGCGGATGAGCTGCATTCCGTTAGCCAGGACGAAGTGAAGTCTAGGATCGGCGAGGCAGTCGTTAGATTGGTTGGTCGAGGAGACGTCCGAGTTATATGTCTAGGAGTAAGTCGTTCAACTTGCGCACCCAAATCAATCAACCAAAATCGGAGACATGGCATTTCGATTAGAAAGCGCCCAAAAAGAAGACATGGGGGGAAGCAGCTGAGGATATGATGATGACGCTGTGAAGGAAAGGGGGCCGGTTCGATTGAAATATAACGTGTAAGGAATCGAAGAAGTACCTGTACTGACGAATAACGGTGAATTTGACAGTGCGCCGGGATGGCTGGTCTGGACGACGCGGTAACAAGAGCCCTAGAGCCCTTGGGAAAGTCGGTATATATAGTTGATGGAGTGAAAGCGGGGGTAATGCAAGTCGATAGCCTAATCAGGTCTGGGTATGGAAACGAGCCATAAATCTTCAGTTTGCTTCCAGTCCTTTTAATAAATACGTGCTTCACTGAGGGCGAGCGTGGGCATGAGGAAGCTTGATTGCTCTTGGGTGGCCGGTTAAACATTTTTTCAATACAGTCTTATAATGGATCACTATCATCTAAGCTTGAAACACCGATCTGGGGTTGGATGTGGGATATCGAGCTCGCGGAATTGGCTATCGGGGTAAAACAGGAAGAATGGACGTCCTCATTAGGGATTAGCCAAGTTGGTAATCCAATAACTGCTGGTACTATAGCTCTCTTTTTGCAATTGTGCTTGCATGTGCATACGGCATTGTTGACACTGTTACAAATGTGCCGGCGTTTTCTGTGACTCTGGAGCCTCTGGCTTCTCGAGGCATTCTCCCTGTATACCAGCTGCTGCCAATCACTTGTCGCGGAAATTCGAAGCCGCCAGAGCTTATCTCGAGAGGACGGGTTTTTGGAGAGCGCCTTTGATATCGACGAGGATCAAGGCTCGAGAGAGCTGAAGTTTAATCTTACAGTTCCGCCCATACACCAAGAGAGCATATTGTTAGATTGTCAAGAACCCTGGAGCTATCACGCAGGCCATGCAAGGCGCAGGGATCTACCTCTGCTGGATACGCAATAGAGCTCCATACCCAGTGTCCGTTTTCCTGGAGGAGAAGGGTTTGGATTCCGTCCCAACATGGGTTCCTGCCATTTTCTGCCCCAAGTCTCGCTCTCACCGCTGGTACAAGATCTGATAGACCCGTGAAACGTAAACGTAACACTCTTGAGCGCAGGGACTACCAGCAGGCGCTTTCATTTCATACATAAATATATACATACATACACAGGACATACCTGGACACGAACTTACGAGAATTGAATCACGATGGTGGAGGCTGTGAAGTTTTGAAAACAGAGTGGATCGCGGGTCGAATCGAAACAGCTAACGTCTTCAACGGCTCCGAGTTGTGCGGCATGGTAACCTAACGAATGTTTCATCCGTCGCGCGTCGTCACAAAACCTCATCGGAACATCGGACTTCTCCCAGCCACCTGCAACCCCCTCCTCCTCTCAAGGCAGTCGGCTGGCACGTGGAGTTAGTTGGCCCGTTGACGGCGACCACTCGGGCCCGATCGCGAGAGTCCGTGCCCAATCCATCGCCTGCAGCCCTCAATCGCATATGTACTCACGTGCACCCTGCACCAGGAGAATAAATGACGTTATAGCATCTCTTCTTAATTCCAAGGCAGGTGGAGGTCAGTCACGATGAGATTGTTGCGGGCTCTGAAGCTGTTCCTGGCGCCGCTTCTACACGTGGCGACGGCAACACTCCCCGCGTCACAGAACCTCAATCTCCAGGATACACCCGTTATCCAGTTCTTACCATCATGGCACCAATTAGGTCCATTCCAAATCGGCACCAGAGGTCAGCTCCTTGAGCCTTCCAGCGGCGCCCCTTGCAAGCCCTAACTGATTTTCTTTAGAGACCGAGTGGGGCTCCGACCCCTTGGAACGTTATGGGGGGTTCCGAGCTCTCGAGCCCGATGAAACTTCAACATTTCGAAGCTCCCTTGCCCGAAATGGAACCGTCAAGTGGACCGTAAGAAGCGCCTCTGTTTCTCAAGATATGCATTCTACTTTTTTGGCAGTGTCCTTCCCGGATATTGATTGGGACATGATGCAGTCGGCATTTGGCTGGGCTGGTCTCCAATTCCAGGCGTGGGTCAGAGGTTATTTCGACTTCAATCCTCCATTTAGTGGGAGCAGCTGTACGGCGGCCCTACATATAAAACAGGCCCAAGAAATCTGGGTAGATGGAGAGCACCATTTTGGTGGAGATGTTTACGGTTATGGGAAAGCACCAATTATCCTTAATCTCAAGCCTGAGTCGAAGCGTCACGTCATTGAAGTCCGAGTTTTCAATGACATTCGGATGTTTGGAGGTAGAAATCCGCCTCAAATAGACGTCGGACTTACCGTCGAATACTTGTGCGAACCCCTGTCAATCATTGAAGAGGCATCCGTCTTCCCTGATATCGTTGGTGGCAAATCTGCAGGCGAATTCGCGACAGTGAGTGTACGAAACAACGGAGATCTGTCCATCGATATCTTGGAGGCATGGTCAAGTAATGTACGTGATCTATCCGCGTTGAACTGGGTTGAGGTCTACAGGTTGTTAATGTTTACCTCATCAGGAATCTGCTCAATTGAGACTTGAAAAAGTTGTCACTATTTCATCCTGGCAAACCCGCCCGATTCTACTGCGGTTCAGAACAAACGGCTCCTTGCAAAGCTTCGAGGTCGCCTTGAAGCACAAGGTGAAAGGGGGCATAGAGGCGGTCAAGAAATTCCCAATATCGCTAAGGGTCTTCGACGATCCTCATCATTCCCACAAATACACCTATCTTCATCCATCAGGAGTCGTTTCGTTCGCTATACTTCGTCCACCTTCGCTCCAAAGCCAATGTGATATGTCCGAAGCCCTTCCAATACTTCTTTCCCTTCATGGTGCAGGAGTAGACGCTAGTTCCGACTTTTCAAGAAATACTTTTGATGGCCTCCCGGATTTGTGCGCTTGGTTGGTTATTCCGAGCGGCGTAACACCCTGGGGTGATGATTGGCGTATGCTTGACCCCCTTTCAAATCCATAGAGTAAAGTTTCTAATAGAAACGAAATCTAGATACATGGGCTATGGCCGATGTCGACGCTGCTATAGCTGCAATCCTGGATTGGAAGACCTACATTGGCTGGGAAGGTCCCGATGTCAATACGAAAAAATGGTTTATTACAGGCCACTCAAACGGTGGTCAGGGAGCCTGGTACACTTTGATAAATCGGAATAATAAGGCAATTGGTGGTTCCCCTATATCAGGGTATCTATGCACCTCAGGTATTCCAGCGATGCAGAACAATCCATATTTTGAGAGTTTGTTGCTCTAATGCTCAGTCTTATCTAGTTTATGTCCCTTATGTTCTATGGCAGGAAATGGAGCCCCGAGCGCTTTCCGTTTTACAGAGTTCGATGAACGCATATCGGCTAGATTTGCTTATAGATGACCTTGCTGGGATCCCTATCTTTCATGAACATGGCGAAGAGGATGATAACATTCCAGTTTTTCATGGAAGACGTATGTTTGAACTTCTCCACGATACAGTGCAGATTGGAGATGTGGCCAACCTTGGTTACAACGAGCTGCCTCGGGCTGGCCACTGGTTCGACGGTATCATGACATATGGAGCAATGGGTCATTTTCTCACCCAATTTCTTTTGAAACCCAGACCATTTCCTCAGGTGGGCCCAAAGTTTAATATTGTGACTGGCAATCCCGGTGGAATGTCAGGTCGGGGCGGGTTAAAAATCCTTCAGCTTGAGGATCTCAGCGTGTTTGGCCGCTTGAACGTTGAAATCGAAGCTTCGCCAGAGTTTAAGTGGAAACTGGAAACCTCCAATATTCGGCGCTTTGAGTTAAAACTTGGTCTAAGCGACCCAAAAACATCTCTACTAACAAAGGTTGTCATCGATGGAAATATAATTGCACTCTCAGCTGGAAACGATAGGGTTAGTTTCGTGCTCAAGGACAACGTATGGATTATCTCACCAAATGATGAATGGAAGCAATTCGAAAGGCATGGCCTTCAACTAGGTGGTTTGCAAGCCATTCTTAACACCAGAGGCACGATTTTTGTCTTGACTCAAAACAACGATATCATAACTCACGAATTCGATAAGAAAGCCTTGGAGATATCAAGAAATCTCTTCCAGTATTACTCAGCGGACACTGAATTACGTTCAGCTACAGATTTTCAACATACAAAAACCGGAAATATTGTTGTACTTGGGAGATTTGACAAATCATATCTCCCCGAGGGGTTGCGTTCCACATTCCCTATATCACAATCTGAAGACGGTACCGTTACTATTACGCTACATGGCGGAGGGACGATCGAATACAGCAACAAACCAAACATGGGAATGATATTTGTCTTTCCTCTCCAAGGCGAAGAGAGAGTCGGAATATTAATATGGGGAAGTGATGTAATGGGACTAAGGAAAGCTGCCAAATTGTTTCCGATCCGTACTGGAGGCGGACAGCCCGATCTCATCATACTGGGTCCTGAGAGTGGTTGGAAGGGGGCAGCTGGAGCTTTGGCACTGGCGACGTTTGACTCAAATTGGCAAATACGGACCTCATCATCCTATTTTCGGAAATAACTACGACTCGATGGTATCGAAGAAATAGCTCGGGAGGGGCGGCCCTGTTGCTTTATGCTACCTGTCACAAAATAGGATAGATTAACCACACTGTTGCCATGCTGGTTCATATGCCAGGTTATCTGCGCTCTATTTGCAGGCAGACGATCGAGTTTAATATTGTCGTAATTCTCATGGGCTGTAGATATCTACTTGGACGGTCTCTCTCTGGCCGTCCGTCTCTTCACGCATCCAGCACACCTATCGTACGGTGGTTTGGCTGTTTCACACATACCCGAAAAAATCCATCAGGTCGTTTCTTGTTCTCTCGTTCCTCGCCGGATTTACATACAAACCCCAAGATTGAAGCAAACATGGGGATCGGGGCTTTCCAAAGGTTCCACCCCAACTCTGGCCTACGGCAATGGGCTCGTTCGAGAACTTTTGCGGGTACCTCCAAGCCCCATAGCCTCTATAAATGTGGGTTTCGCCGCAACAACTTTTACAAGTTGATGCTCCTCATATTCTTGGTCGTTTTGGCTATCGCTTTAGCCGTTGGAATAGGTGTTTCGAAACGGGTGAAGCGCATTCGTGCACAAAGGAACGGTGTCGTCGGCGCCAACGGTTCTCGGCAAGGTATCACTCTCCCCGGATCCAGAATCTTTGTTCCAACGAGCACCCGAACAATCCAAGAAGTTACTCGGATTGGTGGCCAATTGTTCACTCTACAATACGAACAACCGGAAGGTGTAACTTATGCACTCTCCAGAGGATCCATTATACCCGGCACTTCTTACCTTCCGTTGAATACAAACGGGCCGGCTACATTCACCTTTGGTCGTGTTATTACTAGCGTTGAAGGGGGCTCCACGCAAATCCAAGGTGGAACCATATCTGTTATAGCGCCTACAGCTACCGTGACTTCAGAGGGTAAAGTGTTCGAACTAGGTTCCTCCACTGTTGTCGTCGAGGCTTCTACAAAGATATCTGGTGGTCGTACCCTTACTACCTTCACAAGTGTTCCGTACACTGTCACGAATTCGATCTCATCTGGGGCACCATCTTCGTCTGTGAAAGTTTTGATCTACAATGATCCTGGAGGAGGCGTGTTTATTGTCCCGGCTGAGCAAAGGTAAGCAACACGGATTGGAGATTCGGCGTATCTAAATATCAATAATCTAATTCACTGTGATAGCTCATCCTCTCGGAAAGTTGTCACTCTATCGAGCTCTTCGGCCAGATCAAGTGCTTCGAACACTGTTGCAGATTCCGCGAGCAGTATTGTTACAAGCTCACAGAGTCAGCAAAGCCCTAGCCCGTCTTCCTCCGCATTAAACCCAAGCAGCGGTAGTGGTACCAGCAGTAGTGGTAGTGGCAATGGTAGTGGCAATGGTAGTAGTAGTGGAAGAGGAGGAGGAGGAGGAGGAGGAGGAGGAGGAGGAGGCTCGGGACAGACTTTCTCCGGAGATGCAACCTATTATGACCCAGGGTTAGGAGCGTGTGGAATAGTCAATTCAGCATCCGATCTTATCGCTGCGATCGGACACGCCCTATTTGACAGCGAAGCGACTGCCAATAGCAACAATAACCCATTTTGCGGACGACAGATAATTGTGCGAAACCCAGGAGAGTTCAGCCGACGTTCCGAAGCTAATAATCCGAAGCAAAGATGGCACCACTTCAATGACACGGGTGGAGACCTTGGCATGACAACATTGGCGACGAGAACCAAGTCAAAGGTCAGTGGATCAAGGGTTACTGGCTCTGGTGGAAATACTATAGAAGACCACGGTCATACCAGCGAATCTCTCCTGTAGAACCGAGGAGAATCCGCTGAGGGATACTCTGATCACGGTTTGGAAAAGCGTGCGGAAGTGCGGATTACGGTTGTTGATAGATGTGGAGGGTGCGCGGAGTACGATTTAGACCTATCTCCGGCAGCTTTTAACATGGTTGCCGACCCTGCCAAAGGAAGAGTCCGTATTGATTGGCGTTTCGCTTGAAGGTTCTCCTTGAACAATCAGATAGATCAATGTTCGAGTTCGATAACCGATGCTGGTTTCCTGATTCTATTCAAAAGGGAAAGGAATTTGTATCGGGCGCAGTATGTGTGTATTCTTCACTTTCGTTACTCTATTTCCTTTTACTTATATTAGACAGACGGCTTGTAGAACAAGATATCATGTTCCTTCACTTGAGTTCTCGTCCCTCGTGCGGGGATTCAGCACTCCGAAATGCAACAGAGCGTCGTACGAACCCCAGACGCCACCTGCCATCGACGAGGGATGCTCGCCATCGATGCCTAGTGTTTTGCGGGGAAACATGGATTACCCACGGCTTAAAACCCGCACTGAGTTTACGTGCTCAACTACGAATTTACGCTGTCAGGAAGTCGACTTGTGCGACAAGCCAACGAGCATGCTGGCCAATGTGAATTGTGGATTCCGACAGTGATGCCGATTCTACACATATCCTCGGCCCCAGCTCCCCAGCTATTCAAATAATAATATTTAAAGGAACTTTTGATGTCAATCTGATCCGTTGCTGGTGAATGTTTGAGAAATACTTGCCTGAACCACCCTCACGACCGGGAGCCTTGAAGTTTATCTCGTATTCGATCGCGATCGCTGCACAGCGGGTATAAACGATCCCTCCTCTCTCGTGCCCCCGGATCCAACACATTTTTAATTCCCGTTGACGAGTACGAGATGCCGTTCAAGTCTCCCTTTCCCAGCGTCGAAATCCCCAATGTAGACCTGCTCACGTGGTTGTTCGAGTCGGCCGATGCGCCGCTCCCCGACGAACCCATTTATCTGGACACGGTGAACCCGGAGGAGAAACACTTGTCCCTGCGAGAATATCGATCATGGGTCAAACGGGTGGCCGCTGGCGTCCAGACGACGCTGCGTCTGAAGCCCCAGGACAAGCTGCTCGTCTTTTCTAGCAACCACATTTACTTTCCGGTCCTGCTCATGGGCATCGTGGGTGCCGAATGCGTCTTCACCGGCGCAAATCCAACCTTCACGGCCAGGGAATTGGCCTATCAAATCAAAGATTCTAACGCTAAAGTATTGTTTGTAACACCGGCCTCCATCCCCACCGCGATCGAGGCAGCGAAAACCATCGGGTTCGATCCCAAGAATATCTACGCCTTTGATGACAATGTCAAAACCCCCAAGAGGGAGGAATGGCAAAAGCACCCAATCGGCGGGTACTGGACGGATATATGCCCCGACGCGGATACCTTCACCTGGAGAAAACTGAGCACCAAGGAGGAGCTGAATAGGACCGTTGCGATCAATTACTCCAGCGGCACAACGGGTATGCCAAAGGGAGTGGAGATATCCCACCGGAACTTTATCGCCAACTGTACGCAGTCCATCAGCATGGGCAACAAGGAGCTAGACTACACGCCCGTTCACCTGGCCGCCATTCCCATGTACCACGCCTACGGTATGGTATCCTTTGTGCTGCACTCGCCGAAAATGGGGTATCGGGTATACATTATGCCAAAGTTTGACTTTCTCGACTATCTGAGGTAGTTTGTTATATCGCACCATCGATTTTCACAAGAGGGAAGAAACCCCTCTGGTATTGCGAGGTTTGCTGACGTGCGTTCCGTCGTCCAGGTGTATTGAAAAGTACAGAATCACCTCGATTTCCGCCGTCCCGCCGATGGTTGTAGGATTCGCAAAACATCCCGCGGTGAACAAAGTGGACCTATCGTCCGTGAGATCTGTAGGCTGCGGAGCCGCCCCGTTGAGTGCAGAAACAGCGATCGCCGCCGAGGCCAAATTCACAAATGTCCGAATCGTCCAAGGTAAGATGGATTGGTAGCATCTCCAACTATAAATCACTCTTATCAGTACCTGAAATTCTAATCATCGTGGTACTCCAATCGCAGGCTATGGGTTGAGTGAGGTGACATGCTCAGTCATCGTGCACAAAGACGATGGCATTGACACTGATCCGAAGAGAGGCACCGTTGGCCATATCGCGCCCAATTGCGAAGCAAAATTGGTAGACGAGGCCGGGAACGAGTTGGGCAGGAATAAGACCGGCGAACTGTGGGTTCGCGGGCCGAACGTTATGAAGGGATACTACAACAAGCCTGAAGCCACAGCGGATACGATAACCAAAGATGGTTGGCTAAAGACTGGGGACGTGGCATACGTCGACAATGAGGGTTTGTGGTACATTGTGGATAGAAAGAAGGTATAACGTTTACTCCATGTCCGTTTCCTTTTTTGGTGTAGCGGTTGCTAAAATGTCTGTCCCGTAGGAGTTGATCAAAGCGTCGGGTTATCAAGTCGCACCCGCGGAACTCGAGGCTGTTCTTCTGGAGCACCCGGATATCGCTGATGCCGGTGTTATCGGTATTACGTGGGCGGAAAATGAACGCCCCCGGGCTTACCTTGTCAAAAACCCTGGAGCAAAAGTTTCCACAGAAGATGTCTTAAAGTTCATGTCGAAAGCCGTGGCGAGCTACAAGCAACTTACGGGAGGTATTGTCTGGGTTGATGTGATCCCCAAAAATCCTTCCGGTAAGATATTGAGGAAACTCTTGAGAGAAAGGGCAGCGAAAGAAGTAAAGGACAGTGGGGATCACCGGGCAAAGTTATAGATCCGTAGACAGGGGATAACCTCGCTTTTCTTCAAGGCTTTGGATCATTGCATACAACATATTCGAATTCTGACCAGCTAGTTATAGATCCAAGATCGCATTCTAAGATAGCATCTTGGTTAGGAAGAATATTGTTTAATGCCAGGATATCCGACCCGCAGGTCTCTATTTGCCCTACCACAGATCTATATACATTAGACAGGAATATCGCTAGTTATCTCAATCGGCCCATTTCCCAAACTTGTTCCAGTCCTCGTACAGGGATTTGAATAGCACCCTTCCAGGGTTATCCAAGCTTGCATTCAAAGATCTCAACGTGGATTCCTGCATCACATCAAACATGGCGTACAGACCAGGTGTCAGAGCTGTCTTGACTTGCAGCGACAGATGGTGGGTAAGATTCAGATCGATATATTTCTTCAATAACCCAGGGATGTGGGGCTCCACGGCTCTTTTTGCCGCCACAGTAGCGGAAGAAAGGCTGTCTGATTTTCGGTTCGTCCTCACACTTGAAGTGGAAGGATTGCAAAGCATTGTGACAAGACGACAGTAAGCAAGAGCGGCTTCTTTAGTAACCACCCGATCCTTGGAATTACTCAGCCATGGCGGGTATATGTTTGTATCCAGCCGCCTTCTACCAGCGACTCTTGGTAAAAAAAGTAGATTCATGAGACGTTCCAATGTGGCAATAATGAGACCATGTCTTGTTTTGATCCTGAACCTTTGGCTACTTAGGATGTGGCCCACAACCGAGCAAGCAGGAATGACCACAGAGTCCGTATTTCTCGCGGTGGAAGTAAAACTTGGGCCATGAGGTGACATGGCAATTGCAATACATGCCAGAGTTTCTTCAATGTTGAGTTGTGAGATCGAACGCGCCTGCAACAGAGGTGATTAACCAGCCGAATTATAATCGAAATTTGAGATTACTGTATACCTTTAATTTTAGAAACATATCGGTAATACTTAAAAGAGTGGACAGATGTTTGAAACTATTGCATTTAGGAAGTTCCAGGGTCAGTTGCGAGAAGACGAAAGTAAATTGTGCTTCAATTTGATTGTCGCTAATTTTATCAGCTTTAGAGTCGTCAGTTACTGCCTCCTCTCATGTGGCTAGCTTTTGATATAGAGCTTACCAATCGCAACCCTTAATAGATCCTCTAGCATTGTGTAATATGATGATGGTGTATTTTTGAGGGCGGGAAAACAGGCAGATGTAACGTATTGGATAACATCACACAGAACTGTCCTTTCTAATCGCGAAATCACCACCACATAACTGGGTCGGAATTTCTCATATAAACCTAAACCCAGACCGTTAGTCTTTCATCTATCCAAACGAGTATCACCATTTGAAATACCTTTTCTCCCGAGCGAAAGAGCGATATCAGTAGCCTGGCTCCAATTACTGTTTGCGATTGCACAGATGAGACGTCCATAGTAGACAAGTTGTTGGTTAGCTGCCCACGAAACCTCGTTGCCAGTATTTTCCGATATTATTTTGTCGAATTGGATTCGTAGTGGTGCAATGTCACCGAAGGCAGGGTCATCTTGGGTCTTATCATCATCCGTTAAATTTTGCGGAATTATTGATTCGAGGAACGTTAAATCCAAAACAGCTGGCTGAAATTCGTCGTCCAGGTTTAGTTCTGTAGCCTGCTTCGCGACTGTTTCGACGAGAATTGCTAATAATTTGGTTTTCAACAAGCCCAGTTTGGATCCAGAGGTATCATCATGACTGCTTTCGTTTAAATTGGCTGCACCTTGGACGATGCAATATGACCAAGCCCGGGCGTAAAAATCAGTACCTCCGGTCTTATGGAGAAGTTTATTTGCGAAATCTACAGCCGTTGCAAGTTGTGTTTCTGCCTTCTCATGGTGTCGAGATTCCACAAGGTGTCTGTCTCCTGGTTAGAAATTTGGCCACTGAAACATGGTTCTTGGAATACATACTTGATTACAGACTTAACAATATCAATTCTAATCCCAATGGTCAAGTCGGGATCATTTCCGGAGGCAGTAAGCAAAGAGTAGAGTCCATCTTGATCACCAACACAAGTTGCCAGAGTCGATGAATTCGTTGATAGTTGAGCTAGTCGCAATAGTACTCCAAGGATGTTTTGGGTTTCATTTCGGTCCGTCGATTTCTTTGCGATCGGGAACAAAAGATCGATAAAGCCATCTCGCTGGTCTTTCCTTAACGTGCTAAGGGGGCATTGGTTCAACACTTCGAAGATGAGAGAAAGTTGATTTCGAGCGGCGTTTTGGGACCTTAACTCTGCGAGTAAAACACTAAACAGAGTATCTATTTCTCAACTTAGCAGTGCCCGAAAACCGGTGTCGGCTTCGGTTTGAGCAAATACCTTTGACTTTGATGTCTTCGTATACTTTAGAATCACTCCTGACGAGGCTGCTCCAGGCCGATCGCAAACTCGTGGAAGATTCTAGATTGACATTTTGCGAGGCGCTTTGCAAGAACTGAAGAATAAAGTCATGCTGAAGACTATTCTCCAACTGGCTATTTGACGATTAGTTGAAGAAGCTATGTTGAGAATCAAGAACGACTCACCTGAATATATCGATGAAACGTGTATTCAACATGTACGCAAAGTATATCGCGACATTCGATGGGCTAGAGATGGTGTCGAAGCTACCGTCCCATGAAACTTTCCTGGCTGCGAAAGACTCAAGAATAGATATAAATTTCCTGAAGATTGGTTCCAGCTCACTTATGGCCAGGTCAGCATGTTCCCGTAAAAGGAACGATGCTGTGAGGAAAAGAGAGAGCTCTTTAGAAAGGTCCTCCTTCAAGTCCAGGGTTTCAGAGAGGAGCACATCCGTTCTTTCGATAACAACTTGCTTTACTCTCTGGAGGGACTTGGAGATATTCAAGGTTGGCCACATATCCAGTACTCGTATGAGAATTCGCAAACATTGCCATTGAGTTTCAGGCTTATAGTTTTGCAAAACGTCGGTAGTGAGTGTATCAAATAACGAGACGATCAGCTTGTCAGAGCCCAATTTATCTATAGTCTCGGTCCGCGTGACACCCCTTAAAATGCTGTCTATGACCACTAACGAGGTATTTATCGCTTCAGGCGATGAAAGCTTCGTGAGAACAGATCGCATTTGATTTTGTGTTAGGCCAATCTCGATATTTGAAGCTATAAGTGTTTGAAAGCGATCGGTCCTCCAGACGCTAAAGTCCACCTTCTCAGCTTCGCTGAGCAGTTTAGACCATCGCTCAAGCAAGTTATCGAAATCTCGAGCCCCCACAGATATTGTTACAATATCTTCAATGAAAAGCCACACGACCTCGTTTTGATATCTAGAGTCGAGCGCCGATAATTTTGAGAATACCGAGTCACCCGCTGTAGATAGTATGACGTCTAAATCGATTCTTGCGATTGTTTTCAATGACAACCAATCCACACTGTGATTGTTTTCCAATGCTAGCTTTATCGACGCGCGCAACGCCTGTTCTTCAACAATAACTTTGTTACGAACTGCGATTTCTAGTAGCTGGTTGTGTACAGAAGGTTCGTCATCGGTGACTGATAACATCCAAGACAGCAGGACGCTCACAAAGCCATCAGCTTGTCTACGCTGTTTTACCGAGTAGTCTCTGTCAGCCTTTTCGGTTGCCAGTTCGAGAATGACTGGAAGTGAGGCAAAAATTGAAGTCGGCGTCATTTGTTCTTTTCTATCCGAACAGGCAACCGCGAGGGGTTTGAAAGCATTAAGAAGATCAGATCGCTTTTCTTGACTCGAAACCTGCTGGAAAACATATGTCCCTAAAAACCAAGAAGCGATTTCTTTGATATCGATAGGGATGGCCTTCAAGCTGAGAACCATCGAGATGGGAACTAGTAATCCTTCAGAAACAAGGCTAGCAAGCTGATTGAATTTGTTAGCATTATAAATATCGTAGCTGGAAAGCATAATATGCACCTTTGCAGAATCAGAGACACCATAGCCACAGGACTTCCAGATCATTTGGCAAATGCTTGTCCAATTGGAGGTTTCCTCAATACCAAAATTGCCTGAAATCATGATATAAAGCAGCTTCAGATACGACTCGCAGAGGATCGAAGCCGCCTCCGGTGAAAACTTGAATATCGGCGTGGTTAAATCCAGTCTTCTTCGTTTCGTGCGTCCACCATCACGGGTAGAGCCGTTTTCTAGCCCGGCTTTTAGAAATTCGATGACCTTGAAAACCGCCGTGAGCAAAATTTGAACTTGCTGGCCCCGCCGAATCTGATCTCGCTTCACTTGTCGTTCGATCGCGGTCCCGAATGCGGTCCGAACCAACGGACTTCCCAATTCCGTACCTGACGAACTCGTTGATGAAGCGGCGTCTTGCATGTCGACATCCTCGGCCGCATGGCTACTCTGTAACACACCATCCACCTCGCCCTGGTACCTTGCGACGGCGTCTGAAAGGGTTCTGGCCAGAATTCCGACAAACTTGTGTTTTTTGAGGGTAGCAGAGGCTGTAACGAGGTTGAGGTTCGGGGTCTGCAAAAGTTCGTAAAGGGTGGTCCAGGTCTCTGGCGATAGTCGACCACTAATTTTTTTCCCCAATTGACTGTCAGCATGGCGCTCTTTGAAATTTCGCAATAGTTGGAATCGAGGGACGAACTCTGATGATGCCTCACCGTCAAGGCGCTCGACCAGCCATTCGACCAGCCATTCTTCCTTCCCGGGAAAGAAGACACCAGCTTGGTTTCGATAAACCGACTGCGCAGTGGGTATCAGGTCCAGCAGCGGTTTTGATTTGTCGCGGAGTGATTTGGTCAGGGTCGCAGTTGACAGGACCATGATGCGAGAGAAAAAAATTGTCGGCGTGGGGGATGTCCTTTCGGGTTGGTATGTTGAGCCTGGCAAGGAAAAAAATAAATTTCAAAGTGGTTCGGCTCGGGACAAGAAAATAAATCACGCTCTCGACAACCGTTCCGGCTCGCAAAAACCACCACCGTCACCCCGTCACCATCTCTAGCCTTCACGAAAGCGCCGACAAGGTTCTCGGAGGCTATATCATCACATCGTCTTCCGTCTCGTACCATTGGATCTCCCACCACGCTGCTTCCACTGCATTCCTCCCAAAAGTACCGCCACAATGACGACAACAGTACCTCAAACCTCAACGTCCTCCTCCTCCTCCTCACCACCCACTTCCTCACAGGTCGTCAGCCGGGTATCTGCTCCCGTCTCGGAAACACTCCTCAACGATAAGGTTTGATGACTCAATCGATAAGCCCGGGATAAAAATGCAGGGTACTAATATTACATTTACAGTGGGACCTCTGCCTCTCGAATGCCATTATAAAATCCGGGCTCGGGCTCGGGTTCGGTATCGTCTTCTCGGTTCTCCTCTTCAAGCGGAGAGCATTCCCGGCGTGGGTTGGGCTTGGATTCGGTGCTGGTCGGGGGTATGCGGAATGCGATGCCAGCTTCAAGAGTGCCGCTGGTAGCAGGAACGTCCGTGCATAAGCCTTTCGGGTTCTTTTAAAAAAATTTGCACGGTCTAGCCATGCTCAACGCCCAATTCTACGCTCACGGGATTGTACAATTGTTATGCTATAAAATGATAAGGATTCTTATAGATGGAGGGGGGAGACAAGGCTGGGAGCTTTGTTTCTTCAAAAAATAGAAAAACTGAATTACGTCATACTTGTGAATAATCATCTGAGTTTTAAGCGTTGTGGTCTGTAAATATATCATGAGAATTTATATTTATTTTTATTCTATTATTTTTTTTATAAAGGGGGTCCTCCTTTGACCAGCTCATTATATATCATCTAGTTGAGTGCAATCACCGAATTGCGAATCCTATGCCTTTGGACACGAGTTAGCATCCAACAATCGATAAATTTCGGAAGGGGGTTGGACTGAAGGGAAACTGTGCAAGCAACAAGGCAAATTCTCAGATAGGAGCGAAAGATGGATAATTGTTTTTCGTTCATGGGACATTATAGTCCTCAGGTGAACTATGCATTTGTAATTTGGAATCATCATAGAAGCCGTTGCGTTGTGACGAGAGGTAATTGGCAAAGCCGTCAATTTTGACCGCGGAAGTGCGCTTACCTTGTTGCGATTATATGAACCATATGTATAAAAACGTGTGCCCCGATCCACCATACTCTAATACCATTGCGCGCATGTAATATTCTGATGGTCGGCCAGAGAATCTGGGAACGCCTCTTTGATCAAGGTCGACAGGCCAGATGGGATTTGGCCGAGACGGCGGCGCTTGTTGAGAGGTTCCGAAGGATGCATGACCCTTACTCCATCCTCTCCCCTCACAAAATAGCTACGATCGTCCTCTGCTGTGAAACGTTGCGGACACTGGGTGATGTGATGGCCGTTGTCTTCGTTTTGCAGACATACGCCACAGCCGGCAGCGTTGCCCTGTTGCTCACGGTAGAGGGCTATCCGATCGGAGAGAGGGAGGGAGGGTAAGCATTCATCGCCCAGCAGTTTGCGGAACCCTTCAGCCATGATCTCCCAAGGCTGGAAAATGACCAGATCCACACCTTCCTTGGAAAGGAACTCGTGCATGACGGCACCGAGCACCGGGGTTTGAATGGTGGGCACCTCGAGAGGGTCAGGCTCCTGGAGCTTGAAAGGGTCGGCCAGCACCCAGGCGCCGCTGTCACCCGGACCGGCAAAGATGCCGAGGTCATCGCCCTGGCAGCGGCAGGAGGTGATGCACCAATTTTGGATGATGTGGGGTTGAACTTCCGCCGTCCTCCCATCTCCCAGCAGGACCACTTGCTCTCTGTCAAAGTAACCGGAAACAGCGTGAACGGCGAGAACATTTCCGTGTGTTAGACCGGTTGTTCCTGGAAAACCCTTGTCAGCCGCTCGAGTCCTTTCTTTCCTGCGGTCTGGCTCGTACACTTACGTCCATTCTTGATGACGGGCTCACCGGGTACGGGGCTGCGAGCCGTGTGCACCTCGACGACAGCGGTAGAGCCGTCCGCCTGTACGAGAGGGATCGTGTTGAAACCCATGCGCGGACCGCAACATTCCACCAGAGCGAGATCCATATGGGTCTTCAAGGTGACGCCGCCGTGGTGCGTGTAGAAAGCGCCCTGGCTTTTCGTAAGGGTGACCCCGAATTGAGCGGCTGCCTCTGAGGATCCGCTGGCGTCCGAGAAGGCCAACAGTTCTTCCTGCACGATCTCCCATCTTCGGCGCGAATCGAGCGTCTGGGGGTGATCCGGGCCGATAGTCCGGATGTTGAAATCGAGTTCCTGCAGAGCCAACTCTTCCTTGGCTCGGGCTTGCCGGAAGCAACGGTGAAGGTCAACGGTTGAGGGAGAGACGACGGTCTCGCCGGGCTCTCCGACGGTATGGCTGGCGGTTACGGCGTAAACCGATGAAGGCGTAGCGACGTAACCGCCGATTGTGCCACTGATACCAGACTTGGCAGGTCCTACGGAAGAGCCCATGGGAGGTCGGGCGTGGTAGTCGTGGTTCCTGGGCAGGCGTCGTCCTCTGTTGGACTCGAGAAGCCTGGCCTGGCCACCTTCAGCGAGCTGCCTGCAGTGATCGATTTCGTGAACGATCACGTCGAGGAGACCGAGCCCGTTCTTGCTGCGGACGGCGTCCTTTAGTATTTCGGACAAGATGTTTGCGGATTCGCGAGCTTCGGACGAGGGCACGGTGAGCATGAGATAGAGACAGTGGCCATGTTGAAAGTCACGGCGGTGGCTGGTAAACTCGTAGCAGCTAAAGACGAGGACGAAGGGCCACAGGGGGTGAAAACGCGGGGTCTGGAGGAGTTCGATGGCTGCGACCCTGAGGGATTCGTAGACACGTCGGGCGGCGGCTTCGTCGGCGGGGTGCCTCGCGAGGCACTCCTCCCTGTCTCGGAGGAGGCGACGGTTGAGTTGGGCGCCAGCCTTGGATAGCCGAAGGGACCGGGTGACCGAGTCATCGAGGCCGACACAAAGCTTAATCTGGTTGCCGGCAAAGATCTCCTTCGCATGCAGGGTGTGAGCGGCGCTGGCCTGCGCATCACTATAGACTTCAAAGTCTCGCCTGGAGCGGAGGGGCTGGGCGGGGAGATCGAAACACGAAGCCAGCAGGTCGGAGGGACCGAGCCTGAGGGAAGGATCCTGCCGGTTGCGATTGTGATTGTGATTGTGAGCGAGCGGCTGGAGGGCTCGACGGCGTGACATCTGGTGGAGATGGTCCATGGGAAAGAGATTATGGCTGCAGGGAAGGGAAGAAGGTTCCAACGACGCCGTGGATCATCGTGACGATGACAATAATTTCAGGACAGGAGGCATATCATACGCCACCGACGTGGGGAGGACGTCGAGAGGTTGCATGTGTGGCACGAATTCTAATTTTCATTGAGCCGTGCGGTGGCTGAAACCATTTTTGCGTCCGGGGGTGAGACAGGACGGAGCAGGGACGCCATTCTGCGGGTGAAGCAGGAGACCCGTATGTCTCTTGTGTATATATATATATATCAGTGGACGAGTGGTGGTGGTGGTGACGGGTGATGGTGGTGACTGGTGATGGTTGTTGTGGTGGTTGAGGTGGTGTGCAGGGAAAAGTTTGAATATTTTCACTTTTTTATATTTTTGATTTTCACATTTGGCCCACACTGCCTCCCCGCCAAGAGACAGAATCTGCACGGCGGCTGTCAACAGAAAAGAGCCGCATGGGCTATTCCCGTTGCGGCGGACGGTGAGCACGTCGTGTTTCCAATGCAAGGTGGCATGTTCCAGCGGCCGTCGGTCTGCGGGTGTTTCATCGGTCATTCTTATATACACGCCATCTGGAAATATAATTATAATTACTTGCTTGTACGATTACAAATATAAGAAGAAGAAGAATGAGAATACAATCGGAGAGGACATAAATATAACGGCAGCGCTCCAACTAACTCGCTCGCCCTCCTCCCCGTCCGCGCCCCCCGCCGCCGCGCTTGTTTCCGAACCCGCTCAATCAAATATATTCCGCTCGCATATCGCCTCGACCTCCCCCGGCCACTCCGCTCGCAGCCAACAGCCCGGCCTCGCAACCGCCTCGAACGGCGCCTCCTCTTCCCCTTCGCTCTCCGTCGGCCTGGTCCCCCCGGCCCGGCGTGCAATATATATACATCGATACCTATATAAATATATAAATATATAAATACACACACGGGCCCTGTTTCGGAAACGCTCGCAATCCACCGGCCGTGATCTCCCCATCGATCCCTTCGGTCCAGACGATCAGGGCACCGTCGCAACCGCCTATTTAAAGTCTTTTGCTCCAGTCCCACCCGTCCCATCACGATTACCGCACCTGTCGCAGAGCAGCGACGGTCCATTGCAACGTTACCATCCCACCGCCGCTCGCCTGGCCCTTCTACCCTCCGAACTCTAACGATCCCGTCGCCGTCGTTATCCAAACCCACCCCCCACCCCTTCTGCATCGCGGGTGTAGGTCTTCCCGGGCCGGTTTGCTCCCACCATGCCCATATTAGACGGCGTCAAGTTTGCCTGGTACGTAGTAGAACCCGCCTGTTACCCCCCCACCCCTCTAGCACACCCGCTGATATACATTGTCCATCTCCTCCAGCGAACCATGCATGAGAGGTCATCGCTCTTCGAAATGCACCCACACGGACAGAATCCTCATCAAAGTCCGCAAGCCCGGCCGGCCCCTGTCCTCATGCCCTCACGAAGCCGGCAGCTGCAGCTGCGAGGTCGCCAGCGTCGCCATCCCCAAGATATCCGCCAACTGTCCCTGCGGCACCCCGCCAGGCATCGGTAAGCAGATCAAAAAGGAAGACAAGACCAGCAAGTACGACAGGGTCCGGACCGGCTCCCTCGCATCAGCATCATCGTCATCCATCCCCGCCGCCCCTTCCTCCCAATCGCCTATGAACTTGGGCTACGACTTTCCTCCTCCCGGCTATCTTTCAAACATGGACCCCAACGATCTCGTCTCTCCCTTGGATCACAATCACATGTGGCAAGCCCAAGCTATGGGCGGCATGAACGGCATGAACGGCATGAATGGCATGGCTCCCTTCCCGCAGCCCATGGATCTCGGTGGGCCCGGCGTACCTCAGTTCTACCCAGCCGACATGCCTCCCGGTCTCGCTCCCGTTCCGACCATCAAGCAACCCTCGAAGAAGAGCTGTTGCACACCGGACTCTGGCGCCGCCGCCGACGGCAAAAACTTTATAGATGCCACCGCGAGCGCCTTCCCAGGCATCCAGCCGCTCACCGCCAACGTCCAATACGGCGATTTCCCAAAGGACCAACGGGCGAGGAGACACACGGCCGAAACATACCCTCGGAAAAGAGCCTCGCTCGGAACCTACCCCGAAGCCGACATGCGGCAGTACGGTCAGGGGCCCGACGGCCGGAGCACGAGCGTTCCCAACGTCATGATGGCACCCGGCGTGATGAGTGGCATACCGTACGGGAACCAACAGCAGCTGGGTCCGGTATCGGAAGACTCGCAAAACTCGGCCTACACCATCTACACGGCACCGCGGTACAACCACAGGCAACTCATGTACATGAATGCCATCCGAGAGGCCCACGAGAGGCAACAGCAGGAAGAAGCCGACGCGGCCCGACGGGCCAGCCAAGCCGGCGAACACGCCCAGAAGAGGAACGGAAGCTGTTGCGCCCCCGCCGACAATTCGGGCCTGCAATACGCCCTGCCCCACGGCCAGGAATGCGGGTGCGGTCCGAACTGCAGCTGTGTCATGTGCATAACTCATCCGTACAATTCAGCCACCATCGAGTATATTAGAAATATACACCAGACGTTGCAAACTCCTGAGCACAGCTCGGAGGAGCACTCCCCTTCCACCCAAGGATTCGCTCATTCTGTGAACGGAGCCGACTTTTCCTCGGGTGGAGGCGTGGGCGTCTTCGGTGAAGTCGCGCTGGATAGTATGTCAGAAGAGAAAGGCATGCTCGGTTTGCAAGGCGGCCAGCTATCCCCATCAGCATTCATCCAACTCGATTACCCCATGGGCACTTGCTCCCAGCACAACGGTGGTTGTATGTGCGGTGACGGGTGCACCTGTGTCGGTTGCTTGACTCACGGCGGCCACAACGGTGTCCCCCTACTGGAGACCATGCTCTCACCGGTAGGTCTAGGCGAACAGTCACTTGACGAAGTTCAAGACCTGAACAGTCAAGGCGGAAACACAAACGGTGGGGATCATCAAACGCCTCCCGGTGACGGCTCCTCAATCATTTGGAAAACTGAAGAATCAGTACACACTCCGAGCACCATCCACCCTTCTGCAACCTGAATTTTCCGATATACCGTCGGCAATTTTTTTTTTTTTTTGCGCCCAAAACACACAAGCGCCACGTCAAGCTCTCGCACAATATTTATCACGTCTTTATTCTCACTTTCTATTTATTTATTATTTTTAACATTCATCTATACTTGTCTGAGAGGGGTGAGAAAAAACACCAACAGCATTTCCACTTGGATGTGGACATTATGCAGGGTGTGTATATATCGGTAGGAGGCTTTCCGCATATATGAACAGTTCGCATTCGCTCCCTCGGTGAAAAGGGAAACGGAAATAAGCACTTTTTTGTTTTTTCGGAGTAGGCGTTTCACATGGCGCATGATTGGTTTATCTGTTTGTGTACAAGTCTCCCCGAAGATGTTTATTTCTTCCATTTTATTTTTATTTATTTTTCTGGACGGGAGCATAAAAAGAAAAGAAATTGCTTTCCGTTATTCCGCTTCTACTGCTTGTTGACGATTATCGTTCATGATGGATGCCTGCTGTTGGTTTTTCTCTTTTGCGCTGTTCGTTAAAAAGTTGTGAAGGGCTCTTCTCGACAATGCCGCTCTTTTGTTATCACACCAATAGTAATGGTGCGAATGAAGTATGTACGTTATAGCATCTGCAATGCATCTCCCCGTCGAAAGGTTATGATAAAAACCATCCTCTCTTGCCACGTTCCGAGACCGAAAGCCATCGCGATAGGGGGCAGCAAATATGTGGAGATCAACTTCCCCGGGCTGAGGAGGTCCGACTGCGACCCGAATTCACCTGACTGCGTGTGGCTTTTTTTAAACGCTCGGATCGAACCGTTAGATATGAGGTCCACACCCTTAAGCATATTAGGATCAGTCAAAACTGTGAATGTCACTCTGTGGGTGATAGGATTCTCGTGCGTCCGGAGTTATTAGTCGTCAATAATTTCATAGACACTAGCGCGTTATATGTGTCTTTGAAAAAGTTGTTCAACACAAACATCTCTTGCGCCTATTTTCAACAAAAAGAAAAAGAAGAAAAAAACCTCCTACCTTTTTTTTTTTTGAACCCCAGAACCAGTGCAAGGGAAAGGGGAAGCGAGTAATCTAGATCGCCCCGGACCTGTTGCAACGGGGAAAACGGGTTGGATGCATTGTTGGATTTCATTTGATCGTCTTGAGCACCTTCGAGATGATTTTGCGGCACAGGATGGTAAGTTTGCTACAAGCTTTTTGAAAGGCCTCGGACCGCTTTACGATTTCGGCTGCGTCTGTGCATTATTGCGGGTTAGGCTTTTTTTCATATATTTCGTATAGAGTAAACATGCGTATCGTGTAACAGCCACCAGGTGTGCAAATTGCAAATCGGGGCTGTTATGTATGTATGTACCCAGGTGTGCTGCCTCTCCACGAAAAACTGCAATTTGACGGATGATGGAAGACAGGATAAAACCTGGAGGCGGGGCCCCCTGACCTGCCAGGCCGTGCGAGAGCAGGACAAACGTTCCATGAATGCAGCCCGTCCCGACGAAGAAGTTTTGTCTGTGCGATTGTGAATAATATGTTCCACCCCCCGCTTTAGATGTTGCGGGTCGAGTTGCAGTTGTGATTGATGATGAGGCGCGCAAAGGTTGCATTCTCATTATCAAACTGGGTCCATTTAGATCATGTCGAGGATTCATCGGTAGAGTTGCCGTTCGTGTGCCAGGCATGTGGTCATTTTTAAAAAAGCTGGAGTTCTCCGAGCCAGCCTTCCCCAAAACAGCAATCCGCGCATGCAGCCCCTCCAATCCGGGATGAAGAAGAAGGAAGCCTCCAAGAACGGAGGGGTGGCAGCTAATCATTATCCAGTTGCAAGTTCTGATCCGCGACGGTGAGGACATCTGGACCGTTATCGGTCTCGCTTATCAGAAATTGGAGGAGGAATCCTGGAGGGTCCAGCAGGCGGAATGCAGAATGCTTGTTGCAGAGCAGGGGCCTCGCCTGGTTGCGGGTGCCACGAAGGGTCCAAAAACATTCCCCAAGCCTCCCAACGGCGAAGAATGAGGACATGTGGATGGTTTCGTCCAACAGTCAGCGTTTCGAAAGACTGAAAAAGAAAAGAAGGATGTAGATACACACTCATATGTACATACCTGCAGCGAGCTTGGGGAGATTGAAGTTTAATGTCCTGTATGCTCTCGACTACTGCAGCATCGTTGGATCGTGAATGGCTGTCCACCGTCTGTTCTGGCGCCATCCGCATCCATATGCCCGGATGGGCCATAGACGGTGGGACCAGCGATGGCAAGAGGGCAAAGTATCCGAAGAGAAAAGGCATCATCGCGCTGCTACCCTGCCTGCCTGTCTGTCAGTCAAAAAAAAGGCTTCCTCAATCGCTGAGCGCGGACAGGAAGTTCTCGACATCGAGCGATCCTTTCCTCAGCCCGTTGTGGGCAGGGACATGGGCCTGGGACGTTGCAAGGGTGAAGCTGACCGACATGTGCGCATGTCTGCACGAACATCGAACAGGGAAGTGGGTGGGAGATACAGAGCATCTGGGCTTGATTGGCCATCCCACCACCCGCAACACGCAACAAGAGTTCCAACATGGCGGGGACACAGGAATAATAACATTATTATTATCAACCGTTATTGATAGTTAATTTAACTGCTGGATTCCAGATTTCATGGATTCGGCTTCAGGGTCTGGCTTTCTATCTGTCTGTCTGCAAGGTTCCGCTCTGTTTCGGAAACTAGACGGGCGTCCCAGCTGAGCAGTAACTTTGGAATAAAAAATATTAAAAATAAAAAAAGAATTACCCTGGGCCCGGCCCACGCTGCACAGAAAACGAAGGCTGGCTCGAAGGCGGCGTTGCAGATGGCGTGGTTCGACCAGAAGCATGCATACCACTCACTTTGTACTGGTTGAAGTGCACATGTACATATGTACGTCGACTTTGGAATAGCCGGCGCCGGTCCTTGAGCCCTTTTGAGAACGCCTTCGATAGCTTTGCTCCTGCACCAAGTTAACTGTCGTATATTATGCTTATTACTATCGCCTCTATTTTGGTTCTCCACCGATCTGATTCTCTATATTAGGCCCCTGCTCGGACCCCGCTCTCTCTTAGAACTTCCCTATCGTACGGCGCGGAGATATTAATATTACAGTCCTAAGTAACTAGCTGCAAGTTCCTACTTTCCCATCATACACCCTTACTCTTACTTTATATATACTATCCTGCAAGCCACCCGTCTTTCCCAATCTTTCAAAACTCCCTCTTCTCATCCAACTCCCGTTCCGCACGTCTCTTTTTTAAATAAACAAAGAAAGAAAGAAGACCGAAAAGGCCTCCCCGAAAAGTATATCAAGTGAGAAGAACAAGGCTTTCTCGTCGGTCGACACTATACATACAATCAAAATGGCATTGTCGGAAAGATTTCTGCCTGCTACATTAAAGAACCGTAAGCCGTTTTATCAATCCAATCCGTGTCCAATGGCACCAGCTAACCCAATTACCTTTTCTTAGACCTGGTGGCTGCTGTGAGTAATACAACTCGAATGGCCTATGACTAGACACAAAAACTGACCGCTCCTATAACCCACCAGCTCGGTGAATTCGTCGGTACGATTCAATTACACTTATACCTACACCATGATAGCGCTTCAAAAAATTCTAGATCATCCGTCTAATACTGCTATCCCGTATAGGAACATATCTATTTCTCTTTATGAGCTTTTGTAAGTCATATCAAACTATGGAAATACTTGGCGACTTCTCTCTCTCTAACGCAATTGCGCAAATCTACAGCCGTCGTTCAGATCGCGAGCGGCCATGTCCAGTATGCAAGAATAGCAAATGCTCCAGCCGGTGGCTCTGATCCATCCGTGATTCTCTATATCGCAATGGGGTTCGGCATGAGCTTGGCAGTCAACGTATGGATTTTCTACAGAATTAGTGGTGGAATGTTCAATCCCGCCGTACGTTTAAACTCTCCCCGCATTTCAAAATCAGTTGCGATCGTCTTGTGTCTAACGGGTGTGCACGTGTGCGACCAGGTTACTGTCGCGTTGGTCCTAGGCTGTGGCATGCCAATTCCCAGGTTCGTTTGAAACCCGGCTGCAAATATTTATCAGAGTGTCCTGCATTTTTGCTTACTCGGTTTCTTTTTTGTAGGGCAGCGATATGCATCCTGGCTCAGATCCTGGGAAGTATCGCGGCTGCGGGTGTCGCAGAAGCAATTCTCCCTGGCACCCTGGCCGTGGGAACCAATGTTGGAAGTATGTAGTCGAATCCCGACCTGACATTCCTTTTTTCTAGAAACAGACACTGACATCTCGCCAGATGGGATTACCGTGGTGCAGGGGCTCTTTATCGAAATGTTTCTGACTGCGCAGCTCATCATTACCATTTTCATGCTAGCGGTTGAGGTATGCATCACCCTTCGGACAGTTTCCTGGAATCTGCTCAACATTCCTAACCTTATTTCCACAACCACAGAAAACTAAAGCCACATTCCTTGCCCCGCTGGGCATTGGCGGTGCCTTATTTGTTGGCCATTTGGTCGGCATTTATTATACCGGCGCTTCTTTGAATCCAGTCCGTTCATTCGGACCGGCTGTTGTCGCTGGGCATTTCAATAGCGATCACTGGATCTATTGTGAGCTCCTCATTGGGTGTCACCCTATTCTGTAAGCTTCAGTTGCTAATAAAATATTTAGGGGTCGGTCCTCTTTTGGGTGCTCTTGTTGCTGCTGGTTTCTACCGGCTCCTCAAGTTCCTACAATATGAAACCGCCAATCCAGGTCAAGATGTCGATCTCACCTGCTCTACTCACGAAGAGTTTGAGGGGAAGGCAATGTCTCATACCCGGAGCAACTATTCTAGATCTAAAGAATCGGACGTCGAAGTAGGCTCATCTCTTCCACCAAAAAGCCCGATGATACCTGTAACATCAACGCAATTGGATGACCGCATAGGATCAAGAGATGCTTGATTCATTGGATAGTGCATACCTTGGAATGGGAATGGAGTCTGCAGTTGGAGTTGCTTACTATATATAATAATTTTGGGGGTTTCTGGGGTTTGGGCTTTTGGGTGGATTTGGGAAAGGTATGGGTTTATCTTTACGTGGACAAATACAGTTAACACGATATTATTTGGAAGGATGGGCCTTGGGTACACATAACCATGGTGACCTCCCGATACTTTTCGCGAAGTCTTGTTCGATTGTTCCTGTTCTGTTCAAGAGAAGATTGTACATGATCATATGAGAAATTGTCATCGAGTCGACCGAAAATACGTCAGAGTATCAACATCAAACAAAAATTTTATATTTACTATTGCGCTCCTCTTTTTCTCCTATATTCACAACCCGTAACTTTTCCTCTGCTCGGCATCCCAGATTGTCCAATCTTTCCGTTCACCGGACTTTCGACTTTCTTCCGCACACCAAGCCATCCCATGGGCTCTGACCGCTTCGTCTATACCCGCGCCTATGTGCTCTCGTTGTGCTTTAGCCACATCCCATCCAAAAACCTTGACCGCCTCAATAGCACTGACGAAAGCTTGCGCCAATCCAGTGTCTCCCCCACCGTGTCCACTGAAGTGATCAACAGGTCCGGGTGTGTGTGTAACCCACTCCGCAAAAGGGTCGGTGAATGAGATCGAGTGGAGCGAGGTTTGCGGCTGCCGCATCGGCCGTTTCTTTTGGTCCGGGGAGGCCACGGGCCAGGACGTATCGGAGTGTAACTCTCCCTTTGTGCCATAGACTACTGTTGTCCTTTGGCATATCGCATGCGTGAACTAATGGGTCTATCAGTGGTTTCGTCCCGTTGTGCAAGCCCGGCAGAAAGAGAAAAAAGGACACGTACAGCGGTCATGGTCAGTGTGGCAGTCTTAGGACCTCTCGTCTCCCCGATTTCGCCACCATATTCCGCATCATTGTCACCATCCCAGCTCATCACTACGATTTGATTATCGACAACGTCGTTGTGGCCGTCGTACACACATCTACCATATGGCCCTTCGGCCAGGCGTTTCAGAAGTTCCTTCTCCTTCTCCTCAAAGTTGCCCGGATCGCCTTCCACTTCTGGATACACAATATTGACCGGCCACTCTGTATTATAACCTCCTCTCATACCGGAAGGGTTTTCCAGGTAGATCTTCTTCGCCGAGTACATACAGGAGCGTTCGATCGACTCTGGGCATGTCGTGCAGTTATCCGACGCATTCTTGGGTTTGTTGCTCTTACGAAAATGTGTCAAGTGACCGGTCGAATAGACACTGTTGGGCAACTGAGGTGTGGTGGAAGAGTCGTCCGGGTTGAATGGCTTTGGGGAACAGAGCATCCAAAGCAATATGTCGAGGTCGTGACAGCATTTAGTAAGAATGGACGGACCGGAATCGGCCTCTTTATGCCAGTTACCCCGTACGAAAGAGTGGCTAAAGTGATACCAGCCGACGGGCTCCTTGTGTTCGACGGCAACGACTTCACCGATAATCTTGTCTTCGGTGAGGAGACGGTGTAAAAGGCGATTGTGAGGCGAGTAACGTAGGACGTGTCCAATGGCGAATATGCATTGGGCGTTATCGACGGCGGCCTGGATTTTCAGACAGTCTTCGTAGGTTGTCGCCAAAGGCTTCTCGACGAGAATATGCCAACCCAGGGGAATCAGAGCTGTGGCAATCTCCGCGTGCGTCTGGTCCAGAGTGCAGATGAGAACCCCATCGATCCCTCCAGCGTCTTTGATTGCTGTTTGGGAGCCCTCCTCGAGGACCTGCCGCCAATCCGAGAATCTTAAGTTCGAGGGAACACCATACTTGTCTCCGAAGGAATCCCGTTTATAGGTGCCCAATTCGGCAACGGCAGCCACGATGCCATTGGTCGAGGATTTAATGGCTCGGGCGTAGCTGTTTCCGCGTTGGCCGGCGCCTACGATGAGGAACCTTGGTGCTTGGGATAAGTCATAAGGCGGTGCTGCAGTTGGCATCTGCTGGGTTGCCGGTGTCGCATTTTCGCCAACCGCGATTTCTCCATCGGCATTCACGACAGATGTCGAGGCCGATGGGGACTTGTTGAAGAATCTCTTCAGCTTGGATGCCATTGCCACGTAGGATGGATTGAAGTGGGATGGATATTTGGTTCCAAGGGTTTGGAGGTGCAGATTCCGCACCTGCGCATCTGCGCATCCTTCCTAGGCACGTGCGCCCTCGCGCGGGGTGGCGGATGTCAAGAAGTGCGAGTGCGCAAGTATGGATTAAATATCGTGACGAATGTGCGCTGTGATGTCAAATCGGATCGTCACCATCACTATCACTATCACAAATCATCGCAAATCAGTTGGTTTCTTGAGTTTAATGCAGAGCATCTAGCGAATCCGAAATTTGAAATATCGTCATCTTGGAAACCCTGGTCGGAAATATCATGGGTGTGAAGACACACAGAGGAGTCCAGAGCCTCCGCCTCTCTGAGGAGGAGGAGGGGGACCGCACGGCTGACAACTGACGAATCCCGGAGCGCCTATTCGTCGGTCGCAGAAACGCAACAACAGAAATTCTCACAATCACTTGACTTGGTTCGCTCTTGGCTGGCTGGCTGGCGGCTGGCGATATGAGATAATTCACATCTCCTTGCATAATCAGACGCTCACGGATCAATCGACTAGTTGCACTTGATCAAATGTTGGCTGGAGCCCTGTTGGTCGGATGTGTTGGGTCGAGAGTCGAGGCCGTTGCCGCCATCAATCAATATCTCACCGAAAGATATCGTATCGATCGATCGCAGCCGACATCAAGGAGAGTGGGGCTAGATCCTTTTGCGAGTTTGCTGGCAAATGTACATGCGCATGAGTGGTGTCGCTGACCCGAGAACTTCGCAGAGGGCGAATCACAGCGGTTGAGCTTTTCTCATGGTCCGAACGGGAAAGGGGTGTTCTATTTTCAGGCCTGTTAGGGAAGAGATTTCAATTGGTACGCTAATTCACCACCGCAGGCGTTCTGCACTCTGCGTGTCTGCCTCCGCTCTGTTTCAAGGTGATGCTGGGGCAAAAAGTAGAAGCTGTCGGCACACAGTCTGCATGTCTGCATGTATGGTATGTATGTCCCTTCCGCCTGGGTTTCCCGCAAGCGGCGCCCTGTCTCATGTTTTTTTTGCAGGCGACAAGAGACGAACGTCTTTCGACCGCGTAAAGATCGAGTCCGAATAAGATCAAACCAAGCTCTCCGGAACGAAACCTAATCACCGGAGTCGGTGACTCCAGACGACTGGGCTGTTGACCGAAATACTCTGCACTGTCGAATTGGCAAAAGTGGGGCCCGATTGTTGTCGGAGGCGATGATAGTTATTGGTCATCGCGCTGCAACAGCGTCTTCTGGCGTGCATGAGGCATGCCGGAACTGTTGCATAACCAAGTACCAAGTCGAAAGAACCACCATCTCAGTTTCAACTGCGGGTACCTCTCCAAGCGATGGGCTAACTAGGAGGGGCGAAACAGGGGCAGAACCTGTTCGGGAGCAGTGCTTACAAGTTCCTCCAAAGCACTCGAACAGCCAAGTTTTACCAAGATCGCAATTTATACCGCAAAAGCAACGCACCGGGCCTCCAAAGGGCGAAGCAATTTTCCTCGACCAGGTTTGTCCTGTCCTGTTCTTCCTTGGGGGACAGGCCGCAGATTTGCACCGGCAAAGCCAATGATACGATGGCGTACACGTCAAAAGTAGCCTTCCGAAACTTAGTTGGCTTCCGAAGCTAAAGCTAACCTTCACAATTTGCTTTTCCCACACGACCCAAAGGAGTGGCTTGTGTAGACTTTCCATGCAAGTAAGCACACCGTGAATTTGTCTCTCCCTGAAATAAATTTGGAACCTTGTTTTCGAATGTTACTGTTGTCGGAGAGGGCGAGGATACCTACCCGTTATATATACACCCCAGCCTGCCTTTCAAAAGATTCTGCACCGCGTCTCCTTTCATCATCATTCTTCTTCTTCTTCTTCTGCCAACAGCTTTCCTTGGGCCGGCCCATTGTAGTCGTGATAATATATTTCAACTCCTGGAGTCTTGGCTTCCCCATTCATATTGTGTGGTTCTCTTGCTCTTTCATCCCATAACCGCCTTACAGATATAAAGGTGCTCCGTGGCCATCCCATCACGACACTATACTCCCGAAGAAAAACTTTTCGAAAAGGGGAGATTTCAACAATACTCGATTGCTCCAGGCGAATTCGGGAAAATCGTACAAAATGGCTGGCAGCGCAGAATCCGTCCGTCCGGGCTCACGCAACGGAACAAGTTTTTTGGATGATTTGGGCAGTGATCTCGATGGCTACTTCGTGAGTATATAACCTTTCACCTCAAATTTTGGGAGGGCAATCGCTAAACGGGTTGCTATCCATAGACTGGCCCAATCGATACCACAAAGGGCTCTCGATTACCATATTTTATGCGTATTCGAGGCTCGGTGCTCCCCGGGCTTATTTTGCCGATGTTATTTGTGACCGCGTGGACCGTTTGGATTACATGTGTCCACCAGCTTGTCCGCCCTCTAAATATAGATTCGCTCTTGCTCACCGTTCTCGGTTTCCTGGTCGGTTTGGCGCTATCTTTCAGATCCTCAACCGCGTATGAGAGATACAATGACGGTAGGAAATGCTGGGGCGCTTTGACTTTGAACGTCCGGTAAGTACTTTACAATAACTCTGGACGGTTATACAAAATTTGCTAATTTTATAATGTTTAGCAACATGGCTCGACTTATCTGGATCCATATCCGTGAACGGGAGGGGTCTGACGGGGAGGATGACGTGCTCTCGAAACTGACTGCTGTCAACTTGCTCCTCGCCTTTTGCGTCTCTCTCAAGCACAAGCTTCGCCACCAACCGGAGTACGACTACAAGGATCTCCAGGGTCTCGTTTGCAACATTCAAACCTTTGCCAAAGAAGCCCATCAGCACGGAGATCTCCCACCCCGTAAAGAATTGACCGCTTCCCAGCGTATTTCAAGCTACCTCGGTATCACTTTCTTTGAAAAGAGCCCGGTAAAAAGATACAAAGCCTACAAAAAAGCAGGAAAGCTTCACGGAAACTTGCCGCTTGAAATTATGACTTATTTGAGCTCTTATCTGGAGATGGTTGTTCAGGGCGGACAGATTCCAGTTCCTGCTTATCAGAGCATGGCTATGGCCTACCTCGGTGGAATGATGGACTCCCTAACAAATTGCGAACGTATCTCCCAAACACCCTTGCCGATTGCTTACAACATTGTCATCAGTCAGATCACGTGGTTATATGTAAGTTGTCAAAGCTCCAAATTCTGCAACTCTTTAAGGAAAGAGCACAGACTAATATTGTCAACCCCACAGGTTTTGTTCCTACCGTTCCAGCTGGTTTCCAAGCTGAACTGGATCGCCATTCCCGGTACTTTGATCGCCGCCTATATAATCCTCGGTTTTGCTGCTATTGGTCGAGAAATCGAGGATCCGTTCGGCGACGATGTTAACGATTTGAACCTTGACCGCTACTGCGACTCCATTGCCCTAGAACTTGATATGATTCTCTCTGTTGCTCCACCAAAGCGGACGGATTTCATCGTTCGTGATGATAACTACGTCATGTTTCCCAACATGAATGAAGGTTACAGTGCGTGGAAGGGCAAGGGTGTCGAGAAGATCAGACAGGAACTGAAGCAGAAGCCACTGCGCCACGTCAATCCAGCTCTCGCTCGGGAAATCCGTCAATCGGAACTGAGGGATAGAGACAATGAAATTGAGAAGAAGGAGCGAGAGGCCGAAGAGCGCGAAGAGGCGGAAAAAGATGCTATCCAAAAAGCCGAGCAGCTAAAGCAACGTCAGAACAAGGCACAAATGCCAGCTGATGATTCCGTCTAAATCTTGATGCGAGAGCCAAAACTCTCTGGGGCTCCTCACGAGACTTGCATTTAATTTACCCTAATTTATTTTTATTTGAGCGTTTCGATTCAACGGCAAGCAAGGAAACCTTGCTGCTTATAAAAATGGAAATGTTGTATATTTGTGTGGCAGTTCAAGGGGCTTGAACGGTCGGAAAAGTATCTTTTGATTTATATTGATCCCTGCTAGAATAATTTGTACTTTCTATTGGTTTTGTATCTGTTCTTTCGTCCACTTCCCCGGGCACCATGAATGATAGAATTGTAAGTAGTATATACATATCTTTATAATAAACCAATGCCGTCGCGAAGGCGGGTCAGAATCTTATGTATCGGCCAACATTTGTGATACGTTCCAGTCCAGGCCAACCAAATACCAAGTAGGTACTTTTGCTTGCATTTGTGCACAAGTAATTACGGCCAGTATATCCCCATCAGAGTCTCATGGTTGTGTTGCCGAAGTGGTGCAAAGAGTGAACTCCTCAACGCAAAGTCCCCAGTTTAGTACCAACGAGACCAGGCGGACCGTTGTTACACAACCAAAATATGCAACGGAAACAACAACAACAAATTAAAACCAAAACCAAAACCATCCTCTGCCCATTCGCAATGTAAATATTAGTAGGACATGCACAGGTCCCTCCAACATGTGACATCCAGCCGATGGGCCGCAGCTCGAAATCTCGTGTATATATCTTAGTTTATGTATCCACGGGTATACTTATCATATACGGCGGCTTAGCCTTCTTAAACAATTAATGATGTCAACACTTCAAGTTTAGATAGCGGATAGATGCCAATCCACAATCTCCGAGCTGGACTATCACCAGATCGCGACTTCACAAATCCCAACATTGTATCAACGAGCAGTTCATCACTAACAAGTTTGAGCAGCAGTAATCCCTTCCAATATGCAGTTACAATCAGCCCCCAGCTCACATTATGAGCTGGAGTATGCCGAGACTCCCCGTGTTGAAGAGATTCCCAGAGACGTCGCATCTGTCTCAGATCGCATCGCATCGCAATCACGTCCACATCCAGGGCTTAGGCTTAGGGCAGCTCGTGTTGGAAGCTACTTCCTGTTCAAATTGTCCGTAGACCGTGTGTATCAAAATCCTTCATCGCTTTCCACTCCCCTCGACACCAGCATAACTGTCACCATAGCTGTCATCAACATTGTCGTTCTCATCATCACCAGCACCATTACCCCCTTATCGTCATAAATCCCTTTGCTTACCCCTCTCGACTCTCTAGCAGCCCACTCTGGGGTAACCGCAACCTATTCGACTTAAGTTCACCTCGTTCACCTGCCCCACACAAGTACTAAAGCCCAAGATTCGGCAAGTCCACCTGGTAAGTCCTTCTCCAAACACCAAAAGGCACCATCCTATCTCTGGATCGATATTATACAGATGTAAGGACATCTGTTAATGCTCCTTACGCCCTCACATCTGCCCCAAGGATTGGTGGAGGGATTTCGAGACCTGGAACCCCGTATTTGTGTTGCCCTAGGAGTAGCAAGCTACTCTCATTCAACTTTTTGACTTAACTATTCGTTGTTGGCCGCACACTCGGTTCTAACCATGAAATATTTCATATAAATCTTCAGAGATTGTGGTATCCCTCTTATATATAAAAAAAACTAAGGAGAAATATCTCATCTGAACACCGGTACGTATTATGAAATAACCCCTCTTTGTATATTTATCCGTAACAAAACTACCAGATATATTTTAACTAATTAGGTGCCTGCGGCAAGTCACACACTTCGATGGATGAAAAACCCGAACACTCCAGAAAGGCACAATTGCCTGAAGACTTGGATCAGCTACTCGCTCGGCTGGAAGTCCAGGAGCAAATAATCCAAGAGCAAAAGCTTGAGCTGGCCTCAAAAAAGAAGGATCCTGGTGATTCACGAATGGCCGGTGAGCCCAATATCCCCCATCGTGATAATGAACCAAAGCGTATTTCTCCCGCGCAGAATAGCATTGGTCCCCGTGGGTACACCCAGTCTTTCGACAACCGCATTCAGAATCTTGGTGGTCACTCCAACTCTCCAGGAAATCGTGCTGCCTTGTTCGAAACTGGCGATGATGACTTCATCCAAGAACAAATAAACAAGCACACTTTCACCCAGGCTGTAGATTCCGAATTCTACACCGAGGATGGTATCTCCCACCCTATGGTTTCAGATCAAGGGAATAGCTCGAACCAATACCCTCCTACCATGCCTCGAGTTGCAAATTATTCTAGTGCTCCAGCCTGGATAGACCAAAAGCCTAGACACACCCAATCTGGTGCAACTGGCCAACATCTTTCCCCACCATATTGGCAGATGACTCCTCCGCAGGCCTACCATGGTCGACAAGTCCCAGACCAAGAACCTGTCCAAGACTGGAAGATCATTGGTTCTGACTTTCGTCGAGGAGTTCCAGTTCATAGCCCATCCACTTCTCTTCACGGGACTCCAACTCGGCAGGGCTTTTCTCCTAGTCCCTTGTCTCCCCCATTCGTTCCAACTGGTACGACTTCTTCCTGGAATTCAACCGGTCAGATAACACCCACTACCAGCATGAATAGCGTACCTGGCTATGGAAACATGACTTACACCGGGAGTTATTCGCAACCTGCACATTCCGAATTTTCTCCCAGTTTTCGTGGTAACACAAATAACTGGAACAAATCTATGACTACTTCTCCAGTGAGTTCTGAAACTACTGCAAAAAAATCAGTTGGGGCACCCTGTTTTCTAAAGTTATGCATCGCTAATTTCTGGTAGACTCAACCCCTGGGAGCAAACCTCTACGGCAACTCATCCGAATCTCCAAATTGGAAGAGACTCATGGAACGTGGTGTTCCTTGCGACTGGGGCTACCTCGTTGATAGAGTCGTGATGCAAAACGACCAAGGAGCTTCAGTTTTCCTCCAACACAAGCTCAAAGACTTTGACCATCCTGAGCACAAGGTTGAAATTGTCAACGCCATCGTTGACAAGGCTCTCCCTTTGATGACTAATAGGTTCGGGAATTTTCTTGTTCAGAGATGCTTCGAGTACGGTGAGCCATATCATGTCGAAGCTATTATGAAGCTCATCAAGGGGCGAGTTGTTCAGCTCAGCATGGACGCTTTCGGATGTCATGTCATTCAGAGGGCTTTGGACACTGTTCCTGAGCCTTTCAAGGTCATAATGATACAAGAGCTCTTGCATAGGATCCCAGAGACAGTTATGCACCGATGTGAGTATCCCGCTTTGGGTGATTTACGTAACACCTGCTGACGCAGCTTTGCTAGATGCTTGTCATGTCTGGCAGAAATTGTTCGAAGTTCGTTGGGTTGGGACACCTCCCCAGATCATGAGGTACATGAACGAGGCTTTAGCAGGCATGTGGCCGGAGATCGCGATGGGTGAAACTGGTAGTCTCGTCGTTCAGAATATATTTGAGAACTGTCTCGAGGATGATAAGGCAAGTTAGAAGTACAAATTCATATTAACCGGGAGGTCTAAATCCTCAGAATTTTTCACTGATACCTGCTCACCTCCAGCGCCCATGTGTCAATGAAGTTATTAATAATCTAGATGGCATAGCTCGTGGCCAATTTGGTAACTGGTGTATCCAACATATCTGGTAAGTTCACTCATAATTTTTCTAATCTAAGGAGCTCTCTAACCCGAGATATTCTTGGAAATCACTAACTCATGCCTGAAATATCAATAGCGAGCACGGTGCCCCTAGAGATCAAAGCGTTGCTCTAGATCTAGTACTCCACAGTGCCATCGAGTATAGCATGGATCAGTACGCATCGAAAGTTGTAGAGAAGTGCCTTAAGTCGTCTGTTGCACCAGGATTTCTTGACCGTTATCTGGAACGTGTTTGTGAAGGACGCCCAGATCGTCCACGTCTCCCAATCATTGATAGTAAGTTGAAAGAACCAACGATCAGATTCTCGTGATATCGATGTCTTACGCCGGGAAACCATGTTGGCTAACAATTTGATAGTCGCTAGCGACCAATACGGCAACTACTTGATCCAGCTGATTCTCGGAACAGCCCCGATGCACCAGCGGGAATTTGTAGCTAACCACATACGCAAGCACATGGTCTCGCTCCGAGGTAGCAAGTTTGGTTCTCGTGTTGGCATGTTGTGCATTAACAACAACTATGCCCACTTTAACGGCCAACAGGCTCAAACCCCCACTCGTCCTGGAGCACACAGCGGTGGCCATAGCCATCATAGTGGTGGCGGCAATAGCGGCATGCATAATGGTGGCAACCACCGAAATCATTGGAAGGGTTACCGCTCCTAAGCGGCTTCCGCTTATTTCGCCGCTAAATCTATTTTACAGTAAAAAAAAGGGAGATATGTGCTTTGCTTTTCGTTTGTTTGATGGAGGCTTGAACCTGACTTATTAACATGCAGATGGGATATTTCGTATCATCCAACTACTTTTTTCTCTGTTTACACCCATGCCATGAAGGTCGCTTCTATCGTTTTCTGTCCGTTCTTCGTTCTGATTATCCACGAATATCCTGGATTTCCCCCCATCTGTTTTTCTATCACGAAATTTGGCGCGCACATACACAGCGTCAGATGTTGCCTCATGTTAGCCCTCTTCTCAGCCCCCACATCATTACTGTTTTATGGCCAACTGCGTATAGCTGTCTCAAGGTTTATGGAGATAATTGTGGAATGGAAATGGGAAATTATTATTTAGCTGCTTAGCTGCTCCCTTCCTGGGTTGCCGACTACCGTATTTGAAGCACCAAGGGCCTGTAATGTCTAAATTGCAAACGCGCGAATAGGCTCTCAACTAGAAAGACCGTTGACAAGAACCTTATACATCTTCTCTATATAATAGCGTAGCGAGGGAAGAAGATTGACTGGAGATTTGTTTTGGATATTAGTCTAATCATAAAGTAATATTCATATCGAGTTGAGTTCTAGGTTCAAAAACAGTCTACAAATCAACTTCCATGGAGGCACTGAGACCGCCCTCTGATTCAATTTTCGACTTCTGAAGCATCCTTGTGGCCTCTGCTACTTGTGTTTTCAGGTTGGTGTTTTGTTCTCTACCTTTCCCTTTCGCAATAACACCGGGGCTTGCTTGGCAGCCCGGACAGTTATGAAGTGATTCGTGAGTGAATATATCGCAGTCGATGCAGAAGTGTGTCTTGCAGTCCGGACATGCGTAACGTTGAGATATTGTAGGAGCTGAGACCGGAATCTGTGTCTGTCCCTTCTCATCAGTTCTGTTACCTACACTTATGCTCGGTTTCTGTCTTGATTTTGAGGGCGAGACCGAGGAAGACTGAGTTGGGAATGGGGCGTGACAAGAGTAGCAATGAGTGGATCGGTTGGCCCTGTAATTCGTTTTTGTTAGATCGATTGCTATGCTTTAAAGAACCGGTTAAAGGATAGCGATCAATGACGTACTCTGACCAAGGCACCTCGACCCAATTTTTCAGCGGAAATAGGTGATGATAAGATCGCGCCAAATGTGTGGACAAAATCAGGGTTAAGCCACAACAAGGACATTCTGTTGGCAGAAAGCAGACCTTCGCAGAGCATCTAGGGCAAATGTATCCTCCTTTCGTCAAGTTCGAATGGCTAAATATTATATGTATATATTAATATATTAGCAACTCCGAGCCTTTCGAAGGTCTAATAGACCATGTGTATATATATTTTATATAGTTTTAAAAGTTTAAAACTTACCATGAACAAAATGATTCAAAAGTCTCAACTATTCTGGAAGGGAATCCCATCATGAGTAAGCTAGGCGTACTGGTGCTTTCAGACTTGGTGACCGGCGGAGTTGTCGCCGCCATCATGAGGTCTCGATAGTGAGCTTCGTCTAGAACCACACCGTATCCGGCTAGAAAAAACAACTAGTGTTAGACTCGGGTTTTTTTTTGGGGGGTGGTTTGCCATTTTTTGAGCCATACATACAATCGTCGCCGTTGTTCGTTTTCATGACCATTTCTCGACAAACCGCAACCTGCGCAGCTAATCCAACTATTCGAACCTCGATTTTATCCTCAACTAGAGAATTTATTGATTCGTGTATATCTCCAGGGTCTGACGACGACAAAGCACCAAATATCACGAGGACCTCTCGGGTCCCGTGCGAGGGTGTGTGACTGAATTCTAATTAGCATCAAGATCTGAAAACTTTAAAGGTCAGATATGACTTACAATAACTCGGCACGAGCCATCTCTAAAGCATTTTGTAGGCTTGAAGCCCCCTTTGGTTCTTGGGAAAACGCTTTTTCTTGTAGTGCGCTAAGATGGTCGGCCGGATTCCCTCCCATATCGCTGATTCTCAAGGCCAAACCATCGTGCATACCGACAATGCTTAGTTGAGAGATCGGATTCTGCTCAAAATATTCTGTAACAAAGTCCCTCGCGTATCGAAGGGTGAGCAGAAACCTAGTTGGTCTCAGGTCTTTCTCCATCATAGCGGACGAGAGATCTAGAATAAGGACAAGATGCCGGATGATACCACGCTGTATGGGTGTTGTATCTCGCAATAGTCTTTGCCGATGCACAGCATTTTTGATCAGTGTTCTTGATACATATAAGGCTGACCATGTTCGAGAAACGTATGTACATACCTCTTCCTTTTTGTCGCCTCCAGTAGCCCGATGACTGCACCCGCTATACTCCCATCCGCCCCCTCCACAACCGTGTCCCAGCTTCGTTGGATATCCTCCCATTTTTCTCTTCGCGGCGCGGCTGACGGATCCTGTTTCTTTGACTGCCTTGTCTGGCGACGGGACCCACGAGCCCGTGGTCCACGTTCATCCCCGGAGCTCTCGAGAACAAAGTCTTCATCAGAGTCTGCCATAGTCTGTGTTGCTCAGATCCAACTACCTCGATTTCTGCGATGTAGAACTCAGAGATGGCAGGATATATGTGGCTCTGGTGTTGCTTGAGAGTTGGTGAAGACGGGCTAGCCCAGGTACAGCAACACATACTTGAGTCTCAGGTCTCGGGGCGACGTCTAGGGCTACGGAGGCGGGCTTGTTCCTTTATCTCTCCTTCTTCTTTTCGATCTTCTTTAAATTAGGCCAGAGGGTTCATTAACATTATCAATTGTGTCATCTAAGCCTAGCTCCAGCCGCAGGCAGTGTGTAGCTCTCGCAGTCATTTATGCTATCCTGAATACAATATTTTTTTAGACGAGAATATGCAAAGCTGAATCAACGCTGGAATATTGCGCGACCTCACTATCACCCGTAGACTAATGATGATATCGCGAGCTGCTCGAACGAAAAGTTCTTGGAAGGGGTTTTTACCATTGAGTTCAAACTCCCCTCAGTCATCTAGATAGAGGTGATCGATCCATCCCGTGCAGCAATATATATCGAAAACTGGGCGATATCAACGGTAAAAGAAAGAAAGAAAAATTTCGGTGTCAAAGCGAAAAAGAGAAAAGGAAGGACAGGGAAATAGAAATGCAAAATGGGGTATATTTAGAGAGAGTTGGAAGGATGATAAAATCAAAACGCAAAAAAAAAGGCTATGCAGATAACCAGCGAACATATTATCATGCATACTGCGAATCAAATCGACCCGAACGCTGGGTGTCGTAGTCTGCATCTGACATGGAAGGATTTAAGGGCTCATCCACCCAAGTATCTTCTGTGATACTCGACCAGAAGGCCCATAGCGCCACCACAGCTAGCAGTGTGAACAGTGTTTCAAACAGCGATCCATCAATTTTTCCATCAGCGGCTTTACAAATGTGCACGCTGATGACAAATGTGAATATTTGACCGATGGCAAACAGAAGAGCAGAGCCTCCGAGAAGAACTAAGAAAGAGATATTGTTCACATTAGCATTCTCAGGAGAAGAGTCATATTAGGGGGGTTGGGAGGGGCACATACGCATCGGCCTGGTTTCACCCAAAACACGTAGTACGAGGATACCCTCGAGAACAAAGTAGCCAACCAAACAGATCAATGGGAACAAAAGATAAAGTACGTATAGACCATAGTTTTTATAATCATCATCCGGCCTGAATTGATTTGTGTAGCCAAATCCTGTGTCGAGGGCGATATAGCCTGTGGGCGGGGAGATGCAAGTTAGTATTGGTAGCATTTCGCTAGGTTTTGTTGGAAGTGACACCTACCCGTCCCGATAAATATCATGGCACCGGAAGCGAGAAAGAGACCAAGTGACATGAGGGTTCCATCGTCGAGGATTTGGTATCCAACAATGGCATTCAAAAGGAGAACCCAGCATGTTGTTGTTATGGCTGCGACATGTATCGCGGAGAACCACTAATGAGGGAGAATCAGCGGAAAGCTAGGTAAGTAGGATTGATGTCTCAGCATACTTTGAGGACTTTGATGTTTGTGAGGAAGCCTCCGATAGAAAATATTTCGGCGATGGTTAGAATGGCGTACATGACTAGGAACGCTTGCATTTCTCGTCGACCGACGGCGGCATGCTTCTTTTCGGACCGCCATAGCAGATAAATAACGGTGAGAAGCGCAAACCCACAAAGGATTATGGCGCCTATGAAATATTAGCAATAGCAACCAACAAGACTGCGAGCTGTCGAGCCCAGTGTATACCTAGATTTGCGAGAGGCTGGCCACCAGCTTCAAAGCCTACCAAGCGGCAGCTTTTTACTAAAATACGAGTATTGGGACTCGAGCTGTACTCGAATAACTAGAGGACGGAGTCAGGTCAGGATGACAGAGACGGAGGCTATCGCTTGGTCTTACGTTACATATCTAGAGAGCAGATTGCGAGTTAACAATCGTTCCTACAAGTAGGTTACCGTTGGCGAATGTCTTACCGGAAGTGTCGAATCTCGACAAAAATTCTGTGAAAGCGCGCTGTTAACATTCAAATCGTCGGGGGGACAAACTCTACGGGCGACGGGCGACGGGGCAACATACATAAAACTTGCCGAATTGGGTCATTGCAGTCGCGAGCCGGAAAAAAGGCTCGAATGGAAGCCTGATTCCAAAGCCAAAGCACGGCGTCGGTTTATGGGATGATGAAAATGTTCTTGGTGCCCTGAGATGAAGCTGGCAAAGGACAGCGCCGCGATGAGCTGTAATATTTTGGCGGCTGGTGTTGCGAAAAAAAGGTTGATAGGTTTTTGTTGGTCGGTTCGGGTGGCTGCTTGGCGAAAAGGAAGGTGCGAGGACGATTATTATTTGGTCAATCAATTACCCGACCGACAGCGACAAAGGGAACGGTGAACAAGTGAGAGAGAGGGAGAAAGGGAGAGATAGAGGTGTGGGTAGAAGGGGGGAATAGAGAGCGAGAGGGAGGAAAGAGAGAATGAGAGAGCGATGCGGGTGGGAATATGATCGAGTGAGAATATGATCGATGAAGAGCCGGAAAGAGTGAAAACCGCCCTTTTCCCACGATCCAACCAACCCACGTGACGAGCCGACGGCACGCGTGAATGCGAATGAAGGGGAGAGGGAAGAAAAATCAACCGTCGACGAGGATGAGGACGACGACGACAACGAAGACGAAGACAACGATGAAGGCAACGGCGGCAAATGCAGAGCAAGCTATATTAAGCTACAGCGACGACGACAAGTATGCTCTTACTACTCCTCCACCCGCCACAGGAAACAGACGGTGGGAATCGAGGCTTGCGAGGGGTGGAGGTGGTGGTGGTGAATGCCCATGCAAGGTTTGCCCAACCGGCGCGACTTTTAGGGGAGGCCAACAGCGATGCCGTGTGGGGACCGTGCTGTAAAGCGAGGCGATGAAGCGACCGAGGTGCACCAATTGGACCGTCGGACCGGGTCTGTCGATGCCTTTGGCCTTGCTCAAACTTCCCCCTTCCTCGTTGGCGAGAGTGAAAAATAAAACACAATGCGTCTAGGCTTCCGCGCTCGAGAACAATTCACCAGTTGCGGTGCGAGGAGGTGCGAGGAGGGTGCGATGTCTGCGCTCCACAAGTCGGCTCAAAGGGGTGGCTGAAGACAACCTCAAAGGCAACGGACAGGAAGAAGCGAGACGGAGGAGGAGGAGGGACAAGACGAACAGACAGAAATCCAGAAATAAAGCTCAGTAAACCGGCCAAAGAAGGTGCACACTCACTTGACTACAGACGCATACCACGAACACACAAAAGGAGTGGCCGTCAAGACACCGCTGAGAGAAAGAGGTCGGTTGGTCAACGGATCGGTCGATGGAATGGATGGAACGGGGCCGCCAATCGAAACCAGAAAGAAGAAAAGAAGGAAGGAGGGACCGAAAGGCGTTGGACCGGTGATTGTTTCCAACGACTGGCGGGGGGAATATCAATTGCTCTGGCAATCCAGGCGCAGAGGGGATGAGAACTGAGAAATGCTAATGCTAACGAGCAGCGTTCGCACCGACTACAGGCTTTCAAATGAAGCGAAATAGAAAGACAGAAAATAGAAAACAGAATATAAGATAAAAGTAATAATAATAATAAGAGAAGAGATCGGTGCAGAATGCGACGGAATGTGTAACGGCAATGACGGTAAGAGAAAAGAATATCCAATGCGATGCGCCAGCAGGCAGGTGTGGTGGACACGGATGAATCGAACGAACGAATGCGAGTGGGATCCCATCGCAAAGGGAACCGAAATCCGCTACGGGAAATGGCCTCATTATTATCGCGAAATGATGGAAGCCCAAGCCATCGTGAAGGCATTTCTGCGCTGCGCTTTCGCTCACCAATCGATCAGATCCCGGCCGGGAATTTGGGGGAAATGAGGACGGAGGGGCGGCTTTGTTTGAAGCGAGCGAGAACCCTGCTGGGTATCGCGAAACAGCTGTGACCTTGCGCCGCCAGGCATCCAGTTTTTCACAGCCAGAGCTCGACCACAGGCACAACGGGCCTGGCACCATGAACCGACCCCAGTGTGCTGTGCAGACCTTGTCAGCACCATTAGTTCGAAGCTTTTCTCGAACCTAAGGAACTACCAAGCCAGAGGTCGAGAAATTATCTCGCCTCCCTCCCAGGCATCTCCACGGACTCGTCCCAAAATAGCTTGATGGGAAATCCCCCAACGGCTCAGTATATAATACTCTAGGTCAAACTGACGGAACTCGGGGCATCGTGAGGATGGCGCCGATAGGGCTGCTGAGGGGTTTGAATAATACGGGGAACAGAGCGGTGTGGTCCAGATAACCTCATCCATTTCTCGGCCGCCACCACCGAAAGACAGGCTCGCCAAGCATCGGTACTTGCGGGAGCACCAGAGCAAGTACACCTCGACTGTCCTGTCGACGGCCGCAGACGCCAAGCGCTGGTGGACATGTTGTGTTTCAGGACGTTATGTCGAAGCGGACGATCGGATACAAAGCCACAAGCCACAAGCCACAGGCCACAGCCACAGCCACAGCCTGCCGACGCCACACTCGCGACAGCAACTGCAACGGCAGCTAGCGATGCATCTGCACGATTACGTACTTGGCCTATGCATAAACGGCATTGCTGTGGAAATGGTAACAGCTACCCGAGCGAGCAAGTGGCCGGTCGACGGTCCCTTGGTCAAGCCGGCCTCTTCGAGCTGGTCCGGTGGAGCGGAGACCGAGCATTGTCCCGACCGAATTCCGATCGACACCAATCACACACATGCGCATCTCATTCCATCTCATCTGATCGGGGCACACATCAAGCTTCTTTGTTTTTCTTCTTGAGCTCACCAGAAAGAGGGCTTCGGTCAGCTACAAGTTTTGTATGTAGCAGACATTTCAGTGGGATAAAACATCACAACCTCTTGAGCTCTTTCTCCATCGATATCTCCCCTACTCTCCCCTTTCTCTCTCTCCTCCCTCCCTCCCTCCCTCCCCCACCCTACCTCCACGCAAAGAAGGTAGACGCGGTTCGAATTTTCTTTAGAGTTTTCATCGTCTAGCCAGTAATCTACAAAACTGATCGGACGCCAACATTTCAAGTTCCATACACCCCTCTAGCTGGTGACATCCGGCAAGATTGCGCCCTCACGCAGCTCCCCCTTTGACATCCCCCTCAACCCTATATACACAAATCGCTCCCCCAGGAGAGAGACCAGCAACCAGGACACCGACTTCCGCCAACAGAGTCTTTCGTTACTTCAGGGTGAGCGGTCGACTGTCGCCGGAGGCAGTCAGCACCATCACGGCTCCCGCTCCGGCTATCACCCCTCTGAATCCGATGATTCGGATTCTTGGAGCGAAACTGGTGAACTGGCGGATCGACTGCCCACAGAAACCCTCGATTTCCCGCAATACGATACCAAAGCCGAGAATCAGCGGCCACGGGAAGACATTAACATAGATTCGAAAGGGAAAATAAAAAAGAAAGTGAGATACGACAACGACGATATTGGAAGAAAAAAAATACGCTCGCCAAATCGACAGATTCGTGTTCGAAAGAAGGATATACTCATTCCCGAGCCCGAGCCCAAAACAGTCACCTTCGGCGGAAGAATACTGGCCTTTGTTTTCAGTGGTGGCAAGCAATCAAATAAGATGTACGGCCTCACTGGAAAGCCGCTTTTGTACGTGCGCTATCACTACCCTCTCCTCTATTAAGACTTATACCCGTGTATTAGGTACTTCACCAGTATATTCGTGAGCTTGGGCGTCTTTCTTTTTGGGTATGACCAGGGAGTGATGAGCGGTCTTTTGACGTGAGCCCCGTCAATCCATCAATATATGGATAATATACCCCCTTCTGATCATCTTTTGCATTTACTCTAGCGGCGACAACTTCAAGAAATTCTTCAACAACCCCACAGCAACTCAGATTGGGACAATGGTTGCTATACTCGAGGTGTGAAGTGCATTAAAAATCCTCACCAAATATTTATTTGTCTAACACAATGTTCCATCTCAAGGTTGGCGCCTTCTTTTCTTCCCTTTTGGTGGGGAAAGTCGGAGATATTATTGGAAGACGCCGGACGATTTTATATGGGGCGATGATTTTTGTTGTAGGAGGAGCGTTCCAAACATTTTCCACTGGCATGTCAACAATGATCATCGGAAGGGTTATAGCAGGTGTCGGTGTCGGTCTACTCTCAACAATAGTTCCTGTCTATCAATCCGAGATCTCACCATCACACAACAGGGGATTGCTTGCTTGCATTGAGTTCACAGGCAACATTGTCGGCTATTGTTCCAGCGTCTGGATGGATTATTTTTGCTATGATATTCCCAATGATTGGTCCTGGAGATTACCACTTTCTCTGCAGATAATAATGGGATCCTTGTTGGCAATTGGCTCCTTAGCAATCTGCGAATCACCCAGGTAGGACTGCACAGGAGACGAAAGAACCAAACCCACCTTTCAAACCAAGTAACTAATCATGACGATAGATGGCTCTTGGATAATGACCACGACGAAGATGGTCTAATTGTGCTCGCCAACCTTCATGGTGGGGGCGATATCCATAACGAAAGAGTGCGAGACGAGTACCGAGATATCAAAGAAGACGTTCTACTACAACGACAGGAGGGCGAACGGACTTACAAGGAAATGTTTGCTAGGTACAGTAGAAGAGTTTTTATTGCCATGTCAGCGCAGGCGTTTGCCCAGCTCAATGGTATAAACGTCATCTCATACTATGCTCCGCTGGTGTTCCAGCAGGCTGGCTGGGAAGGACGAGATGCCATTTTGATGACTGGTATAAATGCCTTGGTATATGTTGCTAGCTCTATCCCACCGTGGTATCTTGTAGATCGATGGGGAAGGCGCAAGATTCTACTTTCTGGGGCTATCGTCATGGCAATCTCGCTTTCTCTCATCTCTTATTTCATGTACCTTCGGATCCCGGCAACTCCAACTTTGGTTGTTGTCTTCGTGATCATTTACAACGCATTCTTCGGGTACTCGTGGGGACCAATCCCTTGGTTGTATCCTCCCGAAATCCTACCCTTGTCGATTCGGGCAAAAGGTGCTTCTCTGTCGACCGCCACAAATTGGGCGTTCAACTGGCTCGTGGGAGAACTAACTCCCATCCTCCAAGAGGTGGTTGAATGGAGGTTATATCTCATTCACGCATTCTTTTGTCTCTGTAGTTTTGTTCTGGGTAAGTCGCTGCTCGATTTCTTGACATATTTGTCGAGCATATTCTCCTTGCTAACTGGATCTCAGTTTTTTTCTTCTACCCGGAGACAAAGGGGCTTACTTTAGAGGATATGGGTCTCCTTTTCAATGATGCCTCTGCGGCCCCAACCCCTTCAGGGCAGTCCCTACTAAGAAGTGGTGCGACAAGTCCAGTTCCGACGCTGGACATCAACCATTCATACTTTCCGGAGAGTGGAAAGCACATGAGCATAACGTCCGGCTTCGTTAGTTGGTTTAAGGACTTTTGGGGGGTCGACGGGGGACGCTCTCGTGATTATAGACCATTAGATCGGGGAGACAACTGATATAGAACGTTAGGTAAATAGATAGTAGATGTATAGATAGGATATGCATAGATGGATGGCTAGATTCTCATCCTGATTCAATCATGAAACAGCATAATCAAGTATTCAAACAATATCCAATCTGTTAAGCTGAGCACTGGGGGGTGATTTATTTCTGAGTCTATATTTTCGACCTTGCCGGTCCTGTGTGCTATCAACATTGGCAATTATCAATACTGGGTTGGACAGTTTTACCGTGCTATAGCGCTAGGAGGGAAAATACAAATATCACAAGGGGCCGAGCAAATGAATCGAAGGTTGGCGACGCATTCTGGCCTTGTTATTTAAAATTTTTAGCCCAGAAAATCCTCAAATGTTTTTGGGTCCCAATTTTCTTGATATCCTCAATATCTTGTTCATCAAGCTTGAACTCTGATATTTCCAGAGCCTCTTTCATTCTCCAATCCTTCGAAGATGTGGTTATTGCAATTGCTCCTGTGTCTATAGCCCACCTAAGTAGGATTTGGGTAGGCGTTTTTGAATACTTTTTTGATAGGTCTTCGATAAGGTCATCCAGCGGTCCGGGGCTGCCTTTTGTGATTGGAGCCAAAGGACTATATGCGGCGGTGACAATGCCATGCTGGCGGTGATACTCAATCAGATCAGGGTTTTGAAGACTAGTTCCCAGGTTGACCATGTTAGTATTCAGGATTTTTAGCTCGACCTTGAGCTAACACAAGCCTTTCTTTCACTTTTTCCAAGGTGGATGCTTCGACACCGAACTTACTATGGGTGGTATTCAATCTGGTTGACTGCTGGCAGAACCTTTGCCACTTTTGCTATCCGTTCCAGTTCGGGCACGCTAAAGTTGCTGACTCCAATAGCCTTTGCTAACCCTTGACTGTGCAGCTCCTCCATTTCTGACCACGCCGTTTCAATGGATATCCCCTTTTCTTTCTCATCCCAGAAGGGTGCATGGATTAGATAGAGATCTACATAATTCATTCCTAGTTTCTTCAAGGAGATGGTTAATGCGCTCTTTGGTGACGAGATGGACCGGTAGACTTTTGTGGTCACGAACAGCTGTGCCCTTGATACTCCCGATTCTTTCACAGCGATTCCAAGTTCTTCCTCGTTGCCATACCCCTCTGCACCATCCAGGTGAGTGAATCCAACCTGAATAGCGGTCTTGGTATCCGCAATTATCGCGTTATCGACATCTGTGCTCCCTGATTTGTAATCTAGTAGGCCTATCAGTATACACGAACTATCACATATCTTGGACAAGGCAATTGGTAGATGGTATCGGGTCCAATAAACAGGATGCTCGAGTTCTGATATGCCATGATGCGCCGTGTATTGTCACAGGACTTACTAGCAGTCCCAAGACCATACGCCGCTATGGGGATAGAGCCGCCATGGTTTAGTTTCACTGACGGGGTGGGTTTGGGTGTCGTCATCCTGATATCCGAAAAGCCACGGACAAGAAGAAGATTTCTCAAGGCTTTTACTCTTCGTACTGGCAGATTTTTGAGCTGGTTCGTAGCAGGGTATGATGATACGGGGGTCCGAATGTCTTTGGCAATTGCTCTGAATATATAAACGTGTACAATGTTCCGGATGTTGAGATGGGCAAGCATTTACTCCCGCTTTTAGCAAGCAAGCACTAAAGTACTTACCTTATTTATCAACGGCGAACTGGAGGCCGCGACTTGGTGCTTATCTGGCATTGCGCAATCACCATTTCATTACTAAGCTAAACTAGCCGGGAGAGAGTGTCGAATCAATGCAACGGGTTGCCTCGGTTCGGACTTCGAGATGCGTCGAGAATCCACATCAACGTCATACATTCGTGCATCTCGCCTGTGATTACCTACCTACTCGAGCCCGCGGCCGCTATCAGTACTTGCCAGGGCGTGCTCCAAGATGTCGCGATAGTTCGCAACCCTTCGGTCAGCTGGCGCCTGATAGAATCTTTCAATGTATCCTCCGCAGCAAATATTCCAACAAGCGCAACACCAAGCATCGAGAGCCCTTCCTCGGCTCCTTCTGCTATCGAGAAATATATCCAGTCTCATGTCTACTTCACCTCCGTTCGGAATGGATGGGTACGCTCAAGGGGCTACCTTGGCGGAAATCCCCAAATCGCATGTGTTCACTGACAAACTTCCTCGTGAGTATTTCGATATCGATTTACCTTTCCCATAGTTCAAGTCCATGTTTTTTGCAAGTTAATGCTCGCGATCGCAGCGGTGTGCTGATTACGGGATATGTGGGAAACCGCTCTCTAGCCGATCCAAACATACCAACAGTCAAAGACGCAGAAACTAAACCCCGCCCAGCACCCGGCCTCGTAAAAAATGCCGCTTTTACTTGGATTCGACCCGAGGCAACGGCAGAATATGAGCTGCTAGCTGTCAGTCCCGCCGCATTCGATAGTCTCGGCTTGGAAAGAGGGGAGGAGGCAAAAGATGATTTCCGAGCTCTGGTCTCGGGAAATAAAATCTACGATGAACATTATCCCTGGGCTCAATGTTACGGAGGTATCTAGTAAATTGATCCCTAGCTGCGATATCAAAACATATTGCTAACTTTCTGGTTTCATAGGGTATCAATTGTACGTTACTAGAAGAGACCAGTAGGAGTGTAATGATTGCTTGCTAATCTACCATCTAGTGGTCACTGGGCCGGACAACTGGGTGATGGGGTGAACCGCCTCATTTTTCCCCTTCAATCGCGTTGAGTCACTCTGCTAATGCCTATCGCATGATTTCTAGCGGGCGATAAGCCTCTTTGAAAGTACCAACCCGAAAACAAAAGTTAGATACGAATGGCAACTCAAAGGCGCTGGTACAACTCCATACTCAAGATTTGCGTACGTTCCGCGACTTCTCTTACAGTCGAGTTGAGAGAAAGGCTTGTCTGCTAACCGGGAACCTTGATATTTCGGTCGAACCTGAGTAGGGACGGAAAGGCAGTCCTCCGCTCGAGTATAAGAGAGTTCATTGTTTCCGAAGCCCTTAACGCCCTCAACATTCCAACCACCAGGGCGCTCTCACTCACACTCCTCCCAAAGAAGAAAGCCCAGCGAGAGGCTGTTGAGCCGTGTGCTATCGTCTCCCGCTTCGCGCAGTCTTGGGTCAGGGTTGGAACATTCGATCTGCCATATACTCGTAATGATAGAAACTTGACACGTAGACTAGCGGACTACACGATTGAGGATATATACGGCGGAGTCGATAAGCTTGTGCAGCCAAGAGAAACCGAACCAGACGGCCCCCCTAATCGATATGAGTTGCTATATCGAGAAATCGTTCGGAGAAATGCAAAGACTGTAGCCTATTGGCAAGCATACGGATTTATGAATGGAGTTCTAAATACGGACAATACCTCGATCTTAGGGCTTTCGTTAGATTTCGGACCCTTTAGCTTTATGGATGTGAGTTCTCTTGCTGATTTTGAGACTGATTGATTTCTTTTAACGATGCTGCGGATAGAATTTTGATCCCAGTTTTACACCAAACCATGATGACGGATCACTTCGGTATTCTTATAGAAACCAGCCAACAATAATATGGTGGAACATGGTATGCATATTTCTCTGGCATGGAAACATTTATATGTTAGTTCTAACTTAATTTCTTGAAGGTTCGCCTTGGAGAGGCGTTAGCCGAGTTATTCGGCATGGGATCGCGTGTCGATGAAGAAAAGTTCATTAAAGATGGGATTGAACAAGCTGATGTTGAATTGCTGACAAAAAGAGCAGAAAGTATAATAGACCGTGCCGGCGAAGAGTATAAAACTACTTTTATCAATGAGTATCAGGCGTTGATGTCAAAACGACTTGGTTTCCTAACTCTCCGTGATACTGACATGGACGAAATGTTTAGTACTGCTTTGGATTTGATGGAAAAACTGGGATTAGATTTCAATATCTTTTTCCGAAGACTATCCCATTTGCCAATTTCGGTTATGCAAACTGAAGATACCAGATCAGAATCTGCAGAACACTTCTTTAATGCAAATTCATCTTTCAACATGCCTGGAATACCAGCGAAACGCAAGGCAGAGGAGAAGGAAAAGGCAAAAAGGGAAATCGCCGGGTGGTTGGGCAGATGGAGGGAAAGACTTGCATTGGAAGAAGGTGGCTTAAATGATGAAAGAAGGCAGATGGCCATGAAACAGGCCAATCCCAAATTTCTGCCCAAAAACTGGGTTTTGGATGGCAAGTGAACCACAATTTCATATTTAGTCGCGCAGATGGCCATCTAATATATATTCTAGAGTTAATCAACCGTGTCCAGCGGAATGGAGAGCGCGACATCTTACACAAGATTCTGGACATGTCACTTCGTCCTTTTGAAGATCACTGGGGTCCTCAGAGTGAATGGCTGGAGGAGGATAGGATGTGTGGCGATGTTCCTCCTCAGGATGTTGGGATGCAGTGCTCTTGCAGTTCTTAAAGTAATGTTTGATTTCCCGGGGGATAAGAGAATATTCGAACAGACTTAAAATTTTAACGACGGTTGGTATGGATTGTTGACTATGCTTGTCTCTAGTTAATATGCCCGATTGAAGGGCGGTTCAAATTGAGATCTAATCAAAATAATACGAAATAGAGAGTAATTAAACTAGAAAGCCTGCCGTTGGCAGCACTTGAACCCTCCTACCCTATACCGCTACCATTATATTATCCTTATACCTTATACCATCCTTATATATTTTTTTTATTACGGTGAGCTATGATCAAAAGTATATCTGGAAGCTCTCAAGAAAACAACCCATTTTGGACCTTTTTTGTATGGGACAAGGTGTACGAATTGTTCATATTGGCCCAGTCGGGTATAATGTCGAGTAGAGTAAAATAAAGTAAACAATTTCGCAGCTAAAGCGTTTGGGAGGAAAATAGAGTAGATTGAAGTAATGTAATGTGTTTGATTTCCTAATTAATAAGTAGAACTACCCTTATTGCCATCCCGCGGGGTAAAAAACTGTTGTGTGATGTTTAGAACAACCCAAACCTAAAGGAAAGACAGTTATTAAATACAAGAAAATTTATTGGGCTACAGTTCTCAAATAATTATTTTAATTGGTTGGTGCTATTAAGAATCGTTTTCATTTCCCTGCGCACTTTCTCATTCTCTTTCTCTCTTTCTCTTCCCCTTTCTTCCCCTCTCTCCCTTTCTCTATCAAACCTCAAACAAGGGAGACAGCTGGCAGAAATGAGGGGGTTTCCGGTTGCCTACTGAGTGTAATATCTCATCTACAATCATACTGGTAATTCGAATTTTCTACCTTGCAAGACTCTAAAGAAGAAAATACGATCAGCGATTTATGCATGTTTATCCTGAAGGTGTGCACATACTTGGTATAGTAAATGTAGAAAAAGTCAGAGTAAAGAATTGTTTGGATGATGCCAGCAATAACGGACAATGGGTCCCAGAATGTCGAAGTTGCATAGCGGTATATCCAATTAGGAATGTAAAATGCTCGATAAGCGCCCAGGGCAAAGATATAATGCGTCGTGATGGTTTCTGCTGTACCAGTTCTCTGGACCATAAACAATTGGGGTAGGATGGCAACACTCTCGAGCCAAATGCTGAACGCCCAGAGGATCTAAGTGAGATACATACAATGTTAGAACAACCCCTAGCTCCGATTATTATAAAGTTGAGGGTTAAGCCAATAAAACCTAAGTGCTCACCTCTGACAAGGTCCATCTGTAGGGGAAAACTATGGCTAGGGCGACAGAGCCTCCAATTAAATACCGAACTTTAAAGGTATCGATATTTGGGTCGTGCGTGGGCTTGAATGGGCCCGTCATCAAGTGCAGTATGTACGCGGAAGACCCGATAAATACAATCTTCATAGTGCTGTTGTAGAGGGAAAAGGTCCAGAAAAGATCTAAGACTCACGCCCCATGACAGATTTTGTGAGTAAGTACCATTGAACAAAGGAACTAAGATCCAAGCTTGTTGCAAAGAAAGGATCCAAAGGGCGGGGAACTGGACTGTTCACACCTAGGTATCTAGTAACGTAAACCAAGAGGTAGAGAGCCTGTGATTTGAATGATATACCCGCGCAGCTCTATATATCATAAAGATTGTTCAGTCAGACAACCTGGACGCTTACTGCAGAGAGAAGAGTTCAATAGATTGATACCTTGCTTGTGCTCATCTTATGGATAAGTATAAAGATACTGATCAAATGAAACAAATCGCCTAAAAGGAGTTTGTTAGGAATTGTTAATGTATAGCCATATGGGGAGCGGCCAGGCCTACAGACCAGCCAGACGGAAGATATTCATTGTGAAAAACTAAGCCTTATTAGGCAGCAGTGCCCTTCCAAGATCGTTCACAAACGTCCAATAATCAAGGTAACAGAGATATAAAATCCCTCGGTTTCGATCCAAGGGCGAATTAACAAGAGGACCAGCACGCGAGTCTGCCGAAGCCCGATTGTGTAGGGAAGGGTTGGTTCTCGAGTCGAAGAAGGGACTTGGTGGTTATATCCTATGTACTGCGGCATACAATTCACAAGTGAAGCCGTTAGCATCCTTTGTCGTCGTATCGCTGAGTGGTATCAGCCCGCGCCAGCAGGGTCGGGAACCTTACCGAGAATTTCTAGACCGCGTCTTGTGTGCGAAAGCTGTGATAAAACCTAGGTGGTAGGCGCACGCAAGTGATAGATTAAATCTGTTTCGTATGCTGATTGCTGGTTACATGGAATCAGCTGTACCACATTGATTATGGCTGCTGCTATCGCGATTATGCCGTCGAGATGACAGGAAGGAAGGAGGAATTAGAAGGGAGGTCAGTGGTCTATAGCAAGATTAAGATGCGACCTGCGTCTGTCCGCAATGAGGACACGTTTGGGGCGAGCCAAGCTTCATTACTTGTTCCGAAGCACGCAACACAACATTCCATTGCATTCGTCGTTGATCATCGGCGGTCTCGTCACCAAACCACACAAATAAAGTAACTTGAGTATTTAGTAAGTATTTATTCTTAGGAGGTGCTCAAGTATGTAAAGTACAAAAAAATACTCAAGTAGGTATTGATTCATTACATACAATATTACATAGAATATTATGGTTAGGATAGCTAGAATTAGCTACTTAATTATGGCTCCACTACGCTATGATCTCGAGATTCTCCAGGAACTCCCAAGGCTCATAGCAGCTGGTTGCCCCGGTATTAAAGTATGGAAACAGGTGGATAGAAAGAACAGCAACTCCCCTTTAGAGGAGAAAACGAAGACAAAAAAGCAATTCGACGCCTTGGGGATGTGCTCCCTGACAAGAACAATTCCATCTCTATAGTACCAGTATACTTTTAAACCTTCCCATATCCCCTGCACATGGTCCAAGATCAAATTCGAAGGGAAAAAACAAAGAAAACTCGCAGAAGAACTCGGTAACATAATGGATCCGACAATATCAAGGTGTGCCACCTAGGGAAAGTGGGTCACCAATGTAAGGATAACCGACGTCAACCCCTAAAAGCTCGTGGCAGCGTCCAGATCTCTTTCTTCATCGATAAGATCCGAAGACGCTATTTCGCGATATTATGATGGAAAGGAAGCGAAGAACGGGAAAAATGACAAAAAGTGAAGAAAATACAAGTCATAAATTCTATGTTCGTTAACAGGGGTATTTGTTGTGTGAGCAAATAACAGACATTGGCGTGAAAGACTTTTGGGAATCTAGAATCAATACAAAACGCAGGGAGGAAAAATAATAGAAAAGACGAAAATAAAGTATAACAAACCAAGTAGAGGATCGTGGAAAACTAGGTGCATTGTTGCTTCTTTTGAGTGCGAGAGTTGGGCTAACTGCTATCGATATTGGTACCGGATAGAGCTATGTCCCTTAAATCCCAAGTGCGACTAGGGGTTCGAGCCTCGGTAGAAGATATCCAACCCGCGACCTTTCTTCGCCATCGCTGTTCCTCTTCCTTCTGTCTTTTTGTAAACTCCGGTCCAACATCGAATTCCTCGGCAGTCATCAAGTCGTTAAAGGAAGCCCCATGGCCACTATCACGAGTACTTCGTTCGGTCATAGAATTTGTTTCCTGAAGGTCGTCAATATCGGCTAGGGCGTTCGCCTCGTCATCCGAGCCAGTATCGTCAACCTTCAGCCAACACATATGGTCTGGATCAAACACCATTTTCCCGACAACCTGGATGTTTTTCGAAGATTTGACACTTGAAATCAGCGCCGGCCGTGGCAGAGCCGTAGGTAAAGTATCTTCTCTATCAAACCCGCGAACAGCATGCTCGTTTCCTTCCCACCGAAATGTCGAAGGGTTATAGATCATATCGTGAACAGCTAAATTTGATTCAATCAAAGAATTAGCATCAGTTTTATAGGGAATTCGATTACAGATTCAAGTTGCCTCACCCTTTGGGCCATGTGGTAATGCTGTGGCAGTAATAAGCTGTGGCTTTTGGGTGCCATCATGGTTTAGCCGCCTTGGTGCCTTTGTGCGCCTAGTTGGGCGTTTCTGATCTGTTTCGGCTGCCAGCGGTAGGGCTCCTCGTTGAGCAGTTGGTGCAGAAATTAGTCCTATGTTTACGGGTAGTTAGTGTTTGTAATTAATTAGGTGGTACCTGGTCGCCATCCTAGAAAAAACCTACCACGGGTAGAGCGAGGAAGTTTGGTGTCTTTACTAGATGCCCCTTCGACGGGAGTAACGGCATTTAGGTTGGCTCGCTTGGCTGAACGGAGTGCTCTAGGGGCTCCTTGCCCAATAGCCTTAACAGTAAACTTGCTTTCAAGCTTGGTGCTGGTTGGAAGATCATCAAAAGCTTCTAGCTCCGTACCATTTCCATAATATCTTCTTCGGGTTGGTGCAAGAAGGATATTGGTGGACGCTGCGCCTTGTCGAAGAGGTTCGGGTGCAACGACTTGAGCATTGCGAAGGGGAGACCGTTCTCGGATCCTCGATGTTCTGCTTGCTGGCCGAGATTCCTGTGCAGATGGGGGTCTTAAAGCTTTGTTCGAAGATTTACGTTGCATTTTGCTTAGGACATGCTGCGACTGCGACTGCGACGCACCAGCAGGAAGAAATGGTAGTCTTTGCGAAGGAGTCGACGGTCTACCGGGAGATTTTGAGCGACTGCCGATGCTAGCACGGGAGGATGGTCGAGATGTGTTAATGTATCTACTCATAGAATGCGCCTGCGAAGGGTCTACGGAGGGTGACCGAGGGGGACCCCTGGATTCGGATCGGTTGCTAGTTCTAGACGCTGCTCGACTATTTGTTCTAGACGGAGGGCGATTTGTCATAGTGCGGGATGGAGGTCGGCTCACTGGCAAACCCTTGTACCCAACCCGGACTGGTAACATGGTTGGTATGGTGTTTTGGTCGAGATTGTAGACACTCCGGGGTATTGGAGGTACCGGAGGAGGAAGTGCTTGCGGTAACCTTGTAGTATGTGAGTTCTGTGCTTTTAAATTCGGTGTAGACCGTTGCGGACGAAGAAGACGAGATTGCTTCCCAGGATCCGTTCGTTTCAAAATGGGCTGAGGGATCTGTTTCAGGCCAGTCTCTTTCCCAATATCCAATGTGATATCGAGAGAAGCAGGCCGCCCTGGAACGCCCTCGTCGACAGATTCTAATGTGTGGTTTGAGCTGATAGAAAGCCTACGCGCGTGCGACTTCTTCATTTTCTGCTCTCCGATTCTGGTAAACGTCAAAGTGACACCACTGCGCCTCGAAGGACTTGCCGGGTTTGCTTTCAGTCTAATATTCTTGTTCCGGTTAGACTTTGAGCCAAGAAGTCCTCCTTCTCCTATTTCAATATTGTCCAAAAAATCCTCCTTGGGATGCTCGCTAGCATTTCGAAGGTCGGAAGCAGTGCGGGCGAGCAACCTCGCTTTCTTTTTCTCCTCCAAGGCATGGTGGAAATCGAAATCTGCTTGTGGGAGTTCGATACAATGGAAACTCTCGTCTTCACTTTCGACTGTAAATGTACTCGCAAGGCTCGGACTCATAGTCGAGAGGATTGAGTTTGAGCGATATCGACCTCCGTGTCTGGTTCCTAGGCTTCCTTCCGCTAGCTCGTCTGTGTCGCTGTCTACAAAGCTTGATAAATTTGCGTAGTTCTCGTTTTTCTTTTTTACACTGAGGACACCGCTCAAACCCTCTACCGATATCTCTTCCATGTCAAAGTTATCAGCTGGTGGCAGTTTGGCAGCAAGTTCTTGTTCTGACGGAATTTCGGGGGTAGGCAAGCGGAACGCATCTATGAGAGGGCTCCTTCTGGGCGATTTCTTGTGTGCTCGGATGGTAGGGATGTCGTCTTCGTCGACAGCTTGGCTCTTTTCATCCTCCGACGAAGTTTGGAAAGCGTCAAGGGGAAATTCGCTACTGCGAATCTTTTTGACGGTCAAAAATCTAGGTGCATTCAAGTCAATCTCAAGATCTTCTCCCCAATCTACCTTGACTACTCGTGCCGAAGTCATTCTTCCAATTTTACGAATGGAACCCCCGGTAAGAGCAGAAGTTGGAATGTCTTTTGGGAGAGGAATGCCAGCGTTATTTGCAGAGCGGATGGCCTCCTCCGGTGAGATAGTGGATGTTGGGTGAGGAAGGACGAGCTCTCTTTCCATATCTTCAATAGAGGCGAGATCGTGGAGATTGTCGCTGGCCATCGAAAGACGGCTCGGAGTGGATCCACGGTCGCTGAAGCGGGAGCTTGGTTTTGACATCCGAAGGTCACCGACATCCTGGAAGTCATCGTCATCGTCCCATGACTCGACTGCAAAGCTTGGAGAAGCGCCGTTTTTCTTCAGAGGTGATGTTTCCATCCCTCGGGAGGAAGTGATGTCCGGAGCAATTTGACGGTCGAACGAGCTGGTGGTGGTTCTGCTGGGGCCAGGTTTTGCTGCTGCTGCTACTACTTAGTCACCTCCGTGATAATTCTGTCGGGAAGAGTGGTATTGAAACTGAGTTTGTCGTAGAGTATTACGGCGGTTGCCTGGATACCAGATTCCTTGGAGTCTAGATCGAACGGTTTCGGGGAGGATGTATATCGATGCTAGGGAGGTTGTGTTCAAGCGTAAAGAGGATGAAGAGTGAAGTATGTGGCGGAGATGAAAATTTGGCGTGCAGTCGAACCCCTTTCCTATGCTCGCCGTCATTTCGCGGGAGCTTGTCCCAAGCCCGCTACTCCAACCTTCCTCAACTCAACCAACCATCTACAGGTCAAGTGCAAGGAGATATCATCCTGAAAGGAGAAGCTTTGAAACTGGGATGCGACGATGTCTCGGCCCTCCAAGATCCTCCGGGTCGCCCGCTCTGACGAGAAGAACCAGGACCTCGCTATAATACTTCACGTTCAGCCGACCGCCACCACCATCCCTCTCAACATCTCAATCACCGCCACTGACGGCTCCGACGGCTACGGCGTGACCCGTACGTGAATGCCATTTGCTCGACTTCTTCACTGGGGCTAACTCAGCAATGGCCTACCAGTTAAAGACAGCAAAACTAAGAGTCTTAAAGATTCTTCCTCCGAACAAAGCGACGACGAATGGAAGGCTGTGCTCCGCGCGGTTCTTCTCGCAGACGCCCCTCAAGAAGACATACGCCTGCTTAGTAATATTCAGCTCAGTGCTCTTGTCAAAAAAGATGGTATCTCTGTTCGTAAAATTCGCTGCCTAGGGTGCCGCCTTGGACTACCCTGATCTGATGATCAATCTCGTCTTTAGATTACTATCAGAGAAGATGTTGGGGGCATCAGAGTATATAATATATATCCATCACTCGATCAAATATTAAGTAGGTGTTCGTTCTAATGACCGATTGATCTAGAGGAGATTGGGTACCATTCCACTACAACCACAGGAGGTAGAAATCGAACTCTGGGATTGGTTGGACCGAGTGTGCAAGGAGAAAGATGAGATTGAGGTGAGATTTCCTCCCCTCCGTCGGACGCGTGAATCTTTCCTCGACGCCGGAGCATGATTCTGATTCCAAGACGCTTTATAAAAGGCACGATCCTACAAAGCAGAAAAAATTGCTGCCGAAACCAGTGACAAGTTGGAAAGGCTCGAGAAACAGATGCAAGAGCTGTCCCTGGCGAAAAAGAAGCACGAAGATGCCCTCATATTGCAGTTCCAACGCCTGCTCAATGAGAAGAAGAAAAAAATCCGAGAACTAGGCGGAGGTATGACAGCGATTTATATTGCCCTGGGTTCTGCTGGAGATACTCATGATTTTCTAACACTCTGTACACTGAAATGATTTGTGGCTGTCTGTAGCCCAAATGCACGTCGTAGCGGATTCTCCGTATGATACCAAACAAGTGGCCTCGCCTACCCTCAAAACAGCGAAAACAGTCTTGGGGAAGAAAAGAAAGCAGGCAGACAAAGGTTCCTCTGAAGATGTTGACGACGGAGCAGATGGCAAAGTGTTTGCCGATCAAGATGAAGACCAAGATGTGGAAAGTGATACAGTTGACCTGGTGGACCCAGAAACGGAGGACCGGCAAACCACGGACGATGAGGCTACTTTGGACGGGACGACCGACGACGATGACGAACTCTGAGGGCCATCTAAATACCTTGATTCTTGCGCCGTTTGGACTGTACTCAACTACATCAGTACCCGGGTGCTTGAACACCAAAGTACCTACTTAAAAAGTACTCAAGTACTTAAGTATTTAGTCGAAGTACTGTATCATGGAGTATTATATAATCAGTCAGAGCCGCCGTTTAACCACGGAGCCCTGCACCACCACACAACACACGTAGAGTATTGTAATGTCTGGCGCCCTGGCCCCCCCACTGCTGCCCCATCGCATCACCATCACCATCACCATCACTACCGTCACCGTCACCGTCACCGCCACCACCACCGCCATCCGCGAATCCTACGAGAGCATCTCACCCGAACTTATTCTAGCCTGCTAGTGTACTATGTACACTCGTTTTTGAGCTCGCGGTAACTCGGATGAAGACCCGATACGCGGCTTGTACCTGTGGACCTACGTTTTCTCGCCATTCTTCCTGGCGCTATCACTGTTTACCCTCCTCGATCCACTTACTTTCATTACGTCCAAATAGCTCTCTGGCGCTCTTTCCGCCTACCGCTAAAGAGCTCCTTCGCCAAACCTGGCTGGGACACCGAACGGCCGCCGCTTGGTAGCGTAATGGCGCATGCTACAACCGCGTCGGCCTCCTCACAAACCCACAGCAACGTCGACGCTCGACTCAAAAATCTCAAGAAAAATATTCTGCCAGACTACCCCCTTCGTCTGACTCAGGTCAACGACTACACTGATGCGAGGAGGCACGTCGGAAACTGCAAATACTGCGGTCAAAACAAAGACAATTGTTTTTGTTATGCCCACCACACGTTCCTATCACGAGAGGAGATGACAACATATTCGGACAAAGCTAGCACCTTTGAAAGCCCTTCTTCTTCGAGATCTAAACCAACAAACCCACTAACCCCGCAGCCAATCGGCGGAACGGTATCGCGTTCTGGGAAGAAGACAATTTCTTTGGGCGAATACAGCAAAAAACGCATGCAAGATAACGGAGCTAGCGTGGGCCGATCCTCAACACCCAAAGATGCCCCATCGCCGGCTGAAGCTAGCATGTGAGTTATCTATTGCAAACCCCTAGACACTGCTTATGACGGTTACTGAACGGGAAACTCATAATAGATCTAGAGACCCACACGCAAAACCAAAGGTGCATCAATCGAGCTCTCTTACTCTCGCCGAAACAATGACTAGCCATTCCGAAAACGATCGCCCCACCAAAAAACTAAAGACATCGAGCTCAGCATCTGCTCGAGCTCAAGATTCTCCAACCCTCAAAGCAACGATAAGCAGCGTTTCGTCCTCCAAACATGCCTCACTATCCCGATCTCCCTCCAAGAAGGGAAGTACTCACGAAGAGCCCACCTTAAACGCGGATCGAAAACCATCTAGTTCCCGAATCCATTTATCAAAAAGAGAAATATCCAGCTCGCGGCCAAAATCGCCATCCAGCAATCCCAAAGGCGACCACAGTAAACACCGGCATTCGCAGAGCCCATCAGATCGTCACAAGGAAAAATCATCAAAAAAAGATGATCGAGAGCCGAGGGCGAGGCAAGAACGCCCGTCCACGAAAGAGCACGACAAGTTGCCTATTCTACCTAAAATGCTAAGTCCATTGCCAGACGAGTTGAACAAGCTGGTGGATGAATACGAGCGCAGGAATCCAGATCTCATGAAAGATAAAGATACAGGCAACTTTTCAATGGACGAGGAACCTCGTAAGAGGGCGAAGAAAGGAATCAAGACCAGCGAAAAGGGGTTCTCCTACACTGAGCACCGAAATTCACATAAACTGGAGAATGATGATCGCTCCTCAAAGCCTGACCGCAGGGTGGAGAGATTCGAATCAGTTGTTAGAGATACAGAATCCAAAGCCTTACCACAAGGGCAATCACCGCGCCAAGGCTTCAAAGTTCCAGCTAAAAGACCACCGACTGACCTTAATACCAAACCAAGAGACGGCGAAAAGGATTTTCCGCGTGTAATAGCTCGGCTTAATTATGGAATACGGAATGTTGGCAAGGTCAAAAAGATACTAAAATCAGAAGTAGACCGAAGCAAATGCTCTAAATGTGCAGGAGGTAAGGACGACGGTTATTCTGCTGAATTGTCAATCGACAAGGGGATATCGCGAGAAAAATCACCTCATGCTCCCACACGCGTGTCGTTGACAACCCTCAAGGCTACCCCTAATTTGAAGAATACACTTAACGGGAAGATAGCAACGCCTAACAGAAGGCTTGCATTGTCCTCTGAGCGCCCGCGATCCAGTGATCAGGGATCTAGCTCGCGGCTCTCCAGCGCCAGCCAGGTTAACGATCGAGAAATTGACGAAATGGGAGATAACGAAATGCTGAAGGCAGACAGTGAAGCTTTTTTAGCACTTGGTATAAAATTGAAGCACAAAGCCGACGCTGCGTTAGGGGTCAAAAACCAGGAGGAAGCCAATCTTAACCATGCCTTGGTTTATGCTTGTCATTGTGTCATGTGAGTTTATATTCTAGAATTTCGGGCTTCAAAAGCATCATTTTGCTAATTTTGCAGTGCTTACTTCTTGTCGTTTGGTCTTGATGACGAGTTACGACGCCGGGAAAAAAGGACAAGTACTTCAGAGAGCTGGAGGTCTGTAGTTGGCTACATTGAGTTTTTACTCTCAAGTAGACTGAAGGCAAACCCTGCAATTCACGGGTTACTGTATGGAACCCCTTGACCCTATCCGTGGCACGCCCTTTCTTCTAACCCAGCTTTAGATACCAAATGGGGGCCATATGCAGCGAACGAGTATCATCTTTTGAACAGCAACGTCTTTCGGGGATCTCCCTCACAAACACTACACAGGTTGGTGAAAGTAATAGCCGAAACATTCTCGAGACTGTTAGACGCAGTAGAAACGACCTCATTCGTATATTGCGAACAAACCATGAATGGTGGAATCTGGGCCATCAACGACTGCCTTGGAGCACCGTTCAAGCCGATTTCCTGAAAACATGGTCTAAGCGTTCAACGCAGATAGTCAAGAAGCCACAGATAATTGCCGGTCATTATTTGACCCCATTCTATCTTCCATTGTTTTCTGGAAGTAGTGCGTTTGAAGCCGCAAGCTTTGCCTGGATGGTAACTCAAGAATGGGCGGCGCAAGCAAGACTGACTCTGGATACGGGGCTCTATTTGACGTGGCCTAAACGGGATGACCGTGAAGCATAGTTCCGTTAATTTCTTTTGAGGAATATCTTAAATCCTCACGCAAATATTTGTTCTCTTACCAACGACATTGCCTGCTTCCTATATTTCGTCCCCTTTTTAACCTCGGCTGGTCTCGTTGGTACGAGACTCGGGGCTTTGCGTTCGGCCACTTCGACCATCTGGTTTGGATCTTCGTGCTTGCATTAGCAAGCTCCTTGTGGATTACGTCTGGAAGTCAGTGGAATCTATTTTCGCAGGATCTTTACTTGACTACTATATTCCTTTGCTCGACACTAGATATCTGTTAGTGGTTTTTCTTCTGGCATAGGCGTGGTAAGGATTTTCTTTCTATCTTTCTTTGTATTCCTCATTTTCATCCCTTTATCTTTCAGAAATATTTAATCCTTTTGGTTGGTTTATATATGCCTGCGGGTTATTTTTCGTAACTGTTCTAGCGCTTGTTTATGGAGTCTATCCCTCTTAGTTGACCCTACGCATTAACGTGGTTAGTTAAATTATTTTCATGCGTCAATCACATTTTAACCCATATTGAATGTCTATACTCTACACTCGCCTATTGTGAGGTTTCAGATTGAGCTATAGCGTCTACGTCCATATGGTGAAATTATTAAATTTGCTAAACCTAAAATGGCTTTTAGATCGACTACACGAGCGGCTTATACCAAACCATTTGATTAGCATGATCGAAAATAATGCATCTGCTCGTAATCATCGATTGCACCCCACCCTAGTCAGCCAAAACCCGAATGGCTACTTGGTTGACAGGGTTTTCGGAGCGTTGGTATCAACAGTGATGTCAAAGCTAAAGGATAAAAGTAGTCCCTTTAAATATTTTAATACTCAGTAATCGAAAATCTGCTATAGTTAGGTTTAGCAGTTACAGACAGGTATCAATTTTTGAGACAACGGCCTCTGCAATCCCGTAGACTCGCTACCATCTCGGTAGAATACGAATGAATTGGATTAGAGGAAGAAATGACATCTATAGTCATGGAAAGTGAGCAAATAATTATAGTACAGGGATGATAAGGGAATAAAAGTGTCATGGATGTCAAGCAGAATATTCAGGGATGATGCCGTCGGGAGCAGGAAGGTCTCAAGGGAAACCGAAGCATCTTGCAGAAGGGAAAGGTGAAGGGATATATTGGATGGCTAAATTAAGCATGTGCGTCGACAATAAACGAGCAGTTACAGGGTTTTGAGCATTCAAGCTGAGTGGTGAACGGTGAGTGGATGCTGTATTAGGGATATCAAAGATTTAAGAGAGGAATAGAGAAAACATAGCGATCTAAGGGTAGTCGAATTGCTCTAGAATAATGGCGAAGAATTAGAGTGAGTGGGGTAGGCCGGGATAGGAAGATATCATGCAAGCATGCAGAAAGAAAGAGAAAGAGAAAAAATGGGGAAAGGGGGAGGGGGTTGAATTCATGATGCATAGTTCAATCGATGCGCAAAACAGAGGGGAGTATCTTGCAGAGTACAATGAGGTATGGAGCGAAAGGGGGCAGATTAAACTACGGGGACTATTATAATAAAAACATCAGGTGGTAAAAGACAATAGGGAAAGTAGGGGAAACGAGATGAACACCTTTACCCACAGAACCAGCTCCTTTTCGCCTTCTATAAAAGTACATTTTGCGCTAGGAAGTTGACAATGCCCATGAAAATCTACCGACTATGTCATGTGCACAAATGATTCTAAATGTTCATGTTAGTGCAATGAGTGGACCCGCGCTGTCATAAAGGCTCCAGATCTAAGGTCATGGATTTCAGAGTATGAACGAGTTGGGTACTATATCATTTTGAAATGGGATTGGGAATGGTCCCTGGTTTACTAGATTATGCGACCGAGAGACCTGAGGAGTGTAATGGCCATATGTAGCTGAAGGCATCCGAGGCTGGGTTTGAAGTGGTGGAATAGGACCCAGACGGTAGCTGGTCTCGAAAACTGCCCCAAGTCCATCCGGAGACATCCCTGAGATAGCCTGTATTTTGGATTGGATTCGACGGCCATAAGGTGTCATCCGAATGGATGGGAGAATAGGTCTGAGGTTGTCCACTAGCAACTGCCTACTATCCGCTTCCGCATAGTCAAGCTAAAAGGCTGTTTGTCAGCAACGTGTGAGGTTCAAGTGAACCAGGTACAACATTTGACTCACAGCTGTTTGAATGACATAGTTCGCATAGGAATCTCGTATCAACTTCTCGAGTTCTGGTGGGTTGACAATCTCTCTAATCATGAGTTTTCTTGTTTCTTTCTCGGAAACACGTATGCACTAACTAGCGTCAGATAACAGCCTAAGGCAAACAGAGCTGGGAGACCAACCTTCTCAATAACGTTGGAACTAAATTTTTGCATGGAAAGTTCACTAATGCGACCCAAGAACTTATGGATAAGTGGTTCAGCAAGCTCGGGCTCCCCAAGATCCACTGTTTCAAAGAGGCTAATGATTAGTCAAAATAAAAAAAGAAACGGAAAAAAAAAAGGCGAATATGGGACTTACAAATGTACTGAACCACATAGTTACCAAAAGGGTCACGAACCAACGCGAAGGCATTTTCGGTAATATGAGCTATTAATCCAACACGTTGATTTTTGGAGGCGTGATCAATGCATCGTTGCAAGACACAGCAGCCGTGTCGGTGAGTCCCAACCGTAACACAGTTTTTACCAACAGCATCAAAGATAAACTACAAGTCAGGGTCAGCACCACGGCCACCTAGGGGATGGGTAAACTAGCAAACTACTACCTGGGCATCTTCCGGCTTTAGCCGGTTCAAGCACTTTTGGATAACATGATTCCCGTTTAGGTCTTGGATGAGCTCTACAACTTTACTGCGGAGGGCATTGATGACAGTTTCAATCTAGCGATGGTGAGCACGTGTAAAATGGTTTGAAGACTGATGTCCTACCTGATCTGTAGTTGAAAGAAACTCGATCATTTTTTGTAGCGCTCTTGTGCCATGTTGATTTAAAGCAATCTCAACAAGATGTGGAGCAGCATTGATCACCAACTGAGATCGTTGTTCGTTGTTCGTATGTTCCAAAAGTTTCTGACACAAATAATTGCCAAACGGATCTAAATACTGACTTAGCTATAAAATCCCCAAACTTACTAATGTGATACCAAAGAGTGTCTTGCCTGTCATAAGCTCCACAATATAGGATTGTGTCTCTCGAAATATTATTTCTACATCTTTGGGGTTTTGTTCTTCGAGTTTCCGCTGTAAGAATCTGCAGCCATGTTGGTCCTTACATAGAAGATAGATTTCACTGCCTAGAGCATCTATATCGAGGTTCGAGAAACGGTTACCTGGAGGCGATACAAGTTAGGGTAAAGAGTTTTTGAAAAATACTATCTTCACAAATTACTCACCATCCGCTTCAAAGGCACGACGCGAATGTCCCCGACCTGGGGAGGTAGGTTGGAAGAAATCAGACGACTTTGCAGCGACTACGGGCCCAGTAACGTGTCCTAAAGGTTGATATTGGTTGACAGAACTTCCGGAATATATCTTATTTGCGATACTCATAGGGTTGTATGTTGCAAATCTTGGGGACGGAAGAGGTGACATTCCAGGAGGAGAAATCGGGGAATGGGATAGGTTAACATTATACAACGTAGGACCAAATGTAGCACCAGGAACCTATTGAATCTTCTATTAGAAGTAATTCTATAGAAATTAAAACTATAAAAGGAGTAATACCGTTCCAAAATCTGTTGCTGAATCTCTGCGACCTTGTCTTTCTACTCCAGGCTTTGTAGCATTAGGAGAGGCTGTAAAACCAAACGAACGAATTGTTGGAATATCAGATGTTGAAAGAGAAGGTTGGGGTTTCGGGGCAGCACTATTGCTCAAGTTGTGAGCCGGCGGTACCAATGTGGTCAGGTTTCCGAAACTCTCATCCTCGAATGTGGGATTTCCCTTTTTGGGCGTAATGAATAAATCATCTTGGTGGTATTGGCCACTGGGGTCAGCGGAACTGATTTGGTATTTTGAAGAAAATGTGCTTGATGGATTAAAAGGTAAAGTATTAGCTGGAAGACTTTGTTGGCCAGGCCGATGGCGGGGGAAAGTTGGCCATCCTTGGTTGTCATCTGTCGGTTTGAGACCAGGGCCGTGGATGTTATCTATGGCCTTAGATGCGGAAACTGTACGCTACAAAGCCGGAGGGAATATAAGCAAGTGGTATATGTAGTATCAGGGGAGAAGATACTAACTTTTGCTGCTAGGTCGTCACGGCGGACGAGAACAGGGAAATCATCAGTGGCAGTATTCATCTGAAAAACTTGTGTTGATTCCGAAGGAGAGGAGGCCAATGTGTCTCGAGATGACATGGAACTGGAAGCAGGGTCGAAATTAAAGTTTGTTTGATGTAAAGCTCCAATATTCGAGAACTTCTTTCGATCTGATGCTAATCCCAAGATAGGTGAGCTATCGAGGAAAGGTAATACCCCTCTATTCACCGTTTTTGTGAGTTTTTGAGCCTATGATGCGGACGGGATACCAGAAAATACCTCTGCTTGGCAGGACCTCCCCACTGAGATGACCGCTTCCCTTCCTCTGTATCTCTCCTTGAATCTGAAAGCGAGCGGGTAGATGACATCGAGGGAATGATATCATCTGCAGGTGGTGTCATCAACTGATAGTTAGCAGATGTTGTCCCTTCTGTCTGCTTGAAAGGCCGTTCGTTGTGTCTGTTTCCAAATCCATTGTTGTAGAGATAGTCATGCTCAGGAGGAGTGGTAGGCTCTACAAAATTTCGCGACGCCTGGAAAGTAGTGCCAGGAGTTTCTTGAAGCTGAAGACCTCTTAAAGCTCGTTCATTCTGTTGAGAAAGAAGTTGCAGTCTTTGTATCTGCTCAGCAAGATCTCGCTGTTCGTTTTGTAGTTGCCGCTGCTTTTCATCCTGGGCGCGGTTAGCATTTGAATTTTAGTAAATGTTGCAACAAAACAGTACTTGACGGACATTCAAGACAATATATAGTAGAATTACAATCAAACGGGTATAATCAAGTAGATCCATGGTTTCTTGCTTCTTGCTTCTTCTCTTCTCGAAGTCATATGAAAGAAAGAAAATTGAAAAAAGGAATTTTGTCGCCAACGGGTCCTTACATCTGGTCCAGGAGCATAATTTGCCCCGCTTGTAAGAGCCAAAGGCGCCATGATGGGTTGCCCATAGGTAGGACGGATAGTCTCGCTTGTAAACCGGCGGTGCAATGTTGTTCTGCTGGCACCAGGTGATGTAATTGGTGAAGAGTCATTGGATGCGGAAGCATCGTGGCCAAAGAGGCCAAATTTGGCTTCTTTCATAATCGGGCCGAAGATTGTTGCTTCGGGTTTTCTATTTCCAGGAACAGGGGACAATGCCATGAAAATTCTATGTGTTATTGTGGGTGCGAATTGTTAGCAACCTGCTTGATATATATCTGTCGATACCTATATATGCATTTTACGCCGCACGGAAGCCTAGAATGTCGGGTTTGGAAGGAGGGGCATGACTTTATGTGTTGGGGTATTTCAAGACACTGAGGCTGGTGCTGGAAAAGAGGTGAATGTAGGTTGTGAAGACGAGGGAGAGATCTCGATGATGAATTCAGATGAGCGAAGACTTGATTCTGGAGTAGCTCAAGTTGTATGAAGCCGTTACAAAACGATATTGTACCAATTTAAAAATGCCAAAGCCAGGATGCGGGGCGCAGGCCAACGAACGGATGACTATCTGGCCTGCCCACCCGCCCGCTCGATCACGAACGGCCAGGTACATGTAGTCTCCGCAAACAATATTAGAAGCGAACTTACGAATGGTACTATAATCTTTGTCTTTTTCAGGGCCGGGGTGGGATCGAAGGAACTATTGCAATATCTGCCGAAATATCTCGAGTGAGACAAAAGTCGAGGAGTATATAATATGTTACGGAGGGACGTTGAACGGGTGTGGACGAGATTCTGGCGATGCACTGGTTGAGAGAGTGTATGTGTACACGTATAACAAGTAGGTTGTAAAGCAGTCGGCTGTCCAGTGGAGGCGGTCGCCAAGAGAGATGTCTACGGCGGCAACAGGGTGGCGACAGCAGTGATAACGATTATTATTATTATTAGAGTGACGATGATGATGATGATGATGATGATGATAGTGATGATATGACAGGTGAAGGTGGTGGAGGCGAGTGGGTGGTGGTGGTGGTGGAGATGATAGTGGGAGGGTGATGGCGGAGGTGATGGGTGTTGGAATCTCAGGCGGGGTGGATCGAATGGAGGGGACACAGCACAACGCAGAAGACCAGGCATCGATATGCAATAATCACTTGTACTTGCTTTCGTCCGTGATGGCTCGAACGAGCGAGAGAGAGAATTGGCTCCAGCCGCCTAGCCAGTCGAGTCAAACGAGCCTTGCATATCCGTGCTTCAGCAACTGCTCAAGTAAGCTAATGGCTTAGCTTGAGGTACCCGGGCCAACTCGAGGATCCAGCTCAGCTATCATCCACGGAAGACCAGTTGAGATGTTTTTCGATACACGCCAGAGTATTTTGCTCAGCCGTGCGAGAGCCTCCCTGGCACTTGGCCGCGGCGGCTACAATTTTCTGACCGCAGAGCACCCAGCCGACTATCCAAGTAATCGAATCTGCTTGCTCTGTTACCGTTAGCAGGTGCATTCGCCGTTATACGACGTCCAGTTGGCCTGTAGCTTGCACTCCTGCTGCTTCTGTCTGCTGGTGCGGTCAGATGCGAGCGGCACGCTCGCTGGGGTTGTGTTGCGGGTGATGTCCGAAAGAGGCAGCTTCAGCGACAAACAGGATGACTAATCTCATCGGCGCTCGCGTGTCACCTCGAGCAGTTTTTCGTGATTGATTTTCCAGACTTAGGCGCAGGCATTGATTTTTTCTGGAACCAAGTACTGAAGTCTGACTGATGGCTCAAAGCTTAACAACTACTTAGCCGCCAGGTCATAAATTTATAAAGGAACCGCACGATTAGACCGCCATGGCACGAGTAACATCATATATTATTACCTTGAGCATGGGCTAATCAGGCCTTTCTCAGTTCGTCCCGAGCTTGGTTACCTCTCGCGACCCTATTTTAGTAATTGATATAAACATCTTTTGATTGATCAATCGATCCACTCTATCTACATCACGCGCCCCGACGTATCGAATCCCATTTTCTTCCGGTTGTCCCTCCTCCCTCACCGTGACTATAATGGCTGTCATAGTAAGGTACTCCGAACCACCCTCTAATAACAACTCTCTGATCCTCCTTGAACGCAACTTTACAGGATAGTACAAAAACGCCCCGGCGCCAGCAACCATCCCAGGATGAGGTAGTTTCAATCTCAATCCCTTCGAACCGACGCACGATGCCTTAAAATTGGGTATTCCGCTGACTCTGCTGCTGCTTCCGCACCTTCTTAGGCATTCGCCAAACTTCTCGAGCCCGTATATCAAGGCAAAAAGTTGACGGACCCTATCAGTACTGCCAAGGTATATACTCTTATTTTTCCAAAATCGTGGCACCCGCATCGAATTAACTAGCTACTTCTCCAACGCAGGACAAATGGGCCCTGTTACCGGCTTTTCTAAAAGTCAAGGGGCTTGTAAAGCAGCATATCGATTCATTCAATTATTTCTGTGACGTCGATTTGAAAAACATCGTTAAGGCCAATGAGATGGTTGTCAGCGAGGTTGACCCTAACTTTTTTCTCAGGTATTAGAATGAATTTTCTTTTCCCTGATCAGGAGACAACAGCTTAATATCAATTTTGCAGGTATACAGACATTCGCGTCGGGTTTCCTGAGAGACAAGATAGCGACAGTGATGCAGAGATCACACCCAACGAATGCCGGCTCCGAGATATGACTTACGCTGCGCCTGTTTTTGTTAGTATCCAGTATGTTAGAGGGAAAGCCGTTATTTCTCGGAATAGCGTTTGCATCGGTCGACTACCAATAATGCTTAGGAGTAATAAATGCGTGCTCACAAATAAGAGCGATGAAGAAATGGCACTACTCAAGGAATGCCCTCTTGACCCTGGTGGTTATTTCATCATAAATGGCACGGAGAAGGTTATACTTGTCCAGGAGCAGCTGAGTAAGAACAGAATTATAGTCGAAGCTGATACAAAGAAGCAAATTGTTCAAGCCTCTGTAACCAGGTATGTCTGAAAAATCGCATCGGACTAAAGGTCCTGGCTTACCTAGGTTCTTCCAGCTCCACACATGAGCGAAAATCAAATACCTACGTTCTTAGCAAAAAGGGTGCCATATACCTTCGCCATAATTCAATCTCAGAAGATATCCCGATCGTGCTTGTCCTAAAAGCCTTGGGCATCCAATCGGACCACGAAATCCTTCTCATGGTAGCAGGTACAGATATGGTCTATCAGGATACTTTTGCTCTCAACTTTGAGGAGTGTTCCAAGATCGGCGTGTATACCCAGCAACAAGCGCTTGACTATTTGGGGGCTAGAGTGAAAACTAGCAGAAAAATACTCACTACCCGGAAGTCGTATGCCCATGAGGCTCTCGAAGCATTGGCAACAATTGTGTTAGCTCATGTTCCAGTACGAAATCTTAATTTTCGACCAAAAGCTTTATATATTGCCCTAATGGCTAGAAGAATTCTCATGGCTATGGCGAACCCGCAGCTTGTAGATGACAGGGACTATGTTGGTAATAAACGGTTAGAATTGTGGGTAACTATCCTATAACTTTAGACTGTGCGCGTGTGTTAAAGAAATTGGAGACTAACACTTTTAATAGAGCCGGCCAGTTGCTTTCCTTACTATTCGAAGACTTATTCAAACGCTTCAACTCTGATCTGAAAATGAATATCGACAAGATCCTAAAAAAACCTAACCGGACCGAAGAATTCGATGCCTTTAATATCATATCTGGCCATGGACATACTATAACAACCGGGATGAATCGTGCAATATCCACAGGCAATTGGTCTCTCAAGCGTTTCAAAATGGACAGGGCAGGTGTAACACATGTTTTGAGCCGACTCAGCTACATTAGCGCTCTAGGTATGATGACTCGGATATCAAGTCAATTTGAAAAAACTCGAAAAGTTAGCGGACCGAGAGCCTTACAGGTACGTTTGAGTTCATCGGTCAAATAACCACAAAAGAAAAGATTATTGATGAATTTCTTGGCAGCCTTCCCAATTTGGTATGCGTAAGTTATGCCATTCTTTTACCTTCCTTCTTGCTGAATAGACGCTGATACCTCGATAAGTCTGCCCCTCAGACACACCTGAAGGAGAGGCATGCGGTCTGGTAAAAAACTTGGCTCTTATGACCCATATCACTACTGATGATGACGAAGAATATGTAAAACGACTTGCTGCTGTTCTTGGAGCGGAAGGTAGGTAATTTAGAAGCACTCTGCCCAGGCTTTGCTAACTTACTTTTAGATGTACTCGCAATTAGTGGCCAGGAGTTGTATGCTCTTGGAGCATATATAATATACATAAACGGTACCCCATTTGGTATCACAAGATATCCTGCTAGGTTTCTGACTAAATTCCGCCAAATGAGACGAATGGGAAAGCTCAGCGAGTTTGTTAGCATATACATTAACCATCACCAGAATGGTGTCCACATTGCCACTGACGGTGGTAGAATTTGCCGGCCTCTGATCATTGTTGAGAACAGGAAATCCAGAGTAACTACCAGACATATCAAGGTATTTTCGTTTCCATTCCCACCAGATTACTATGCACAGGAATTAAAATGTACGATAGTCCTTAAAAAATGGCAAACTGTCGTTCGAAGACTTCTTAAAGCGTGGCCTTGTGGAATACGTGGATGTGAACGAGGAAAATGATTCCCACATTGCCATCTATGAACACGAGATCTCGGCATCCACAACTCATCTGGAAATCGAACCTTTCACTATTCTTGGTGCAGTTGCCGGCCTGATTCCATTTCCCCATCATAACCAATCTCCCCGAAACACATACCAATGCGCTATGGGGAAACAAGCTATTGGGGCAATCGCCTATAATCAATTTCTACGCATTGATACGCTGTTATACCTGATGGTGTATCCCCAGCAGCCAATGGTAAAAACAAGAACCATAGAACTCATTAGATATGACAAAGTAAGAAAGTACTCTGATACTATTACCTTGCCGTTATTAATGAAGTGCAGCTTCCTGCAGGACAGAATGCCATCGTGGCTGTAATGAGTTATTCTGGCTATGACATTGAAGATGCGTTAGTTCTCAATAAGGTAATGATATGCATTATATCCGCTCATATCGCCCTATATGCTGAGGTTCTGCTGTTAGGCTTCTGTGGATCGTGGTTTTGGAAGGTGTCAGGTGCTCCGGAAATATGTTACAACACTTAAAAAGCACCCTAATCAAACGTGAGGAACGCCCTGCGACCACGCGCAAAATATTTTCTTTGTTTCTGACAGTCTTTAGGATGGACCGGATCGGAGATCGAAAAATAGACGAAGAGGGAAATCCGATCAAAAAGCACCGAATAATCGAAAGCGACGGTCTTGCTGCCGTAGGAGACCGCATTGAACAAGGCGAATCTTATATTTTGAAGCAAGTCCCTATGCACACTGCAAATAACCCTGCGGAAGGGCTCCAGAATAGATTGGGGGACTACAAGGATGCCGCAATGTCATACAAGCTGGCAGATCCAGCTTATATCGACAAAGTAATGATATCCTGTTCTGAATCTGAGCAAACCCTGATCAAGGTTTTGACTCGGCAAACCAGACGCCCTGAACTTGGCGACAAGTTTTCCTCTCGTCATGGCCAGAAGGGCGTTTGCGGCATCATCGCTCAACAGGAGGACATGCCCTTCAATGATCTTGGAATTTGCCCCGACATTATTATGAACCCGCACGGTTTCCCATCTAGAATGACTGTTGGCAAGATGATTGAGCTACTGGCGGGAAAAGCCGGTGTCCTTAGCGGAAACTTACAATACGGTACAGCATTCGGTGGCAGTAAAGTCCAAGACATGGCTGAGATTTTAGTATCATACGGCTTCAACTATTCTGGGAAGGATTTTGTGACATCTGGTAAACTGCAGAAGGCTCAAAATCTACCTTATATACTCTTTTTACTTATGAAAATTCTTAGGTATCACTGGAGAATCTCTTCAAGCATATATATTTTTTGGCCCAATATATTACCAGAAGTTAAAGCATATGGTTCAAGACAAAATGCATAGTCGAGCCAGAGGACCGAGAGCTGTAAGACAGAGTTTTTCTCTATTCGCAAGCACCGATCCTAACGAGGTTAATCCCATAGGTTTTAACGCGGCAGCCAACGGAAGGTCGGTCTCGTGATGGGGGTTTGCGCCTCGGGGAAATGGAAAGAGACTGCTTGATTGCATATGGAGGTTTGTTGTCTCCCTGTTGCTTTGCTGTTCATATGGGACTAACATCAACTCCTAGCTTCTCAATTGCTTTTGGAGCGATTGATGCTTTCCTCAGATGTCCACGAAATTGACCTCTGCGAAAGGTGCGGTTTGATGGGATACTCAAGTTGGTGCACAACTTGTGAAAGCAGCAAATTTGTCACCAGAATGAAAATACCATATGCGGCAAAACTACTACTACAAGAATTGTTATCTATGAATGTGCTTGCAAGAATAGTTCTGGAAGATGAATTTCCTAACAAATTACAGGTTCTGTAAAGCTGTTCAAAGAAGATTTAGGTAATTACTCCTCTTAATCGTAGCATAAAGTCGAGAGTCGATGCTCAATGCTCATATGACATAACTCTTTTTTAGTATTGGCATAGATGCCGGCATACAACGAGCTAGGCCTCGCGAAAACCCAAGATGCTACTTAAGACAGTTCAAAGATACTTCGCACTGGGTTTTTTTGTATGCGAGAAACCCCAAATGGTTTGACCAAATCACAGATAATGCAGTTTCTGCGTATCATTCATATTTATCACTTGACTCTCACTAGATCTGCGAAATAGAGACCTATTCCTCAAGATGAGTTTCTATGTCAAACTTTACACTTCTACCAATAATTCTGACATAATCAAACCCAACGTTAACCCGCCATTTCGAGGATGAATCAGTAGCCGATGCAACGCCTGATACTTTTCGTACCAACCTTAGAGAACACAGAGTAGCAACCTAAACAGAAAGTAAGCTCATAAGTGTTAAACAACATTCGAAGACTCGAGTAAAAGTGTGACGTTAAACGCACCTGTCCTCCTAAATCTACGGAGGATGGAAGTGGCATTGGTAGAATTGCCTGGAAAATTGCAAACATGCGCTCCAAAGGGAAAGGACGTGGTCCAAGATGTTTTCGATTTAGCTAAAGGCAAGGCACAATCAGTTTCAAAAAAGAATATTAACCTTCAATATCCTAGCTGTGAAATTGTTACCTGACGAGCAGTTGACTTTCTTTTTGTGATCCGTCTACGCTTGCCCGTGTGCTCTAAAAGCTTCGAAAAATATCTCGAATCGTATTTTGCAGTGTTATATGATGCAAGGTAAGCAGCACAGAGAAGATATTTCGAGAAGTAAGGTAAATCGTGCGACCCTATACGTTATTGCGTGTCGATATTTGCATGTTTATTTAAAAACTGATCCAAAGGGATTTCTAGCACTCACCTTTGAACACCACGTACAGGCTTGTTGGTGAGTCTGCGGGGCCTCTAGAGATTCGCGAAGCTAAGTATAATTCCTCGCTGTGCTGTAATTGTTCGTTTTTTAGTCGGTTGAATAACTTTGGGAAGTCCCGGATACCATATTCGTTATCAAGAATCGGGCGAACCAGCGATGGCCACAGCTCGTCCACGACATCCTTTAGTGAATTGATATTTCTAGCAGCATATTTGCCCATTATATCCCAAACAGCTGAACAACATTGAGCCCATAACCAACGGTCTTCTTGTTCCATTTCTGCCGAATATTCACTTTCGTCATCGACTTCAAATATCGACTTTGGGGTCAATGATAGTATTTTGCCGCATTCTTCCTTGTTATATGCAGGGAAATGGATGGAAGGTGGCTCAGATATGTTCAAAAAGCGTGTACCATAAGAAGTAACAATCATAAGGATAGTGAGACTGTCTATCTATTATTATGTCAATCAAAGCCATGTACATATTGGGGCACCGGGGCTGTATACCATTTCTCCTATGCGTGCTAGCCCAGAAAGCATGGTTGGGGTTATCTCTCTCTGCTTATCAACAGCATCTAATACGAGAACAGCTTTCCCACGACAGGAGAGCAATTTTTTGAGTTGAACAGCAAGTGTATTCACCGAATCGGGCCGAGATTGTCGAATTTTTGTGGTAGAAAGGGTCTCATTCGATCTGGTTATCAAGGCTTCACAACCGGTATAGGCTTTTTCAAAGATATGCCGGGCTGTCACGCATTCTTTGCATGATACATAAGCATGGGGGATATGGAGCTCGTTCAAGACGGCTTTCGTGATTGTTGACTTCCCAGTAGCCTCGGTGCCGTAGAGAATGATAGTTGGCGGGCTCGAAAGTCCATCCTGGTTCTTGTCGCATTAGCCAAAACTTGAATAGAAGCATAAAATGGAAGCTGGTGTTGATTTATATAGAACCTTCGCGAGAACAGCGGCTAGATCGTGTATCTGACGTTCACGACATGGAAAGCGGCTGGTCAGAGACTCTAAATTAGTCATTACGCCTGTAAAGCTGCACATGATGGCAATATTTGATTTCTCTGGGTACAGAGTATCTTTGGGTAGAGGTGACACTGATTCGGCCGAAAGAGTGCTCCTGATTTGTAAGATAAAACGCGACCTTAGATCCCAACGTGCAATATACAACAACTCTTGGTTGTTGTGTATAAAACTAGATATATGACGCCCGAAATAACCGCAATATTCGACAATCAAGTCAAGTTAGATGGCCATAAACCCACTTTCTTGCAGGCATATATTCAAGGTATCATGTCATCTCTCGCTATGTTCACGATTGATATCGTTTCCGACACTGTCTGTCCATGGTTTGTATTGGCCTTTCTGCTCTACGCAATCCCCAGTTGGATGATGGACTTCGGCTGACAAATTTCATGACTGCAATGGTCGAGGCATCCATGATGCACTGAAGGTGTTATGTCGGTCTCAAGCGATTAATAAAAGCTATTGATGCGTTTAAAACGACCAACCCCAACTCCGTCTTCGATATACGCTGGCACCCTTACTATCTTAATCCAACAGCTCCTAAGGATGGGGTCAGCAAACAAGAAGTCTACGAGGCTAAATTTGGGCGCGATCGAACTGTTATGATGCAAAGACGTCTTGCTACGATCGGAGCCCAAGAGGGCATACAATTTAGCTTTGGAGGTTAGACCGCTATTTTGTCGTCCAATTGCATGAGAATATACCCTTGCGCGATATGTGCTAACGATTTCAGGAAAAACCGGAAATACTCGGAAGTCGCATAGGATTATCCAGCTCGCTGGAGAGAAAGGTGTTCAGAGCCAAGTTGTCGAACAGATATTCATTGCATACTTTGAATTAGAAAAGGATATCACTGACGACGGAGTACTCAAGGAAGCTGCAGTGAAGGGCGGGCTCCACGAAGATGAAGTCGATAAATATCTTAGTACGGATATGGGAGGGGATCAAGTTGACAAAGATGTAGCCTTGGCGCAGACGCGGTTTATCCAGGGTGTTCCTCATTTTACCATAAATGGTACTGAAGAAATCGGGGGGGCTCAGGAGCCCAATGCATTTCTGGATATATTCAATGGCCAAAGCAGATAGACATAGCTGTGCAGGGGTGTCATCTAAGTATGACTATACGCTAAGTGCAGCCTTAATATTCACGTGAAACATGTCTGGTGAATTTATACTTGTCACACACACACACAAAAATTCTACTATCATCTACCTCGATAGATGGGGTTCTTAGCGTAGCTTCATGTACATGTTCCCATAACATGCAATGGAATGGACAATTTGTGGCCCTTCAAACTACGGAGTTAACAAACATCTTTAATTGGGATACCCTGGTCTTCAAAATCGCCTAAATCCAACTTCAATCGGCGATTGAAAACCTCGAGAAGTAATTCGAAACAGTACTTGGTTGTTGCTGCATCGTATCTTCCTTTGCTGCTCTCGTCCCTTATGAAAGCATGAGCTGCGCTGGATATCTCCAAGAAAGTGAAATCGACACCAAAGTCGTGCAGGGTTTTACGTATCAAGTCCTAAACCCGTCATTTTCGCCTTAAAGTCAGCTCGAAGTTTCCTCATCGTCCAGGTCAAATTTCTTGAGTTTACTCACCCTGCCATCCGGGCTTACATGGTTATCTTTCTTCCCGAATATGAGCACAACCTCGCCTTTAATTTTTGTCATGATCGAAAGTGTGTCATCGCTCTTGTTTTTCCCTAACGACGAAGTGTGAATGTCGGTGGGGAAGAAACAGACGCTAGCGGAAACCCTTGGATCGAAAGCGCATCTTAGACTTAGATGGCCTCCCAAGCACATTCTGCAGTATGTTTAGCACAGACCTGATAATTTTAGAGATGGCGGAACGGGCATAGTAAAGGAAACAAAGTCCCAGAAGATAGCCGGAATATGCTCTCACCCTGTAGCACCAACTTTGCCATTTGAATTTTTCTTCGAAAGCAGTATATCAAGACAGATTCGAGAGTCTTCATCATAACTTTCTATCGTTTTTTCAATCTTCAACTTATTACCCAAGTCTGTTCCAGCTTCGTCATAGGGAAACTATTACATCCAGTCTTGGTTAATGCAAGACTAGCTTGTTGGTAATCATTATTCCACGGCAAAACGAGACGTACTGCTTCAGGGCCTTCAAAGTCATGATATGAGGACGGGGCCGCACACACAAAGCTGTTGTGAAAAGTGTCAATAATACTGAAAAGGAAGACGTCTGAAATGAATCAGATAGTCGAACGCTCACCCTTGGCTGCATATCTGCCTTGCGAATCTAGCCACGGGCCCAGTGACTGGTACGATGTGATGTTAGCAACCCAGGCTTTGGTGGTGTTTTCCTAGGGGATACGTATGATACAAATAATTACCTTGGTATATTTCAGAAAAGACAATGACTCCTAAAGTCCCATAAAGGATCAGAACTTTGTTGGGTTTAACCTACATCAATTGTGCGTACCTGGAAACTTAGCATTTGGGTAGTGAGGAATCGATGGCTCGAAGAGGAAGATCCCTATTTATATTTCAATACGTTAAACCGAAGACTATCTTTCATACCCGCTTTGCTGCAGCCCGCAGTGTTGAAAAGGGTTAAATGCAATATTCAAACTCAAACCGTGCCGCCTTACTCATGGGTGTTCCGCCGGAGGTCTTGATATCCTCAAATGATTCTTGGATCAGCATTTTGGATATAGTAGGCAGAGCGAGGCAGGGGGCTTTCGGTTATTATGGCTAAGAAGTTAAGGTATAAATCCTGGAGCAGGAAACAAAGCAGCAAATGGAAGGGTTTTTTGGATTATATTTGTAAAATATGACTGTAGTTTTGATGTCTCCTCGGCTGGTCAAAAGCTGGCAAAGCAACAAACCCCGCTTATCAGTTCTAGCAGAGAGAGACTGGTATAATCAGAACTGGAGAATACAACCGCACCTACCCCAAACATTTGATTAATGTATCACTAAGCACAAGATGTGTCTAGTCTACTTAATAGAGCTTCAATACCCATCTAGATGATTATTCGGCTTGTAATATATCTTATACTGTGTTTGACTTTCTAGCTTGAGAAGATCTTTATTCGGCAATATGCTACTTTGAGCGATGTCATTGTAATATCTACATTCATTCGGGTGTCTGTGTCTGTGCGTTTTCGAAGCTAGAAAAATAAGCGACATGTGTCCAACACTAAACAGCCTAGTTGACAGCCGACACAGAGTCTTGATTCTGACTGGTGGCTGGATAAACGGGCTGTTCCATGGCGGCGACTCGTTGGTTCACACCTTCTAATCTTCCCCAAAAGCTATGGGATACAGTTTGCAGTCGATTTTCCAGTGACAAAATGGCTTTGCTGTTGGCATTGCGTATGCTCATATTTACCTTTGAAACAATGTCATCCGCTGAAAATTCATCACACTTTTTGTTGAGATGCTTAACAGTCATAATTAAACCTTGAATCTGGTCAGCCACGACTGTTACTCCTTGTTGAGTACTAGCAATAGTTTCCTGAAACGCGTTCAAGGATGCTCTCAAGGATTCAATCTCATCTGCTTGATGTCGGGAATCGTCAACGCTAATCTCAAGGCTATTGATCCTTTGGGCGCATTGCTGCACCTTCAACATGGTTTCCTGGAAAGCTGCTACAAGTGGCGCTGATCTCGAAGCCACATCGCTTTGAGTCCTTTCTTTGAAGTCGACAAGATACGTCTGGGTATCTTGTAAGGATTTCTGTTCAACCCCTGGGTATTCTGGGACATTTGCACGAGTCTGTGTATCTTTGAGACTAGAAATATCCTTTTCGAGCTGCTCAACTCGTTCTTTGATAATTTCAGTCTGGCTCCTGCTACTGACTGGTTGCTCGAGTTTTGTTTGTCGTTCGATAAATTCGAGCCGCTGGTAGATTTTGTCGAATGCGCATTCTGCTGATTTCAGAGCTTCTTGGTTCTAGGGAAATTCAAGATTATCAGATACAAAAGGTCTGCTAGGATAGTTTTATTTGGAAAGAAAATGAACCTTGGTAATTCTGCCAATCATTTCATTGGCACGATAGTTAGTCGACAGATTGTTAGACTCCACCAGCTCCTTGGATGCAAATGCCCTCTGGTTTTGGTCCATCGCTAATCGAAGGTCAAGTAGCTTTTGTTCGAGCTCTTTCCTAGAGAGGTCTAGGCTTCTAATATCCTGGCATATATTTGAATGTTTCTCCTGGATATCCTGGATAGTTCGCCATAGGCCTTGGATATCCCTCTGCTGCTCTTGCGTAGTTTCAATAAGGCCATCGGTCCTCTCACTACCTTTCTTTATTTCACGCTCTAGCCTTTGTATTACGTTCATTAAATCTTTAATAGACTCCTCAGAACCCACGGCAGTACCCACGGTAGCACATATTCTAGGAGCCGGCTCCGTTTTAGTGTTATTCCCATGGTTCGTCGTGCTGAGAATAAACCCCAGCTGGTTTAACATATCCGATGCCTGATAGTATTCTTGAGCAGCCATATCATTCTCGGTTTTTGCGGCATTGTACTTAGCATGTGAGTGATCGTAGGAATTTGGGAAAGCAAGATTCTCGGATTTGCTTCGTCGTAGACTTCTTTCAGCTATATTAAAGCAAGCTTCGGTTTCGCGATATTTAATAAAGGAGCAGACCGACCGGTTGACAATACTATTCAAGGGGGGTTTCTCTCTGGGTTAGCTCTGGGATTCTGCACAGCATGGAATTAACGGGCTGCGTTTGATAGGCACATACTCTGCAAACGTGGTTTGCGGGGGTTCCTTCTGCATGGCTGCAGCTTTTCGCGAGTCATCGCCAGACGGAGGTTTCTGGTTTGCTATATCTGCTTGCATAGCCTCGAGCCTCGTACTCATGTCCTAGGGGTTATTATTGATATTATTTAAAAGATCTTGAACTTTTCTAGCTTCCCCACCCCTTTCTCCCGGTTCCCCGGCTGCTTTCTATTTTCCTTTATTTCTTTCTTTTTTTCTTCTTCTTCTTTCTTTCTTCCTTTCCCCCTTTCTGTCGAAAGCACAGAAGCAGTAAATGTTAGTAAAGAAATTAATGAGAACCCGACTACCTCTTCTCCGAGGGTACAAGGTCCGTATATTCTTAAATCCTTCTACCTTCGTATAAGTTTAGTTTGGTTGGCAGCGTGTGTTAAATTAAAGTTATGCGATGCGATGACTGATGAAAGTGGTGCATCTCGAGGCTCAGCTCAGATGGCACTGGCACGTGTTTTCTAAACTCCAACCAGGTGTTTAATTGCGATGACGCCTCATCCTACTTCACTTCCAATAACAACGTTACTTCCGGTACTTATACCTACACAGGAGGCCGCGGACGACTTTAGTAAATTCTATACAACCTTTCACAGTCCCGGCTCCTAATGCGCGAGAACTTCAGACACGTTCGAAATATATGCCCGCAAACACAAGCGATCGTATTAAACGGTATAACTGGTGACCCTCGTATCAGCACCTATTCATTTCTCTAAGCTCAGGCATTTGGCCTCCAAAGCCTCACGTCATGGCAAGCAACCTAGTTACCCGTTTCTTCGGAGGACACAGCATATACGAAAGCCTCCGGCACCACGATAGAAGGTCCGACGACGGCTACAATGACGACCCTGAGCCTTTCGAAGACGGCGACGGTTTTCACGCTCGCCTGGAAGCTGGCCAAGTGGGTGTGCCCCATGTAGGTGTCGTAAATGATGGCGCGTATGGCTTGAGTGGTGGCGATCTCGCTCGACGAAAAACCTCGACACCTTTTCAAGATATTGGACAGACTTCAGGCCCTGGCAGTCCCGGTCGAGTCTTCATCTCCTCACCAAACCATATTTTAGACGAGGAAACCTCTAATAGACTAGGTTTCACAACGAAACCTATAAACTTTGAGGGGGGGCTACCACAATCCTTGATTATCGAATCCAACCGCCATGACAGGATAGAAGGGGCTGCTGGCTCTGATCCCTCCAGCCCCCCTCCACCACCAGAGTTTTCTCGTTTTCATGACCAACCATCAGCCTTTGACCAGCAGCTTGGGAACCTCCCTCCTCCACCCTCGAGAATTCTTGAACAACGATGGGCTGCTGTCCAAAACAACTTGTCGCCTGCAATGGATCCACGACCCCTGACATCGACCCCCAAGCTTCCCCCGGGTTTCATAGACCCCAAGCAACGTGCAATGTATAAATGGGCTAACGTTGAGGATGTTGATGGATTTCTCCACAGAGTAAGGTGGCTTTTTCTCTTATATTTCTCTATCCTTTCCACTAATTAGCGTTCTAGGTATATGAATACTATCTTGGGAAGGGAATTTATTGTATTTGCCTTGAGCGCTTCATCGGTTTGTTGTATGCTCTCGGTACCACTTCTATTATTATTCTAAATACTAGCTAAAAGAACCCATCTAGAACTGTTGCGTTCGTCGTCGGCCTTTCATCCTTTATGTTTACCTGCATAGACTATAGCAAACTTCGGAGCAAGAGATCTTTCGAGGAGGTCAAAATCAGCCGATGCATGTCGAGGTATTTTATTTTAAATGATTTATGTTTGAGAAAAAATAATGACAAAGTCTTTAGGATGTCTATCGGGGCAACGTTGCTTCTCTGGGTGTTCTGTCTTGTTTGGACCATAAAGTTGGTTTCTTACATCTATGACATCTGGAAGTTACATGAGATTCATCAGTTCTATCACCATCTTCTCGATATTCCAGACGTAAGAATAAACAGACCCCCTAGTATCGTCCAACATCCTGATTTTGATATATCAAACGCATAGCTAGATATGCAGACCATTCAGTGGCAGGACGTAGTCCAAAAGCTAATGGCCCTCCGCGACTCCAACCCGGTCACATCGCTAGCAACAACTCGAAATTATATAAGAAACCATAGCTCCAAACAACGTATGGATGCGCACGATATCGCAAATCGGTTGATGAGGAAAGAAAACTACCTTATCGCTCTATTTAACAAAGATGTCCTTGACTTGTCCATTCCTCTACCCTTCCTCCGTCACCATCAACTCTTAACGAAAACTGTCGAATGGAATCTCGGCTTATCGATCCTGGACTTCGTATTTCATGATGGAGATAATTTCAACCCCATTTTTCTTAAAGAGTCCTCGCGGAAGGTCCTATCACAAGCGTAAGATATCGAGACTTTTCACTTATACTACTTTAACACAGGTTTGCTGAATATAAAACAGGCTACGCACGCGATTTTTAGTATTTGGAGTTTTTAATCTCCTATTCGCTCCATTTATTGTCGGCTATCTCGTGATTCACTACTTTTTTCAGTATTTCAATGTGAGAAAATCCGGGAGACCCTGGTCTCTCGTACGCGAACTACGAACCTGGAAGATGATAGGTTCGGTTTACAAGACCAGAAAATCCAATCTCTCCAAAAATCAAACGAAATGGGAATAACCAATATCTCGTCTAGGAATATCAAACAAACCCAAGTGCTCTTGGTTCCCGTCGCTACACACCTCTAGCTGAATGGAAGTTCCGAGAATTCAATGAACTTGTCCATCTTTTTCAGCGCAGAATGAACATTAGCTACCCCTTTGCTGCCAAATACCTTGAACAATTCCCAAAGGAGAAATTTGTCCAAGCTGCAAAGTATGAAATCGTTTATGCTCTTGTAAAACTCATAACTATTGGAACAACTCTAACAGCAGATTCTAATATTTAGATTTGTCACGTTCTTGTCAGGATCGTTTGCTGCATTATTAGCAATCGCATCGCTATTCGATACAGAGTTATTGCATTTCGAAATTACAAAAGACCGAACAGTCCTCTTTTATATCGGCTTATTTGGAACGATTACAGCTGTCGCAAGGGGAGTGATCCCCGCAGAAACGGATGTGTTTGATCCGACTTATGAGCTATCCTGGGTAATGTACCATACCCGCTACAGCCCACCTGAGTGGAAGGGCCGCCTACATTCTGATGAAGTCAAAAAAGAATTTTCAAAACTTTATGAACTTAAAATTGTTATTTTTTTTTGGGAAGTTGCCAGTATTGTGTTAACTCCATTTGTGATGTGGTTCTCGCTACCAAGATGTAGCGACCGCATAATTGATTTCTTTCGCGAATTCACTGTTCATGTTGATGGAATCGGTTACGTGTGCAGCTTTGCAGAATTTGATTTCAACATGACAGGTCCTCGAAAGGTAAGCGCTTCACTATTTTCTGCTCCTAGGTCAAACATTTACTTACCGGACTCATTTAGGCCTCAAGTGTTGCAGGCCGTGAAGAATACTATGATGCACGGGATAATAAAATGAAGTCTTCAATGATAGGGTTTTTAGACAGCTATGGAGGCCGCCAAACTGCTTCAGCTTCTAGGGCCAATTTTGCGCCGGGCTACCCGAACCCAATTATATCCCCGATATCAACGGCGGAAATAATTCCGAATACGTTGACCCAAAGACGGGGCAGAAGTAATCCAGGGGTCCAGCAATCTCAGCAAATAGGCACACATTCCATATATCGGGGGCAAGCCTCTGCATTGTTAGATCGGCATCATCATCCAACACCTTCTCATGCCAGGACGCTGCGGCAATCAGTCTACCATAACCCTAGTCTCCCACGACAAGATAGTATACTAAGAGAAGAAGATGATGAGATAGAAAGTCCAGACGGTCGTTATATCAGTAACTTGGGCGAATCCTTTGTCTCAACTACTCTCGAAGGCGAAATTATGTACACAGATATGAACGACGAGATGGACGACTTACAAGGAGGTGGTGTCATTGACCTCCTTCGACAGTTCCAACGAGCGCATTCTGATAATCATAATGGACGAGGTGTCTTGCTATGAATGGGTGTTAAATTACTGTTTTATACCCCAAATTGGGTCTTGGTTCTGCCGTTATCGAGTATACCTTCTGAGGAGTCTGGGTTTATTTGGGAATGTTTGGCGTTTTAGGACTTGAACTAGGCGGCCGATCGTCGGGTTGGGTTAATTAGATTTATTAAAAACGCTAGTATTTGCAATAATATGAAGCAAGTTGGAGATTATATTCTCGGCCCGGATTTAGACTACATGGAATATCTTGGTATTATACTAGTGTCTTAAGCTATAGGGTCCTACCCTCTGGTCAACGAAACAAGGCATATCTTAGATTCATATATCACACATCATGCAAGATATTGTAGTACAGAAAGACCAAATAGTAAACGCTGCGAGAAGAATGAGAGGATTAGATAGTCGCCATTATCATTGTCATGGGGACTGCAGTATATTACCGTCGCTGTCTGTTACGACTCAACTACAAGATAACTGACCCATACCATATCATCTGTAAAATTATTGGACGGCTTTTTGGGTACATTTTAGATTTTAGCTGATCAAAATTATGGTCAACTTATTTGGCGGGCACGAGCTCTGCTTTTGATAGAAGCCCCCCGGTATCCACTCACTTCGAAACCGACTTTACCTGAGTAGCTGGATGGCAGCTGTTAGGAAGGGTTCTGAGAGGGTATGTCCCCCCTTGCTGTCCATTCCTCGAGTTTTCTTCGAGATACCCGAGGCCTCTTACTGTTATATTTGATAATGCCCATTACTGCTAGAGTTTCTAAAACATCATCAACAGCAATTCCTGTACTACGCGCAATCTCGTCAACCGTAACAGTGTTATTACCACGGACACCTGGTACTTCAACTGAAACAGTATCGATCTTGGTTCTGCCTTTGGCAAGAGCCTTTATGAATTGTTTTCGAGTATTCAGAGGCGACTTCCTACGGCGGTTACCCGATTTGAGGGACTCTGTCATGGATAGAATCGAGGAAGCGATCGATTTCGTCCAGTAACCAGTATAGCCTCTTCTACCAAGATCAGATATCGCTATTTAGAAAACAAAAATTAGCAACGAGAACCTAGACATATGACTATAGTATCCGGTGGTAAAGGCTTACGCTTTTCAGGACCTCCCACTATGCCGTTTAGCTTTGAGACATAATAGGAAAAGTCGATCAAAGCTGACCCCAATCCCTTGCTCCGATACTGAGGATATAGTATGATGCAAGAAAGATTGTTATCGTCATAAGAAGTTTTCTCTTTGGAGAAGAATCCACAGTACGAAAATGATGTTTCGTTCTTTGCTACTTTTTCGATCAAGGTGTAAAACAGAAAATTTTCGAATTCGTACCAGATGGACTTGTTCTGTATAAAGAATTTTCCAAAAAGGCACATCCGTTGTAAGAAAGACTGGAAGATTCAGAATTTGTTTTAGAATTATATAGGGTGAATAACAAGTAGTTGCTGGAAACACACCCGGTTGTTCTCGTCAGCGCCATCAATTTCATAGATTTGGTAATGACCATCATCAAAACCGTGAGCCAGTCTTCCTCTCGGCCTCTCTGTTCCTATGCCATTAAGCTGTACAATGTAGACGGTAACTTAGCTCACTTCCAAGATATCAAATACCAAATTTATGAGTCAAACCCCACCCCCAACCTACCTCATGGTTTCGGAATTCTGAAGGGTCCATCGTGTACTTGAAACATTTATTGCAAACGAATAGACAAGAATCGCCGAGTTCGCGGGTTTTAATTAGTTCTTTGGGGTACGCAGTACAGATGTGCTCCACCTGTAACGTCTGACCATCATACACAACCTGGTCGATGTTCTCTGCCCTCTGCTCGCATCCTGTGTGGGTTAGCTCCAGAAATGTGTTGAGCATTACGGTTGCAACGTTGAACACTGCCTGTGGCTTACCAGCTCGAGGCCCTGCGGAACGCATAATCATTCCCTCACGCGGCTTTTGGGGGGGTGCTTGAGACAGGGCTTGAAAATTATTTGGTATCTCGGAAGGGCCTCCTACCCTTTTTGACTTATTCCTCGTAATTCGGATCGTGCTTTCGGGTGACTTGGAATTAGGCTTGGTCCAGTTGACGCGATTGTCTGCAATTGGTGTCTGTTTTGGTCGTGGTGACCGATGTCTTGTGGCTTCAAGCTTCTGTTGCCGCATCTTGCTACGATTAATGTCGTAAATAGTGAGACTGACGGACGGTCGGTCTGCTAATGGGCTGGATGCGCACAGGTTATTAGAAGCAGGCTAGTTAGGTTGAAGTTGATGAGGCAGTAATTTTCGGGGATGGTAGTTGCTAGGAAACTAAAAGAAATAAGATGGTTCGTGTCCGCGGTTGGATCTTGTTCTTGCAGCGCATGTGACTAAGACGTTGGCCTGGGCTTGAACCCGAACCGATACAATTACCGCCAAGCTGGCAATTAAGTCTTTGGTAAATGCTTGGAGCCTCGGGGAGGTTGCTATTGGTGAGGAAGTACGTTAGAATACCTACTTAAGTAATCAAAGTAGATCTTATATCGATGAAGCTTAGTATATATGATATCGGCAACAAGGTATTGAAACCCCAGGTAGCACCACCATATGAGCCGTAGGTAGAAATCTATAAGGTCAGAGGCCCACGGCCACAACTACCGTCATATTCATCTTCGCCATAAATACAGTCACGTTTTAAGGGGTTTTTAACAATAAGTATGATTCCATGGAGGTGGAATTTAAGGCAGGAGAAGTAAATGGCTCTCCAGCAAGATTAACCCCGGATGCCGATATGTAAATGTACAAGACTATGCATTAAGACGAGATAACAAAGGACACCGAATAAGTAGGAAACCCGTGAGTCGTAACAAAGAAAGCATTGTAGTTGAAAAGCTGCTTGGTTAGATCGTATGGTGGAAAGGTTACTGATCTAAGACGGGGGGATAAAATATGTTCAAGAAAACGACTCTAGCTGCTCTAGGCGACTAGTTCGATAGCGCCCCCTATGTATCGCAAGTTTAGTATCTCCCTGGTGAAATATGAAACACACAAATATATATTCACATACCCGCTTCCTTGATCTTCTTCTCTGCCAACTTTGAGACGAATCTGGCTTTCACAATGACCGGAACATCCGGTAGTCTCCCCTTGCCCAACAATTTTGAATAACCATTTGCCAAGAGATCAATGACTGGGGCAACTTCGGATGAGCCCGCGTTCAAATACTTTTCCCGCGATTCGGTAGGGACTAATGTCCATAGCTGTGGCAGAGTATTCCAATTAGCACTAACGCTAATATTTTTTCCCTCAAGTTTCTGGGAAACCTCGTTCTGGGAAATCCCTGGCTCTTTCTAGGCGTAGATGTCTGCCCGGGCATCTTTATACTATTCTTGCGGCTTAATATTCCTGGTAACTTACTTTATCGAGGTTTAATACGGGTCTCCAAAATTGGTTTTGAAGCTTGTGAAAGTATCGCATGCCGACTTTGCCGAAATATCCCGGGTGGTACTTGTCCATATTGGTTCGATGGTGGTGTTGACCACCTGCGAGACCACGACCTCCCGGATGTTTCTACGGGTCCAAGCTTGTATCAGTACTTTCGCAGTACGATTTCGAAAATCCTCTCATACCCTATGCTTTCCCACACGACCATGACCGGCACTGACGTGGCCTCTATGCTTTCTCGTCTTCGTAAGTCTCGTCTGAAGTGTAAGCCGTGTTGTTAGTTAAACCGCTTCTTCTTCCTCCACTTCCTCCCACTTATCATGCTGCCATCATTGCTTCGAATAAAGGATAGAGGGCGAGCAGACGTACGGGCATGGCTGATGAAAATTCGATATCGCTTCAAGTTTAGATAAAGGCGAGGTTTTAGGACCGATGGTTTCGAAGGGAGTATCAACGGGACGTCGATGATGGAAGCTATTGTGGGACTAATAGGTAAGGGTTCTTCAATTTTCTTGACCAAACCTGGCTGTCCATTTTCGGTAGGCTGTGTTTGATTGGTGCAGAACTGCCTAATGCTTTGGCGAGGGCTACCAACCCTTATCGTTATCAATGATCAGCCACGTGATTCATGGTTGCGCTAAATGTAACCAATCTCATCCCAACTTGTCTCGAGTGAGGCTTGGAATAGACTATTATGGTTTTGGATTGCCAGATAAGTACTTATTTAAGTAACCTTGAGTATTATTTACTTCTTACTTGCTTACTTACTTGGGCTCTTTGTTTACTTGTTTTTTTTTTCATAAGCACCCGGGTGCTTTACGTGCAGAGGATATGTCAAGCTCTTATCTCTATCACATACACAGTGCGCGTAAGATTAAATTACTTGAAAGCCGGCCACTACTTCGTCGACAGTCTAGAATTACAAATAAAATTAGGAGGGATATTTTTTATCGAGAATGCAAGGCAAAGCAATTCGCGTAGGGGCACGACGATCTCGTAGCATAGCATTTTCTTTCGTTTCTTTCGTTTCTTCAGAATAGGTTAAATTGTCTCCACTTCATCGTCAGAAATATCAGGGTCTATGTTAGTGAGAAAGGGGTGTTCTAATGCTTGCTCTGCAGACAATCGTTTTCGATGGTCAAGCTCAAGAGTTGCTTCAAGAAATTGCAAGGCTGTTTTTTCCTGTGAGGTCAAAGGGCTGTCCTTATTCCGCGCGGTTGCCCATTCAACAATCCTAGTTAGACTATGTCCTTTCTCAGTGATTGTCGGAATCGCCGTTTCAAAGGTTGCGCCTAATGCTTCGGAATCAGCGATATTTCTCTTTCTGAGAGACACCAAAGTTAAACCATTCAGAAAAGGGCCCATACCATGAAGTGCAGCACACCCCCTCATTCGAAGTCGCCCAAAAACGGTGGCCATCTCTATGATAGCATCAATATCATCTGGCGAGTTAAAAAACGGAAACCGATTTGATAGGAAGGTTAGAAGAATTACACCAGCCGACCAAACATCGATTTCTAAAATCCAAAAATTGTCAGTCACACCAGTATGAGCCCTATTGAATCCAGGGGAGGTATACTGGTAGTCTGTGCGTTACACTTGAATAACACTTCTGGTGCGCGGAAACCTCTTGTTCCTGCCCTGTTTGCTCTTTTGGAGGGCCTAATGAGTTAATACCTAGTCAATAAATGTCCACCTCGGTAAACAGATTCATATCGACTTGCCTCTGGTCATTTTTGGGATATCCTCCAAGTGAAGAGCTATGATGTTTTGGTTCCTTTCGACCAATGTTAACGGTACCAATGCAACAGCAAGTACCGTCATCGTTTTCTCGCTACTTCTTATCAATAAAACTGATCCATATCAGAACGCTTAAATGAGACAAACCTCTGCCAGACCAAAGTCAACCAGGACGCCCCTCCCCTTACTACAGTCGTAGAGGAAATTCCTGGATAACATTGAAGTTAGCATGTATCACTCGCGAGCCAGTTTATGTTACACACGTTGGCTTTATATCTCGATGCAATATGCCTTTAAAATGAACGAACTTCAATGCCGTAAATAGTGACCGCATGTAGAGCTGAATTTCTGAGATTTCAAGTTTTCTAAAGTAATCCTGCATTATCGAGCAAATTAGTGACCGACTAAGGGGCTCGCATTATGGCTCAAGCTCTCTATCTCACACTTAGGAAACTCTTACCCTGAAATCGACGTGGCGAAAATATGGCATCACGGCAATAACTTGATCTAGGTGACGAAATGCAGTGATCAGAGATACTACATTCTTAGATCCTGAGAGATCCTTAAGCAGCTCCAGCTCGTTGTGGATCCTTTGCGGACTGCTTGTGACATAGATCTTCTTGATGGCGACATATTTGACTCTCTTTTCTTTATATTGATCTAGACGTTGACGTTTCGAGCGAGGCGAATGGTATTCAGCGGTACGTTCATCAAGGTCCCAGTCGTTTATGTATCTGTCATAACGAAGGTCAATGGCTTTATACACAGAACTGAATGTGCCTTCTCCAGTCTTCCCCACGATTTTATAATGTAAATCGAGTTTTCGAAACGACTTCATAAATTGATTGATTTCTTCTTGTACCTCAGGGCACAGATCCTCAACATTCCCATCAGACTCATCAGAATACTGATCTTCGGAGATGCAAGTAGGATGGTCCCATTTTCGATTACCACCATCATCGCTCTCACTATCGTGGCCGGTGCCACTAGCCCCATCATCCCCACTACCCCCGTCTCCTTCCTCTTCGTCGTCATCATCTATGTCATTAGAGGCATCCTCCAAATCATCCGATGCAGACGTATCTCCTTTCTGTCGCATTAGTTTCTCCAAGGCAAGTTCCGCGTGTGCATGTTTGCGTTTAGAAGGACGTCGTCTCAAAGTAGCTTGTAAGGAATTTGGGTTATAGTTCAGGTCCATGGTGCCTAGGGGTATCTCAACCATGATAAGTTAGTAAATGAGCGATTGGATGTGAACGGTCTTTTTTTTGTGCCAACGGTTTTGTCTGGTTATAGCAGCGTCTCCGACCTGGTTTGTTAGGGATGATTTTCACCACTTCAGATAGTATGCTAGTCAGAGAGAAAAAAGGCCAGGCACTTTGTATGTTTGAAGTTGCGCACACAATAACCCCGGTCGTAATCGCGGTCTGACGCGGTCTGACGCGTATTGACCGCCTCGTCAAATGAATAGAAGAAAGTTTTTCTGAGAAATCGGTTAGCCAAGCGCTGCAGTAAGAGACTCTGCTGTATCCTAGCTTTATCGAGTATTTGGAGAAACAAGTAGGGGCGTGGTTTCTAAGTAAGTGGATATTATTTAGAGGAAAGAAGCCTTCATCTGTGAGGCAACAAACAACGACACAACAACAACAAAAGACAACAAACGATAACAAACGGTAGGAATGCTCAAGTATTTACTTCTTATTTATCACCAACAAACAGCAGCCACGGAGCGACGGCGGTGGTTACAAGTACAAAGGCAATCCCATCTATAACGCTACCCACCACATACAGGCTCAAGTTCTATCCTCGAAAGTAGCAACGGTCTCAATATCGGCATCAAAGGTCCTCGTGCTATAGTTGCTTAAAGACTTCCTAGTTGTCTCTATCATATCTCCCCACAAAGACATGAATGACCCGAGATATAATTTCGAACTTTCCACATCGCTACGGGCCTATCTAGATGATCCAGCAACCATATCCTGCCCAGATGCAGATCCAGGGTTGATAACTGAAAGCGGACAGCTCCTCACGCCTGGACAGGTCAATCCAGTCCTAGATCCGATAGTGGAAGCAGTTACAATAAACCCGGAGGCAATATTTCAAGATGATAATTTCGATAACATACAATACCTACTCAAGTACATTATACCTTTGAAAACTTCTTCAAATTACTGCGAAGTATCTACTTTGCTAACTGCCAGTCTTCCAAGATCTTTCTCTATTGTACCTGGTGTCAGCGCGAGCAAGATCTTGGATCTTATTGCATCAGGTCTTTCTGCTGAAGCCGCGATTGTACACGCTGAACTGGAGTCAGATGACCCCGAAAACTTAGAGCTACATAAGCACTTACTAGAGGGATACGGGTTTCTATTACAGTGGGCAATAAATGCCACCGAAAACCGGTTACAAGAAAAGGGAAACACTGTTCTGAGCGCCCGAGCGGGGAGATCCGGTAAATCGAAAGCAGTGAAAGGCGGCAGCGGTGCTTGGGACCCGTCAGCACAGATTCTACCTACCCTGGAGGTAATGGCCAGGGTTATGAAGCTCAAGCTATCCAAGCTGTTTCTCACTACCTCCGAAAGAGATACACTTGTAGGTCTCTTTACAAGGCCGGTCTACTTGATGTTAGAAAATGATCAACGAACGAAGAGTATCCCTACAAAGATGCACTGTTTCAAACTGCTCTGTCTGGCCATTAAGCATCATGGCCACGCATACGGTAAGCTGCACCACTGCAACTATAATTAAATAAGTAACAAACCATTGACGTATGTTTCAGCTGCACAAATCTCCATAGTCCAAAATCTCTCTTATTTCGAGCATTTATCCGAACCGATGGCCGAGTTTCTACAGATTCTAGATGAACAATTTGACTACCCGCAGCTTGCTGACGAGGTTTTACGGTAAGCCAGCTGTTCTTCCTATGGCCTGTACATTCCATTACGGGCAACGATCTAACAATAGTTATAGCGAGGTGAGCAACAAAGAACTAAATAGCAATGATACCAAAGGCCCAAAATCAATATCAAATTTTTTGGTAAAACTCTCGGAAGTTGCACCCCGGCTAGTCCTTAAACAAATGACATTATTAGTCAAACAATTGGATAGTGAAGTATGTGTCAATAAAACTGCTTGTTTTCTTGACTACGAAGACCGCTTACGCTGCCCTAGTCCTATACGCTTAGATGCGGAATAATTGAAGTATGCGGTAATCTGATTGCCGACCTTACGAAAGAGGACGAACGTATGGAATCCAATAAAGGACAGATAGAATCATTCTACGATGTTTTAGAGGAGAGATTTCTGGATCTCAATCCCTATTGCCGATCTCGTCTAATGCAGGTTCAGAGCAAACTTTGCGAGTAAGCCTTTTAGACTGTTTTAAACCTCTTAATCAATTAGGACTAATTGGGTTGGTTTAGTTTGGAAATCAAAAACCCCTCAAGACGGCAGCGAATCGCCGAATATGCAACCCGCAGTCTTGAGGATAAAAGTAGTAACGTTCGTCGAAACGCCATCAAGTTGCTAGGCCGGCTTGTTGCGACGCACCCTTTCAGTCTTCTCCATGGTGGGCAGCTTTCTTTAGACGAATGGACGGAACGACTAAACAAAGTAAACGAGGAGATCGATGCATTAGCGCCGCCCTTAGGATTGCCAGGTCTTGGCGACGGGACGGCAAACGAAACTTCCATCGACGAAAGTCTATTACAAGATATCACTATGCAAGAAGCAGAAGGGGGGCAAAATCAAGAAGGAACACAGCCGCATAATGGTCTTACAGCAGAGGAGATGGCAACCTCTGAGGCTATTACGAAACTGCAGCTCACCCGGCGATACTATCTAGATGCGCTTCGTTTCATCCAAACTCTACATAGCGCGGCCACTCTTGTATCTCAGCTTTTGGGATCACGCAATAAAAGCGAGGTTATTGAAGCCATGGATTTTTTCGTGATACTGGATGCTTATAAAGTGGAACTTTCTAAAGTACGACAAACCCCGAGCCTCCTTTCAGTTACAATCATTGACCTGCTCATAGGTCGGTATTCGCAAGATGTTACGTCTTATTTGGACTAAGGGAAATAGTGATGAGGGCCGGAGTGTCCAAGCACATTTAATTGACTGCTACAAAATGCTTTATTTCGAAGCTCCATCAAATTTCAATCTCAACGATGCGGCAAACTATGTAGCTCGAAACATTATCAGTTTGACGTTCGGTGCTACATCTGGCGAGTTGACATCACTAGAAGCCCTCTTAAGCACGATGATGAAAACGGGGCAGATTGCTGACACGGTAGTTCAAAAACTATGGAAAGTTTACGGTGTCCAGAAGAAGGAGATATCCAGGACCCAGCGAAGAGGGGCTATAATATGCCTGGGAATGCTTGCAGTCGCTGATCCTGAGATCGTGGTCAAGCATCTCGAGATCCTTCTCCGTATCGGGCTCGGCATGCTGGGAAAAACCGACCTGGCACTGGCTAAATATACCTGCATTGCTCTTAAGCATATCTGCCCAACTGGCCGCCAACGAGAAACCTCAAGTACTATGGCGAGGCTTCCGAACAGCCACGCTGTCCTTGTCAAGTTATCAGCGATCCTAGAGGTTACGTCCACCAGTCAGGACTGGCTTGGATTAGCGGAGCAAGCGGTAAACGCGATTTATGCTTTATCACAACATCCAGATGTTTTAGCTTCTGAGATTATTCGCAGAAAAACCAAGAGCGTATTTTATGATTCTTCTGGGCTGGATATGCCGCCAACTCAAGGGCAAGACATTCCTGAAGCCAGGTCCTCGAAACAGGGTATAAGCGAAAATATCAAGCTTTCCCAACTACTTTTCCTTGTGGGCCACGTTGCCATTAAGCAAATAGTGCATCTAGAACTTCACGAACTGGATTTCAAGAGGAAAAAAGCTAACTCTGAAAAAACTAAGATCGGAGCCCAGTCCCCTACCAATGATAGGCCTACAGCAACCCAAGTCGTATCTAATGAGCTTGATCTTATCGGCGGTACGAACGAGGATGATTTTACGGATGCCATGCAGCATATTCGTGAACGAGAGCTTCTATATGGAACAAAGTCCCTTTTGGCTAGGTTCGGGCCAATGCTTACGGAAATATGCTCTAGCAATACAACATACAAAAATCCGAGCCTTCAGGCAACTGCAACGCTATGCCTTACCAAATTCATGTGTGTCTCATCTGAATTTTGTGAAACCAACTTGCCGCTCCTAATCACCATTATGGAAAAATCTGCGGATCCCACGATCAGAAGCAACGTAGTTATCGGTTTAGGCGATATGGCAGTCTGTTTCAATCACCTAATCGACGAAAATACCGATTTTCTATATCGACGATTAAACGACAAGGAAGCTTCTGTTAAACGAACTTGCTTGATGACCTTAACATTTCTCATCTTAGCGGGTCAAGTCAAAGTAAAGGGTCAGCTCGGGGAAATGGCAAAATGCCTCGAAGATCAGGATAAAGGTATTGCAGATTTGGCAAAGATGTTCTTCACTGAGCTCGCCACAAAGGATAACGCCGTTTATAACCACTTTATCGATGTTTTTTCCCTCCTTTCTGCAGACCAGAGCATGGAAGAAGACTCCATGAAGCGAATAGTTAGATTTCTGACATCTTTTATTGAGAAAGTAAGCGAAGCTTTTGTGATCCTCGAATTTAATAAGATAATGCCTAACAAAATATAGGATAAACATGCAAAACAGTTGGCAGAGAAGTTGGCAGCTCGCTTAGGCCGCTGCAATACTGAGCGTCAATGGAACGATGTCGCACATGCGCTTTCTCTCTTGTCCCACAAGAATGAGGAGATTCAAAAAGTGGTTGCAGCAGGATTCAGAGTCGTACAAGGCAAACCATAGAGCTTCTACCGCTCACTGAAGGAAAGGCATTGCGTTGGTAATATCACCTCGCAGCGCCAGGTTCGTGTAGACCATTCGATTATGGGTAGATAAACCTTGTCATTCAATCATCAGTCATCTCAATCTCCCCGTCAACTTTGTCCGTTGTCTGCAGTGTATGTGCAGTGCTTCTGAGATATAAAACTAGCCGAAATGCCGAGTTTCCATTCAAGTAGTATCTGTGAAGGCGTTTGCTTCGTAAAAATCCAAGGTGCTCGTATAGCTTGATAGCGCCAGTGTTGGTAACCTCTGTCTCTAGAACAACCTGCAGAAGATAAAAAATTTGCACTAGATTTCTATTGAAAAGGATGCTTGTTTTGGGCACTAACCTCGTCTGCATTTTGGGCAACCATAGCGTCTATCGCCATTTTAACCAGTTTTGTAGCAAGTCCCCTTCCCCTATACTCTTCTTTGACGACTAGCATAGCAATGTAACCCCGGTTCGCTCCGTGTTCACGATGTTTCTCGAGTTTACAGATGACAACGCCTATCAAAGTTTCGTCATCCAATGCCTAGAAACCTGGGTGAGACAAGAGTGACAATTGGATAGAATCTTAAACTCTGGGCTTTACCAAATAGCAGAGGTCGCCCCATTGGTGAAGAAAGTAGCGGTAGACGTAGATGCTATACGGTTCCGAAAGGCCGTCAGATATAAGGGATCGCAGAGATTCGAGATGCGGCGTAGTCTTCTCGCTCCCGAAAGCTTTAAAAGTGATATTGTCGGCTTCCATGATGATATTGTGCATAATTCTCGCAGAAGTAATATGATCACGGGTTGCGAGGGCAGACAAGCTCGATAAGTGTTTCGAATACATATACAGGTCTAGAAGCGGCACAGTTCGTACCTCCAAACAACACGATGACAACAAAGAACTCAGAATGAGAACGAGTGGATGAAATTTCCTCCGGTTTCTTAGTTTCGTATTCCTGCCCCTCGGTGTCAGGGTCGCTTCTGGGCCAAATATTCGACTGATATACTTTTGCCTGTGAGATTTAGAATAATTGTGCCTAAATCAATAATGTGTATTTAGGGAAGTCTAGGACCCGTTTTGTCTACGGATATATTTTAGGTGTGTATATATACTAGCCGGCTGATTCGTAACACTTAAACTTGACTAAATATACACTTCAGTTGCTATCGCTTAATGATTATTTGATTTTAATTAGAAATGATTATTGTTCTTTATCTAAGGCCTTTTTCTTTTCTTTTCTACTTTCTCAAAATATAGTGATTTACCCATATTAAAGGTTCTAAGTTGATTTATAAATATTAATGAGAAAGGTTGCTAAAGTAGTAATTGAAATCTGGTTACGTTTATTTGCTTTGTGTTTATTTATACTACGGCTGGTCCAACAAGACTAGGTTAGTCTGAGAAGAGGCTATTGTGTCTTTATTTTATCAAAGGTTCTAATATATATATATTTGGTCTAATTTGCATGACGGAAGCTAGGGATTTCGTGAGTAGACACCAGCACTCTGTTCAAAGAGAGAAGGTGCACGTATTGTTTGCATTTATATCGGCCCCTCCTCTCAGTTGGACAACTTCAGTAAGTACTTAGTTCCTTACTTGGGTAGTTACTCAAATACTTGACAACAGAGTATTCAAGTAGCATATATCTTTATATCCAGATGCCCTGGAGCTCTAAAGACAACATAACTCCACCGATTGGTAACTTTTATACTACACTACGGAATGTTAACTAGTATTCAACAGGCACAAAAAGGCACTGTACGAACTATGTGTATTTTAACTCGAAGCAGTTACTTTGAGCACACGCCTTAATTTCCTAACAAAGCACGAGCTACTGGAAAATAGGGCTACATGTGTCTTCTGATTCCGCAGTATGTTGTCATGCTGATTACAGTTATAAATCAAACCTCCAAGCCAGCGATGGCCTTTGTAGCATCTCCAACAACCTTTGCGGCGTTTTCATCACCGCCAACACTAGGGATCCCAGACTTCTTGAACGCTTCCTATAAAAACTTTTGGTCAGTTCTGATTCCGAAATCTCAGGATGCTCAAAATAACAAGCCACCACAAAACCTAGTACGGTACGTACCTCAAAGTCATAAATTATGTCATCTATGTGCTCAATTCCCACACTAACTCTGATTAGATCAGGGGTTACTCCAGAGTTGATCTGCTCTTCTTCGGTTAACTAAATAAAAGTAATTCAAAAAGTTAGATAGTTTCAATTGTATTATTCTCAGTCTTCTCTAACCTGTGTATGCGTTGTCGAGGTTGGGCTAGAGTTTACGATCCAGTTAGCATTTAGTTGATAGCTTCCGGGAATAAGTCCTGTTCTAGCCACTGCTAAGTGCGGTAGAATCTAATTCATACCTTATAACAAGGGTCCTATCATCCGAAATGTTAGCACTTATCTGCATACAAGGGAACTTTAGTTCTTACTTGGCATCTCCAACACTAAAATGCAGTAAAATGTTAGTTGACTAGCTTTGAGGAACATAGCTATCGTCTGAACATACTTAGCAAGATTGGAGGCTAGTTTGAGGTTATCAACCAGTGTTCGCCCTGCATCTTCACCTCCTTTAATTCCAAATGAAAGTACGCCTCCGAATCCTCGGTTTGGATCCAAATATTTCTGAGCCACTAATCAAGCCGGATAAGTTAGCGTAACCAGGATATTTAAGTCCATCGAGCAATTGGCTACTCACATTGGTGCGAGGGGTGACTTTCGAGGCCAGGGTATGACACCCAAGCACTGATTCACATGTATTATTAGAGTTAGTATTGTGATTTCAGTGATTAGGAAATAGTAACTAACACTTGGTGGTGCTTCTCTAGCCACTATTTATCACTAAAGTTAGTAAGAATCAGGTTATAAATCTGATTTTATGGGATACCTTCGCGAGTTTGAGGGCATTACTAGAATGCCTCTCGACACGTAGGGATAGCGTCTCCAACCCAGTTAACAATAGAAAGGCACCGAATGGGTTTAGTGCAGTGCCTAGGTCACGGAGAATATCGACACGAACCTATATACAGTTTTACTATGAGCCTTGTGCAGAGATAATCACGGAGGAGGAGAGAGATCTTACTCGAATAGCATACGAAACTGGTCCAAAGGTCTTCCAGAAGTTGAGGCCATGATAACCTGGTGCAGGCTCCGTAAACTGCGGAAACCTCTCTGCATTTTTACCCCAGTCAAATTTCCCTGAGTCGACAATAACCCTATACTCGTAGCATATTGGTATTCGTCAGTCCTTGGCAATTGCAACATAACAACAGGCCAAACAGCAACCTACCCTGCAATTGCTACAAGTTTCCCAAGATATGTTAGCATTAAATGGTGTAGGAAAATATGTTTGTAGTAAGTAAATGCTCCTTACTATTCCCATGGCCACCAATCCATTTTGTCGCCTAATGTTTATCTAAGTTAGTCAAATCTTTTATGGTTACGGCATCGTTTAAAAGGAAATTTTCGTCTTCAGTAAAAGTGCAGGTCTGATGACGTACAGAATGCACGACAATGTCAGCACCTGTTGCAGAAGCCAGTTGTTAGTTCCAATATACTAAGGGATTCTACTACTCAGGCCTACTAACCATGTTCTATGGGCCTTATAAGATAGCCTCCCGCCCCGAAGGTATTATCGACAACTAGGAGCTAAAGTTAGCACGATTCGATACTTTTGTCTTTCGACTTAAGATCAATAGCTTCATTATTTACTTAATGGCACTCCAGCACTGTGGGCAATTTCTGCAATGGCAGCAATGTCCGGAATGTTGTATTTTGGGTTGCCAATTGATTCGATATATACTGCCTTGGTTTTGCTGTCAATGGCAGCTGCTATATCTTCCGGTTTGTCTCCATTCACAAACTTGACATTGATTCCTATGGAAGCGAGAGATCAGTTAATATTTAGACAATCTTGACTAAGTATCTACAAAATCAGCCGGAAAAGATGACAGGCTCAAGGTGATGAGAATCGTATCATTCCAGAAGCTATATTTTCAACAATTGAGGATACTTACCCAACCTTGGAAGGAAAACCTTAAATTGATTATAGGTGCCTATGGCGGCAATTAGGATACGGAGCGTGAGGTTTCTCTAGGGCCAGGAATGACATACCTCCGTAGAGATAAGAAGTCGATACAATATTGTCCCCGGCATGAGCCTGTGTAAGGAAAGAGAATCAAAACCCTATCTCGATGGTTGTAGAATATATTGGATTAGATCATACAAGGGCAAAAATCGCCATCGCTTGAGCCGATTGTCCGCTTGAAGCCGCCTACTAGATATTAGTCGGTGCCAAACACGGGGTGTCTCGAACAGGGAGTCTCATATATTTTACTCACAACTGCAGCTACACCACCTTCGAGGGCCGCAATTCGCTTTTCGAAAACGTCGACGGTTGGCTGTGATAGCCAGTGAAAACTTAGCCTCTGAAAATAAGACCTTTTCATTTGTTGCTGAGAATTTCCTTACATTCCCAATCCTAGAATATATATTTCCGAACTCCTGCAGCGCAAACAAGCGGGCACCGTGAGCAGAATCGTTGAAGACAAAAGACTATTATAGTGTCGAAGTATAATCAGCACCTTTATCAGACTGGATGCTGGCGAAGCCCCAAAAGAACAAGAAACGACCATAGCTCAAATATTCGAGATAAACTTACGGTAGAGGCATAGATGGGAACAGCTTGAGGTCTGAAATTAGCAAACCTCTTAATGGAATAAGCAAGGTTAGAAGATAGTAATGCTACCTCGGGCCTTCGTGGTGGGATCCGGTTCTTGGCTATGTTCCGACTGAACATTAGAGCACGCACTTTTGAAGACTTAATCACTATACGTGTATTTTAACTATTATCTTACCCAGCGTGAAGTTGTAGAGTCTCAAACTTTGGTTGGCGTTGTTGGCTCATTGCGCTGACTGCGATATCTGATTGTTCAACCTTGCAGGTTAGTCTGACAGTTTTCAAATTTGCGTTGTCAACCAAAATGCCGCTCGGTACGAATTCGCATTAAACGATATACATGATATCAATTGAGTTCAAGGTCCTGGGAAGTGCGCTTTTGAGCGACTTGGACGAGGGCGTAACAGTATATCCATCACCTACAGCAAAAGCTCACAGATTGGTGATAGTGAGAATGCGGTGTAGTCGTGCAAAGGTTGGGCGTCGCGGTTGGTAGCAGACACTTGGAAATTTGAATGCAGTAACGCGGGTAGGTATTCACAGAGAGACTGGGCGGACTATCAAGTTGGCGGAGGGGAGAAAAGAATACCTGAACAGCGGGAAGCGGGCTATATATACCCTCGCATGCTTTGTTTGAAACGGATTGCGGATACTTCCTTTCTTACTTCTTAGGTTATTACTTATTGGAAATACCACCCCACACTCGGTCCATCGGACATCCCATCTTTCTTTCAATGGGTGGCATCCGATGCGGGGCTATTGAACTGATGTACACTTGTGGACGGCGAAGTGGGATGTCCTGATCACGCCATCGGCGAGGTTTTTTTCGCCTTTGGATGCTACAAGCGCAATTGTCTACTGGCCTTCTCCCCGAAGCAATTATGTAATTGGCGGGCCCAGGGTGAGATCTCAATCCGTTCATCTGCTTCTGTTTTAACTTTGAACTTTATTTAAGATCTGCGGTTGTGTGCGGTTGCGGTTGCGGTTGTTGCGGTTGTGCAATTGTGCAATTGTGTTGGAGTGCGGTCACGGGAGAGGGGCTTGCTGGCGTGTGTTGTTGCTGTTGGGTTCGATCTGGTTCCTGGACTCCAAACCACACACGTCCAACCTCGCATCTTTGATTTCGACATAACCCAGCCTAGACTTTTCGTTGACAACCCTCTCATCCAGCCTTCCGACCCGATATCACCAAAACCATCGCCCTGACGTAAGTGACTAGTGTATCTCTCTTTGTTAGGGATCCAATAACACGTCCCGCCCGCTCCAATCGTTTCCAGCTCCCAATTTGTTGCTACCCTTCGTTACCCCTCGTTTCCCCAACTCCCACGCCTTGAGACGCGATCGATCTTCAGGCTCACCTCCATCCACCATTTATAGGACCAAATCACGTGTGCTTCGCAAAAACCATAGCCCTGATAACAATGTCCACTTATGATGATGCAATGGATATCTCCACGGACAAAGGGAAAGGGAAAGCCCTAGAGGAACCCACCAATCCAGATAACGAAGAGGAAGAGGAAGAATCCTCGGACGAAGAAGGACCCACCGACGAGCACGTACGTCTCTCATCGTGCTTTCTTACACTTTTGTCTTCTATTTATGCTTCTACTGACTGTCCCACCTCGAATAGGCGATACCTTCTGGTAAATAACGAACCAAACCTTTGTCGTTGCACTGGAAGATCAGCTAACTCTGTGCGTCATAAGACGCTGTACCCGATGAATTGGATGAAATCGATCCCAGCAATATTGTTTCCGCTCGTACCCGTGGAAAGGTTCTCAATTACGATCCCACCGAGCTTAACGACGATGAAGACGATGAAGACGATGGAGATTTCCAGGAACACACCCATGATGAAGTCGATCCTGATAAAATGGAGGATTAAGGATGCTATGCTGGAAGGCGTGGAGTTTATTGGTTACGCCATGTCAGCTACTGTTCGGCTTCCTCTACTACAAGCTTCCGTCAAGGTGTAACAGAGCGGGAAAAACAAAACCTGAATTGGAATGGAGCGGCACAGACGCGACAGGTAGGCGTGAGCGCTTGATTCCGATTTTCTGCTTATGTTACTACCATACCGTCTCAATTACCTAAACAAGCGAATGCTGGCACCTAATTATAGCAGCAAGATGGTATTGTGCCTAGTCAAGTGTTATGGTTGTTATAATTGTTGCTCTTACTTGCCAACCGAAATATCTTTTTATTGTTTTTGTCTTTTTCCCGCCAAAAAAGAAAGTAAAATCAAAATCAAAAAAAGGAAAAATCCTCAGGTGGCAATAGATCCCCGTCATATATATATTTGAATTGGGTTTGCTTTTTTTTTTAAGTCGTCGTTCCATGGTGCAACTCCGTGCTTGAGTACACGAGTTCTTAGTTGTACTTCTCGTAGTGAAATGATGTGTTGTCTGTCTCTAAGCTATTTCTCCTTGATGTGGATCGCGCCCAGTCTGGTTTGCAGCCCGTCTTCACCCACTTGTAACGTAAAGTCTGGGTGGCAACAACAAATTTACGAGGCTACCATACGCGAATTAAAACTAATGAAATCCAGGCCAGCTTTCCAATACATCATCTCAGCCCTGAAGTATAAGCAAGAGGCGATTGAAAAGCCCAGCGGAGAAGCCATATGACTAGATGACGTCTAGGTACTAAGACGGAAGAACATTTTCGTCCAAAAACCCTCTTGCTCTGCCTTGCATACAGATGCTAATGTTACAAATTTAGATACGGAGGTCTCCATCAACGAGATGGTCGACCTGCTCCTCACGACAACTACGACAGTACTGCTGGATTAGGTACCCCGTCCACTGGGTATCGGCCGGCGACCCCGAATTTAAGGTTGGTACGATTCTCGATACCATAGCACTACGTGCTTGCACATACCTTCCAGGTATTAATACCGCATTAAGAGGACAATACAGTCATGCTGTTCTTGACGAATTAGAGTCACAGAACGATGCTGCCATCGAAGCTATGAGCGCGAAAGTGCGAATGCTCAAAGATGTGAGATAAACCCTCCTCGAAGGCCCATGGTCGGCGTATACTGATGGGCGAGTTTGTTAGATTACAACGGCAATCGGTGTGGATGTGAGAGACTCAACACAGGTCATTAACTCTATGGTCGGTACCAAACATCATTTCCTTTTAGAAGACATATCTCACCATAAGGACCATCGTAGAACGATACATTTGAGAACACACGATTCAAGTTGCGCGGAACCATGAATAGGATGTTACGTATGGCTGAGCGAACAGGTATAGGATGGCGAGCGTGGGCAATGTTCATATTCCTTGTTTGTATTATATTTTGGTACACTTGGTTATTCTAAGGCTGGACATGCGGCGTGGGCGATCCATTGCAGAATTACGATAGACACATTTAGAGCTCTTTGCCATGATGAAAGGTGTGTTAGCTTTCAAATAGCTTTCATGTCCATCGTGAGGATAGACTGTGGGTTCAAAATAGCCATTAAAAAGGAGTTGGTGGCCACCATTGAAAGTAGAAGATGCAAAGTTACGAGTATACAGAAGGATTGGTTTACAAATTAAACCTATATCTATGAGAAGGATATATTAATTCGGTTACAAGACGAGCCGACCATCAGGAATCTCAACCTTCACTGAAAACTAGAGGAAATACAAACTGCAAAGTAGATCGGTAGAGCACCTTATCAAAGCTTAGCATTAACATAGAACACAGTACCAAGATATTTTCCCGCCCTGGAGTTGTTATGCATGAGTCCAGTTAGTGCTGGTTTAGGCCTTCTTGTAACGAGCATCTATCTCCAAAACTCCGGGAAATGTCAGGGCTGATAAAGGCGAAGATATGGTACGATCAACACGTCAGAAAACTCTCCCTTGCGCAAAAAACCAGAGTTTAGCAGCATTTGCCACCGCTTTGGTCATTTGGGGGTGGGTTTGACAACGGGATTGAATTTGGGACTGTGGTAGGATCGGAATGATCTTGTATCGCCGCCTTACTAGACACAATCCGATATATTTCTAAGAAAAGTTAGTTAATGGACTTATGTGCGCATACGATCATCATCATATGGACTGAATACCTGTTAGGATGTTTTGAAAGGCAAGCTCTACGTTTGAGGCATCAAGAGCAGAAGTTTCAATAAACGAAAGATGATTTTCGGCTGTGACAGGGTTAGTCAGTTAGAGACCATAGCGTGGGGCACAGGTTACAAGAAGACTAACCAGCGAACGCCTTTGCTTCATCTGTAGTGACAGCCCGAAGGTGCCTCAAATCACTTTTGTTTCCTACCAGCATGATTACAATGTTGGAATCGGCATGGTCTCTGAGTTCTTTCAACCATCTAGTGACATTTTCGTACGTCATGTGCTTCGATATATCGTAGACAAGAAGGGCACCGACAGCGCCACGGTAATAGGCAGAGGTGATAGCACGGTATCGCTCCTGACCAGCTGTATCCCAGATTTGCGCCTTTATGGTTTTCGAGTCAACTTGAATAGATCGCGTGGCAAACTCGACACCAATAGTAGATTTCGAATCCATGTTGAACTCATTTCGGGTGAAACGGCTGAGAAGGTTGGATTTTCCAACTCCAGAGTCTCCGATAAGAACAACTTTGGGGCGCGACAACCAAGAGTTAGCAAGATGGGCCAGTGCAATCTTTCGCATCAGATGGAGAAGAAAAGTTTCCACAGGAACGATAGTGTTGCCGACATGTATACAGGGAGATATGTTGAGTTCGATCAGTGATTATTGCATACCTTTGAACAAGAACTAATTGTCATCGGGAGGGAGCGATAGTCAGCATAGGCGTTTCTAATCGGGCGGGGAGGGATGGAAACTGAAGCTGAAAGACGAACGAACTCCGTAGCTCTGTAGCCTATTTCCAGCAAGAAGATGAGAACTGGGATACATACATCATATTCGTCACTAGCCATGATTTCAGTCTATCCCGGAAGGTTCAGAATCAACGTAGTGTTTGTATGAGACTAGAAGCATGCAGACAAATGGGCGTAAGTATTTGATTCGGGAAGCCTTGGGAAAGGGGTCACAAGGTCAGATTCAGAGCTGAGGCGAACGCTGGTAGGCCGGGGGTCTAGTCCCGTATCTCGCGAGGTTCGCTCACGGAAGTCGCAAAATGAATAGGAGGCGTGAAGCATGAAGGAAGGGCAGCGCAGGAGGGAATTTTTATGTTACCTTGAAAGATGACGGCTACGGAAGAAATCGAGGCGATATTGGTGATGAGTGTATTTGGCGGTGGTAATGGTGGTTGTTGATATGGGATGGAACCAAGTTGAGTTGCTTGGTTGTGAGGTACGTTTTAAACAGCTTGCTTGTTGGAGAGGGAAGCTTAAACCACACCTTCGTCGGCTTGACCTGGCCAGACCTGTTACCCCCGACCAACGAGCCACACAGCTCATCGGCAGTGTCCCCAGCCAAGCTATCATTGGAGCATCTTTTTCCTACTCCGCTCTGACGCCGGGATCTATATTCGCGCAGCAGGTATGTACACCCATGTTGCCATGTCAATCTATATATTGATATCCGTTCTTGCCAACAGGAAGGAACAGCCTCGAAAGGCCCTCCAGGCCGGCCGGGGCTCATTACATTTCCCCAATCAGGTTAAATACTTGCTTCCTGAGTCTGTTTGTCGGATCACACCGATGCCTGGCTCAACTGACCAACGCAGAATTATCCAACATGACGCTTTTTGTAGACGGTGATGATGACGATGGGAGCAACAACTTTGAGGTTGAACGTATAGTGGCAGAGAAGGTGAATCCCAAGTCGGGAGAGCTTCTATATCTCGTATACTGGAAAGGTTTTGAAGAAAAGGACTACACCTGGGAACCCCGAGAGCACTTTCATGCGCCTGATACGCTCCTGGACTGGGAAGCTTACAAGAAGACAACAAATGAGACCGAGTTATACAACTGGCGGGCCTGGGATAATAACTACGGTGATGAGAGATCTTCCCAGTATAGCGGAGATGGCGTTTCCCTTGTTGACCAAGAGGCTTCGGCGAACCAAGACCGCTCCAAGCAAGAAATGGAACCTAGTCTTACTTTAAAACCAACAATATCACATAATCTTCCGGGCTTGATTAAGGCGCCTTCACGACATATTCCTTCCGCAATCTCTACTTACAAGGACTCCATGGAATCAAGTGTGCCTAAACCAAACTGCGCCGGAAGTACGAGTCATGGCGACCGTTTAGTAAAGCCGTTGATTTTCACGACATCGCCTGCCGACAATCTTGATTTTTTGCTATGCCGCACTGAGCCAAGAGTACAACCTAGGGATAAAGGCTCAATAAATGGGACTAGAAATGTGAGCACCTTGACATGGCCTACTTGCACTAACACTTGAATCATCATTATAGCCAGGCTATGTGTTTGTGACATCAATGACTCGCAAGAGCATTCGACTACAAAGAATCGTACTAATCATAGCTTTTAGAAAGTGGTTTCTTCTCAATCCGAAAATCTTTCATTTCATTCAATCGAACCATCATCACTAGCCATAGGCAGTACTATAGGCTATCCGACAGATACTTTGGGGCTTCTTGGGGGGGGGCACATCGGAAGTATACAACGACTTACTGAGGCCCCGCCTCCTATAAAACAATGCTCAACCCAAGAGATAAAGACGCATACAATGGAGAGCATGAGACCAGTTATGGTGGATAATGTCGCTATTGATCCAACCGGTCAACCAGCACCCAAGAATAGTTTCCCATCTTTTGAACGTCATCAACCCCCCTTGAGTGTCCTCTCTCAAACAGGGGCCCAGCCATTTAGCTTTCATTGCACTCTCTATATTGACACAGAGAGCGACTCAATACAAGCTGATTATAGAATCTTAGGGTTAAATATTGATTTTCAGAAACACCTTGAGGAGCGTAGCATCGAAGTGTTTGCGATCAGCGGGTTCGTTAGCTTCGAATATCTGGAAAAAGTTCTGGTTAAGGTTAGCAGAAACACAACCTCAAGATAGGTTGCCAACCGATCTCACTTGTTAACCGTGACCTCAGGATTGCGGTATGCCAGCCGAGCAGGCTTTCCTGGACGCAGAAGACAGTCAAAGCGACTTTTTTGTTTCTCGCCTCTCGGAACTTCAAGGAGCGGCTATCATTCAAGATTCAACTTTTACAATGATACTTGCACCATCTCATGCGCAGAAATTCCATCGTTTATTCGGTATATCCTCTTCACCTTTCGATCTATCAGTTGTGGTTTATCCTCCACTAGATGTCCCAATAAAAGATCTTATGACAAAAGTATCTACCCCTCGGGAAAAAGATTTCGCCGGTTGCTTCATATTAGAGTCTGGAGATTGGGAATTTGGTAATATAAGTTACAGTTTAATTACGTCTCGATCTGTTCCTATGTACATGTTACCTGCTGCCCGCACTTCGAAATACGACTCTGATATCATGCTTGCGTTTGAGGCATGTTCCAGAATGTGCATGGGGAATACATTCTCTCTTCTTTCGCCGGAACTTTTTCAGCCACTTAACAGCATATTGTCTCAAAGAACCAAAGTATTTGAGAAGTCTTCGAACCATATATTTTTGGTGGGTTTTCCCCCAACTTATATTTTCGGACACTCGCGATGATAACCACATTATATTACATAGATACACAGGAGCCTTTTACGGAACCTTCACTTGATACCGAATTTAGCGCTTTCGCGATCTTCTCCTAGTACTATTTTTTTGATGTTTGGACCTGGACTTGATTTTGGCTCTAGTTCTATCCAATGGAGCATTTCCCCCCTCTTTCCAGCCGGGGGGGTCATTTTGCTCACCCTTGAGCTGATATTACGTGAAGCCGCACAGATACTCCAAGTTATCCACATCTTGGTGAGTTTTCCTGAGAAATGCAGGCTTAGACTTCAGTCGATAGTTCCGTCCTCTAAAACTATCACTTCTAATGGTTGGTGGCCTGTAGTCAATATCTCCTCTCTGGGCTTTAGCCATTCCTAAAAACATGACAATCCTTCTTGAGGAAGCCTTGCAAATGCGCGCTCTCCATGATAGGTAAACATGCAGCTTCCCTACAGTTACTTAGGTGGTTTTAGAATCTAAATCAGAAACAGGTTATCTTTAGATGAGATCGTCAGCTGTTCAGACGTGCTCCATGAATTACACGAATTGACGTCTAGCTTGAAGACCAACTCCGCAAGATACCATGTTCTTGATGTCGCAAATACACCAGATGTAAACTATACGGAAAGCTGCGTGGATACCTTTGTCAAGTTTCAGATCGAAGCGTCATCTATTTACCGCTCTTTCGTTGTCGTATCTGGAGCCGGTCTCACTGACAAGAGGTCTATAGAACGACAATATACTAACGTGAGCCTCACTAACTCTACACACGTGCTCACCATAATCTAATATACCGTTCTAGTTAGATTTACTTGAAATAACCGAGTTACTGACGTTGTTACAACCAGTTTAATCAATCCAATTGATCGAATCTATATTACCCATCCTTGTACTGATGCGTTTTAGTCTTACCAATTTGTATCAGAGATCTGGTTTCATTGGTCTATAATTTCCCTGGGGAATCGGCATCCAGACCGTGGGTAATAAACCGTGGCCAACTATGCACCTATCAAGGTGCTTTCCCAAATTCTACAGATCTTCACCCTGCGTTAGCAGCAATTATCTGACGTGGGGTTTCCTCGTTGGATGGCAGCTTGGTCCCGTCGGATTCTGGCAAAACGTCTCTCTGGCCTTCTTCAACCGCTAAGGCGGCCTGGAATCGGTCCTGTTGTCCACGTGCAAAATATACTGGCGGCTGCTGAAATTTGGCGGCAGCCGAATTCACCAGGATATATTTGATTGAAGAACCTAGAGAACATCAGTCGAAATTTCCAACCAACCTGCTATGAATTTTAATACCTGGTGCTTCGAACATAGCATCCGCCAACAGTCTCTCCAAGATAGTTCTCAATGCTCGTGCACCTAAACGAATCAATGAATCAGTATGCTATATTACGCTGTACTAATTCTTGATTTTGGAACCCAACCAGTGTCCATTGTCATGGCTGCCTTGGCAATATGGTTGAGCGCCTTCGAAGTGAACTTCAGCTCAACACCACTCATACTAAATAACTCTTCGTATTGACGTAGAAGACTGTTACGGGGCTCCGACAAAACCCTAACTAGTGTTTGTTGGTCGAAAGCCTCCAAACCAGCTACAACAGGTAGTCTCCCAATAAACTCGGGAAGAAAACCAAAAGATATTAGATCCCTGGGCTCCGTGAGCTCCAGTACATTGACTCGTATTTTCTTTGCAGCTGTCCCAGATCCAGTATCTCCGGATTCAAGCGGGTGGTGTTGCTCAGCCGAATCGGAATGCGTACTGTACATTTTCTGCAGCCCTCCTGCAATTTCAATGGAAATGGCATTCGAATCAGATTGACGGGCACGCACCGGGGCATTGAAACCTATTGAGTGTTCTGATATCCGGTCGATTATAACTTTGTTGAGGCCTTTAATTGCAAAGCTCTGAGGTTTAGTTATTGTACAGGGTCTCAGAACTGATAGGTAATCGCCTTAACTCACCGTTAAAAGCCCCACATAATACAAATAGTATGTTGCTTGTGTCTATTGGTCATTTGGTTAGAGGGTTTTCATCAAGGTGCTCTTAATTCTCTTGATCACAAACCAATTGTGTATATTTCACCTTTCGTACTGGATCCTGGCCCACTACTATGGGAGGGTCCGGACCCAAAGTTCCCAAAGTTTTGAAAAGGGGAGGGGGATCCATTCGGTGGAAAGTTTGAAGAGCTTCCCGGTAGGTGCGATGGGTTCTGTCTCGCGCGCGGATTGGTTATCTGCAAGGTTGTCCCCTCTAAGATCTTGAGAAGAGCTTGTTGAACACCCTTTGAGAATTAATATCAGCGTGAAGAACTTAAGTAGAGAAGCTATAAACACAGGCTAAACTCACTTCACCCGAGACATCTCTACCATGCGAAAACGCTTTGGCAGATGCAATCTTGTCAACCTCGTCCAAACAGATGATCCCAGTTTCAGCACGCCTGACATCCCAGTTACACGAAGCAAGTAGCCGCTGCACGCAAACATCTACATCCTCACCAACATATCCCGCCTGTGTAAAAGCCGTACAGTCGCTTCTAACAGAGCATAAAGGATTAGAAAAGCGTGGAAATACATGTTAGTTATACTCACATAGAAAATGGCACATCGAGGATTCTGGCTAAGGTCCTACATGTAAACCCATACTTCATGAGACTTTGTTTGCAGAACAGGGCATTCTCTCGCAGGTTAGAGAGCTTCAAGACATACTTCGCTATCAATGTTTTCCCTGTCCCAGAGGGCCCAAGAAGTAGACAATTACTCTTCTGAAGTTCAATTGAAAAACCAGGGCCTTCCTTCCGGTGGTCATTTGATTCGACAGGGGGGAAATAGGGACCTGAAAGTGGTTCCTGGCCAGGGTATTCGTCTGTCTCAAAAGATATTATATCTAGAGGTTAGCATTGTTATATTGCTAAAAAGAGAATGAGAAAGCATGAAAAGCGAGCCATGAGAAGGGAAATTGATTTCAAATGCATGTTTTCCCTGAAAATGGTATCCGGAAATAATCCAAGGATCAGTGCTTGATATGGAGAGAAAGGAACAAAGACCTTCTACCGGATGTACTGTCGTCTCTCGTGTCGCCCGGAGCGACTCCGCGTTCTCATCTTCTCGACGGCGTATTGATTGTACTCGTAAGTAATGATTGTAAACGGCGGCGCTAACGACCCTTTTTGCCCTCGATTGTGATATCACATAACTGTCCAAGAACTTTTTAAGTGATCGGGGTGTAATTCCTTTTCCAAGGACACCAGCTTTGCCCAGAGGGCCTTGGACTGGGCCGCTGGTGTTGACTGTGCTGGTAAACCCACTCGTGAAATTCGAAGTATGGTAGGAGTCAGAGCAGACAGGTGTATAGCCACAAAAGGGTACCAGGGCTGGCTGAGCAAAGATGCGTATATGGCGGCGGGAAAGAGCATCCCATCTCCGTTTCATTTTGCGGTTCACATCAAAGGATTCCCAATTGAAGTCTCATGCAGAAAGTACAAAGGCCTGTTCTGTTCTCTCTGAACCAACGGAGAGCTCTGGTTATCGGTAGATAAGTTGGGATGAAACGAGGTGCTTGTTTGTGTTTGATTCGCTTGAAGACTTGGTGAATTAATGCCGCATTCGCGCCATGCCGCAAACAATGGTGATGCAGTGGCAGACAATTAATCGGAAAATTGAAGTAACGAAGCAACTGACCAGATTTTAATCTACATAAATATCTCTCGTCCGAAAAACGATATAACTCCCGACAAGGTATCCATGAAACAATAGGCACATAGGTTTGTGTATAGTATAAAAACAGAACAATCATACAAAACCTCCATCTACCCCAAACGCCCACGCGAGTAAGCCCTTTATAATCCACAAAACGATAGTCAAAAGAAGTAAAAGGTCTGAAGACGAGACACATGAAGAGATGAAGGACATTCAAAACCCTTCGAACGCCACCTGCGCCTCACGGCAGAATCTGCCTTCTGAATTGTCGCTTGTCGCACAAACCAGACAAGCATCTACAATATCAGCCAAGGACCTTTCCGCGGTTCCAAGTATAGCCCAGCCAATAGATCCAGCTAGCAATCCGACGACATAACCATACAGACTTCCACCATTTGTGACGTGGGCCGTTCTTACCCATGCCCCTATGCCTAAGGCCAGAGATGTCATCCACCTTGCAGCTGTGAGAAGCATTTTCGCAAGACGGTAGGCACTTCTTGCATGAGTATCTTTACTATATAGTGCGGTACTGATTAAGCCGAGCTGGTTGACCTGTCTAGAGGCTTGAACAAGAGGTAATGAATGTATAGCCCCATATGTTACTGCTAAGGGATCCGACAAAGCGACGACTGGGGAAGCTACAAGTTTAAAAAGTAGGAGATGAATGAACGCCCCTATTCTGCTGGGTAATACGAGTAAAGGTAAACGAATCATCAATCCTACGAAGGACGAAAAGCAAACGCAACCAAACATCGTTGTTAAGGCATGATGTGTGGCCGCTGAAAACGTCGCTGCCGGCGAAAACGTTGCTGCGGATTTGCGATAAAAGTACCAATGTGATACCGTCGCAGATATAGTAACCCTAGTTGGTTCAGTTAGCCTACAAGCATATGCAGGGATGGAATTACACCAGACCTTTGAAGGTTTGATAATACGCCTAGGGTCCAGAGATAGATGCAGACAAAAAAAACACCTAGTATCCACCCTGTTCCGTCCATCTGCCACACTGGCGCGCCACTAATTATGGTGCTCCTGCCGTTTAAAAACACCCGGATGACCAGGAAAATCCACATCCAACTGAACGTGATGGTTGCGATCAAAGCGAAAAGACCACAGAGAAGGAGAGCAGGATTATCTGCAAAGATAGTGAGAGCAAGTTGGAGGATAGCAGTCGCTTTGTGGAGAGCCAAACGTCCACGATATAGCAGATATACCCAGAAGAAGGCCAAGCAGAGAGGCAATAGGCTTGAGATCCTCATGGCGCGATCTTGGAAAGATTTACCCTTCCAAGGGCCGTTGAATGAGGTGACGAGTGGGTAGATAGTTAAAAATAGCATGACAATAGGGACGGAGACGACCAATAGATAGAGGAGCGGCCTGATAAAGTACTTTAGACAGAGCATCCACAGAAGTGCTACACAGATCGTCACCAGTGTATCCACCACGAGAAGTGGCAAGGCTCTTTTCAGGGTAGAATAGATTGAGTCTCCGATTGGAGAGCCTTTCGGTTCATCGGTGTGCAGCCAGACAACAAAAGCCGTCGCAAACATGCAGGCCATAGACACGCCGTATATCTTAGCCCATATTCGATCGTGTACCGGCGGGAGTGGAGGTGGACGGTCGACAGGCTGAGGTATCTAATAGCACCACAGTAAGCATCCACACAAGATAGACTCTTAAGGACACAAAGTTGACAATCTCACTGTACGAGACGGGGAGGCGCTTTGCTCTCCAATATCCCACATTTTCTGCGTTGCGCCACGGAGGTGAGTAGGACTTCGTTCTTCGTCATCATGATGATCGGAATGAGACGATCCCTGGGGGCCAACCGCAAAATCTAAGAGGGGTTGAGTATATCTGAAGTTTTGGGGTCTGAACTTTTGTACGGGAGGCTGGATTGGATCCTCGGCTTGTCTTAAGGCTTCTGAATAGGAATCGATTCCGCCATCCTGATAAGTTAGAATGCTGTTCGTGTCTAAGGAAGGTCTAAAAATACGGGTAGCAGTGGCATACAGGGTTAGGCAATCCATCCTCATTTGCTTTTGCTATCAAAGAACGCTCCCCAAGGCTAACATCAACCATATGATTACCTTCGGCAGTCTCGGTGAGGTCACTCGTAGCGGAGTGTCTTGGATTCCAACTGCTTCTTATACCATCGTTCACAGATCCTGCCTCGCTACCATTTCTATCATCTTCATCCTCGTCGTGATCGGCCGAGTAGTAGAGATTCCTTCGGCTTTTCTGTAGGGCGTATATTGCGGAAACTTCTTGGTCGTGCTCTCGGTCATCCACAGGATAGTCTGCAGCAGAGAAGAAGAGGGGAGCGTTACTTGTTGGATACAGGCTTTGTCGTCCACCATCCCTTAGGTTTGATTTGGCGAGAAAACGTGAAGCATCTAGAGTTGAGATGATTATGAGCCCACAAAGCGAGTACGAGACGCGAAACTGCGCGGGGGGGAAGAAGGCGATGGCTTACATTCCGAAAACATTTCAATAGAACACGAGGCCTCTGGAAGAAGCTGGAGGCCTCTCAGGAACTAGTTGTTGTTATTATCGTTGTTGTTGTTGTTGTTGTTAAACACAAGCTCGGTGGTGACGCGGAGAGCATTCAGTGTTTGGGATGGAAAGTACTCACTTGGTTTGCTCAAGAGCTAGGTTCGCTCACTAAGCGATGATGATGATACAGCTTGGTTGAGCTGGATCCTAGGATGTCACATTCGATTCATGCTCTAGTCACAGGACCCGCGTTACCACTTAAAGGACACTCGAGCTACAACAGCCCAAATGTATCCCTGGGGAGTTTTACTAGTTTAAGGGGCGTATATACACAAGAACAATCCTAGGTCAGGTGAAAGTGTATCATTTGAGTTTGACTTTTTTTTAACTTTCACGAACAGCACGAGGAATCTGGATGTCCCTGCACAGTCTTACGACTATCGGATACCAGGTCAGCAAACCTTGAGTTGCCTGTTTTGATCCCGTGGCTCTTGCTCCGGGGATCGTATACGCCATCTCGTATATTTCGGTATATCTCCTTCGCCACCTCCACGAAAGCCTTTTCGACCGACTCTCCAGTCTTAGCACTTGTTTCCACGTGAAATTCGATGCCGTTCTCGCGGGCCCATGATTCTGCCTCAAACGTGCTTACTTGTCTTTTATCCGAGAGGTCGCACTTATTACCTACGAGGACGATTGATATATGAGGCTCCCCAAGTGTTTTAATATCTGATAGCCAGTGCTGAATATGAAGAAGCGTCTCTTTTCTGGTGATGTCGTACACGAGCAAAGCCCCGGTCGCATTTCGTATGTAAGAATTCGTGACCGACCGGTATTGCTGAGCCAAACTTGTGTATCAACGATTTGTCCAAGGATTAGGAGGAGGAAACCTTACCTCCTGGCCAGCGGTATCCCAGATTTGTAGTTTTATCTTCTTTTCGTCGTCAACCTCGACTGCGCGTAAAGCCAAAATTCAGGTAAGCACCCAAATATCCAAAAAGATTGAGGTCATACAATGAAATGCCAATTCTCGACGACATACCGACGCGAGAGTCGAGCTCTACGCCAATCGTAACATCTGTGTTTGAAAAACGACCCTCACAAAGTCGAACTGTCAGCTTTGTGAAAAGTCAGCGAAACCATATGCTACAAGTTTTTCGAAAGGAATAAACGAACCGAACTCTTGCCGGTCCCAGAGTCGCCTAGACAAATAACTTTCTGTCAATAATATCGCAAAGTTGTGTTAGAAGGTAGTTTAATTATGTCGGGAGGGAGGCAGTAGTAAATAGATAAGCGGGGTGAGAATGTTAACTTACGGCGATGTAGTCCCACGGTTGGCTCATTGCAGAGTTCTGAAAACCTCTCCAGGCCTGGCATGTACATACATGCACTACTTAACTGGGACGTGTGATTTTGCAATTGACTCGCGAAATGCGCGGAACAATAAGATGCTATAGTGCGACCACGACGAAAGTCGGAGATCAGTTGAGTTCTAGCCCCACGGCATTCTTCGAGTCGCAAGAATACTTAGGTACCCCTTAAAAACCCCCCAAAAAACCAAAAGTACGAAGTGCTTACCCAGCGATGGGTACTGGAGTAAGCAGGGTAAGAGGTGGCTCAGATTTGCAGGCTTCCAAATCGATATACGTATACTACTAATGTAATGGTTGTTGAACCTTGTTTAAAAGCGTTTAAAGTACTTAATTAATTCAGTACTCATTTCAGGACTCACGTAAAAAAAAAGTTAGAACGAAATGGTTAGACAACGGACAACCACAAAAGTAGGAATGCACACATGCTCATTATAAAGAATACTCAAGTATGCTTGGGCTATTGATCATCGCGAACAATCAAGATCTCATATTATTTTTTAGAATTCGACAGGCCCAATAGGTTTGCCGAACCAGTCTTTTAGATCACTTGATGCAGTTATAAGGGAAGAAGCTATATCGCAGTTTCCATCTTCACCATTTTCAGTCCAATCAACCGCCTTACCATCTTTCTTGAGCATATCGGCTGCAGTTGACCACGAAAAGCGTGTCTCTAATCCCCAGCCGAATAATTCATCCATAGAATCTCGCAACCATGCTACGGTCTTAGGGTCGGAAGGATAACCAGATCCGATTCCATTGACGTTGTTAGGAATATCGAGTCCTGCCAGTTTGAAGTATTGCTCTAAAGCAAAATCCCTCGAAACTTTTGCTACTACTGAAGCTACTGACACCGATGGATATAGCGAATCCGCCTTCTTAGAAACAGTGACCTTGCATGATGGAAATCGTCGGGCGAGCTTAGCTTGGTATGTAGCTGGTGGTCCAACAGTATCGACGTATATCTATATCACTGTGTTAGGTTTACTCTTTGCTAGGCTGGCTGGCTTACATAATACCTCTTTAATGTTGACACCAGCCGATATCACTTCTTCAATCAGGTTTATTGTGGTATCATGGGCTTGCGCGTTTAGGTTATATGCACCAACACCCGCAGGACGCAACATCCCGGAGCCAATATCGCGAGCAGACATTAAACGCACAGCCCACCCTACATTGGCGCAAAGTTCAGGATCCGAGCGGCATATATTCTGCATAAGCTCGTTTCTCACTATGGGCGTAAGCTTTTTCGAGTCTAGCCGTTGCTCCAAAATACCACAGTTAACAAGTTTTCACAGCGAGCTGACGCGGCTGGCGAGGCTTGAAAACATGTGAAGAATTACCATCAAATCCCTTGGAGGAGAGCGTTTGTTCATAAGCAGATAAACAGTAGGCGATCCCGTAGACCATTGGGCCTGTTTGTTTGAAGCCGTCACAGTGATAACGTTGTTAGTAGCCATAACTTTATCATATAGTAAACCTCCCTAATGGGCGAATTTGGATTACTTCGTTGTGATAATCGAAGGGTAAGGGTTACCAAGAACTGGACCGCGACCGGCCTCGTCAACACCAAGGGTCACCGCCGCCGATGGGTCGTCACGAATTGCGTCGGGTATCGGGGAATGGAAAGTGTAGGATGTGCCAAGAAACAATCCGGATGGTGAGATCGAGGGAGGGCAGAAAGGATGAGCGGTTGATGTATCTATGGATTGTTCCTCCAGAGATGTGGTTTCGGGTTCATGTATACAATCGGAAGTAGCAATTGCATTAGAGCGACGGGGCCGGCCTTTTCGTTTAGCAGATGACATGGTTGATGTAAGATGAGATGAGACGAAGCTCAGGGCTTTTCATTTCCATGGTGTTACAAACCAACGCGTCCAGATTGCGCACCCAAACATTGGGTGCAGCAACAACAGCGTCGCGCTTTCTGTGTCCTGCCTCAACACCACCAGAAGAATCTGGACCACAGACATCAACATCAACATCAACACCAACATCAATATCGCCAACAACATCGCCATCAACATCGACAACATTATCACCACTTTGCATTCTTCTTTAAACCTGTTCCCGTTCCCATTCGCGGGCTTGCTCATTAGCAATGACATCAATAGCTAACAAAAAGCGGGAGAATATCCACACCGATATTGGTATGGTAGGAAGGTAAGATTTCACCTACCACAGGTTCTACTACGTCTCTCAGGCCCTGAGGCGCTCGAGTTTTACTGCAATCGAGCTGTTCTAACGCATTTTCTTTTCCCCTGTCTCGTTAGAAAAACTGGCTTCACCGTAAACAATTTACCGCGTAACGACGATGGGATGGAAAACATGAGCGCCTTTTTCTCTTCACCTAGGGCCGAGTCCGAGGCACTCCCAAGGAATGATGTCACCGAGGAAGACTTGCTGAGCGATAGCTCTCAAAACGGTGACGGTATTAACAGTGCCGTTGAAGATTTCAGGACCCGCAGCTCATCAGACCCCCCTCCGCATGCGCTCAACATAACATCTCGCGACTTCCCAGATGTCAGCACCTCTATGGACATCGAAGAAAGTCCGTCTCTCGCCTTTATGTTGCCAGTTGCTTTGTGGTTGTCCTATTGTAACTAATATTAATACCGAACGCATAGGCTCGGCCAGAAGTTTGGCAGGTGTCTTAGAATCACGTCGCGCGGATCCTGGCTTAAGATCATTGAAAAAACCCTACCCCGGCATAAATTCGCCCGCCAAACGGAAGTCAATGACTTCTACCGTGGTAGCCCCAAGAATAGCCCTAGCGCAATCGATACCAAACAATCTGCAATCCCAAGTGTCCCCTTCTCTCGAATTGAGACGCATGCCAAAGACGCTAGCAAAAGCGTCAACAATCTCCCCCAGGCGATCAGACCGCGGCAGTAAGGTCCAGGAAGCGTACTTAAATCAGAAACCTCTAACACTAGCTCCAGAAGAAGCTAAGCTGAACGATCTCAAGACGGTGCCAAAAGCCTATAGAACCCAGGGGGCGGCAGCGTCTAGTCTCCGATCAACAGCTCGCAGTAACAGTAACTTCTTCATAAAATCTTCGAGACAAGCTCAACCCGTCTCCGAGTCCTCAGAACGGTCGGACGATTTACACGAAATTGAAGGAAACAAAAATTTAAACGACAGCGAAGTAGACGCCATTCCCTCTCTTCCGCTCAACTCAGATGTAGATGCGAACGTATCAACAAAACGACCACAACTAACAGAACAAATCCAGAGGGACGATTCGAATGTTATGAAACCAATCGCTGGAAACAGAAATTCTCCTACAAAGTCCGCAAAGGAAAGTGGAAATAAGACACAGGGTAGACGGGGGAGACCGAAAATGGTTCCCGAAAACAACTTGTTGGATAATTTAGATTTCGAGCCGACCGAAGGAATGAAATCGTTGCCGAAAGAGATATTAAAAGAGACAACACCACCTGACAAGATCACAGTTACGAATAACGTAACAAATGAACTCCCATCCAATAAAAGGGGGAAAGGCAATGGTAAAGGCAAGGGGTTCGGTGACGCAGATGAGGGTTTCAGCCAAATTCCGGCCGATGTGGAGCATATTTCAGGTCCAAAACGACGAGCGGGTCGGCCAAAAAAAAACGCCAACCAGATCCCAGGTCCCATGCTGTCAGGAAGCGCTTCAGCTGATGAGGAACAGGCGGCCCTGACACAAGTTTTGAGTCGGCATACAAACGATGCAACCTCATATGTTGCAATATCGAGAACCGAGAATGCAAGCGAATACGAGCGAACGCATCCAACTGTTAATCACGGTGCTCTAACATCAAAGCGAGGGAGGAAACGGAAAGCAGATTTGACAATCCCGCATGCGGAGGTATCAGGAAGTTCTGCATTATCTCGTCTTGATTCCCAATTGATCGAAGTTCCCGGAACGGAAAGCCACAAGGGGACAGGGTTGCACAAAAAATCACCCAGAAACCTCGCACCCGAGTCTGATCCCATAAACGGTGTTGAACTTGACCTACTTGAGGCTAGACGGCCAAAGCGGTCCCGAATCACCCCTCTGCAGTTCTGGAAAAACGAGAAGCGGGTCTACAAAGTCAACGAACGACGGGAATCCGGAGCTGCAATATCTCTGAACGAACAAGTCATTCGGATTGAAGATACACCGATAACGAAGTCGAAGAGACGACCCCGCCCCCGTCTTGTCAATATTCCCTTGGAGACGAATAATAGACGCTCGAAGAGGGATAGTGGAGACGATGACGAACAGGGTCGCAAGGGTAGCCAATCTGAGGCTGACGATGAAGATTGGGAGGGTATTGGAAAATTAGTGGGCATGGTTAGGCAGTGGCCATCGGAGAATGTTGATGGTGGGCTAGTGGAGGTTGAGGATGGTAAGTGACAAGAATTATCTGAAATATATGCAGGGAGATTCGGAACTTTATAACGCTAATGATTCGTAGAAATTGCAACTTCACGCCATGGTATCGAATTCAAACCGATATTTGGCTCTGATTATTTATTTGCAAAGACCCTCGGGAAGGAATTTATGGGTTGTGGTATCCTAGAACTACGGACCGGAGCATCAAAGAAGCTTAAGAGCAGTGGCAAAATGCAGCTGGTATTCTTCATGCTTGAAGGAAGAGTTGAAGCTGAGGTCAACGAGCTTGGTTTCCGAATCGGCAAAGGTGGACAGTTTCAAGTTCCCCGAGGTAAGTAATGTTCTACTCGTCTGGATACGGCAATTGCTGGACTATTGATGACAAAGTTTATATTAGGCAATATGTATAAAATCGCCAATCCGTTCAAGAAGACCGCAAGGATCTTTTTTGCTCAGACATGTATTCCGGAAACAGAGGTGGATTGATGTCTATATTTTGGGGTTTGGAAGTATAGACCCCAAACTTTCGGTTGTCCTATATTGCAAAGGTTTTTCTTTTCTTTTCTTCTTTTATCGGAGTAATAACTTTTGGTCTGTATTGGTCCCTTTGCCTAGGGGTGATTATATTTGCTATCACATTAGAGCCAGCCTTCCAATATAATAGCAGGCTTACCCCATAAAGGTTCTTATGCTCCAACACTAAAAATGGCGTAGTTTCGAGGCGTCAAGTCTCAGATCTCTTCTAATAGATCGTCCTCTTCCAGTGACCTTGGCGGATAGTCGCCCACTGTTACTCTGCTAGGGCGTACCAAAACACCATGATTAATCCCAGCATCGAATAATCTTGTGCCTTCGATTGTTCCATCGTTCTTGCCTGTGGGTTCATCCAATCTGATCCCAATCCAGATTCCACCCTGTGAGATCTGTTTAACCAATCCCACGTAGGCAACCTCACCTCGTCGATTAGTTAGAGTATCTCCGATAAGACATCTTGCCCCTATTTTAATATTTCGTTCCTCAACCTCTTTTCCCCCGTCTTCTTGTTCGAATTCTGCGGCATCGGCATTCTTTGGGTCAAATCGCCCAAGTTGATTACGTTTCTTCCATGCTAGAACCGAATCAGAGAGCTTTGCATAGTCCTCCTCCGGCATTTCGTATTTTTCCACCTGCGAAGTATCTGTAAAGTTTTCTCGTAACGCAACTGGACGTGTGTCTTCCACCTACACGACAATGCTTAGTACGAGAGCAGATGAAGGGACACGCTAGATAAAAGATACCACAAGTTTAGTATAGCTTGAGAATTGTAGCGCTGAGATCTGAATGATCTCGTCATTCACTCCGTCCAGAGAGGTCGCAGTTGGATTGTCCGGGATCTGATAGGAAAGTCTCTGAGCAAAAGGTGGTATTCCTGTTATGTGTTCGAGCTTTGACTTGAGAGTAGATATTGTCCATGATGGTGTGACACGACGCTCTGCGACAGCGTTCTCGGAACTCACGAGGATAATGATATCCTTTGCGGGTGCCCCAAACATTGGTATTCGTTAGGAATAGCAGCGGTGAGTGGTCAAGGCTAGGAGATTTGGTGATCGAGTCAAGGAGTTTGTTTGTAATGAGACACAGAATATAGACCGCGGTCGATCCCGAATTTAGTTTGGTCGCTTAGCCAATCCTAGTATACACTCACATTCAAGCACATTCTTGGTACATACAAGATATGAAAGTTAAGGGCAATTTCTAAGCTAATTCATCTTGACAGCAAATATTTTGTCTCGTGGTTTTCTACGCCTTTGTTTATATAACAAGGTCGATGCATTGGTGGGCAGATAGCCTGAATTTCTTCCGTATTAATAACATTCCAGCATTTTTCGCACCCAATCTGCGGCAATACCACCACCACACTATAATTTAGCATTTTCAACAATCGCCCACCAGTTGTCTTTCTCATATCCAGCACTCAGAATCCTCCCTCCTGCAGACTTGACATCATCCTCTAGTTCGCCTTTCTTATATAGGTGATAGTATCGAAGTATTGGCTTCTCATCTTCGCTTGAGCTAGATTTTCTCTTCCCAGAAACCGAAGATTCTACAAATTGCTTGTTAAGAACCCAGGGCACTAGAACATCTTGATTACAGTTCTCATCCCAGCCCCGGCGAGACGCCTTCTGTTCGAGTGCCCACACATACAATAGTGCTTTCCCTTCGCCTGCGGGTTTTAGAAGTCCAAGAATCGAAGATATTGCATCGATCCTCCTTGTAGCGGTTGAAAGGTGATGAATGACTGCGATACTCAGGGCGAAGTCGAATGCGTAAGTTTTGTGAGGGGGGTCTAGGATATCAGCGGTGGCCGCATCTTGGCCAGGTGCATGTTCTTTGGCTATTCTAACAAGATGCTCGCATCTACGCGGAGGGTATAAGCAGAGGGCAATATAGCCAGGAGCAGGCCGTGGCCTCACCTATCCGAACCGACAACAAAGATGTTAGGATTGACATTGAGATACTTTCCGTTGCCGCAACCAATGTCAAGACCAATGGCGCCTGGTGGCAATCCACGGAGAAATTCGTCTACTATAGGCCAGGGCTGTCGATTTTAGCGGTCGCAACTCTACCATCGGGAATAGGCACTATACTACCGTACCTTGTATCGCGTAGCTGAGAAATGACATGCAATCTTGTCGTAAACTTGGTGGACATGTCGATCCTCGTATTGCTGCTCTGGGAGCAGGCCATCGTCAGAGGCGCCTTGTCTTGCCGACATTCGAAATGTGTGAAAGAATTTGTTTTACAAACCGGGCGGCGATTGTAGTTGATACGCCAATCAAAAAAAAAAAAAAAAAAAAGCGCTGAAACTAAAGAACGCCAATATTCCCTTACACTCCATCTTGACCTCCAACTTGACTTCCACCTTAACACCATCTCCCTCTCCAGCTTCGATTCCAGATAGCGGCCATGTCACTATGCGCCCTCCTCGCTCAGCCAATACCATTTGTTAGAGAATCCTCCTCAGCCCCCTCCGTACTACTCTCACTTCATAACCTCGGGTTCGAAACACCTCTTTTACCTTCCATCCCATTTGATTCAGGTATATCTGAGGCTGATCGCAACCCGGCTCAATCAACAAAAATAAGTTCCATCTTCTCGGAAGAGACACTTACTATCCTCTCTCGTCCCCACCTACCCCTCAAAATCGTCAGACAAAAACGGCCATTTGAGGATTCATCGAGCGTCCATTCAAACAAGCCCAATGCTAAGAAACAGAAGATCTCAGATGGCAGGAGGCCTTCTCAGCTCTTCAAGGAGCCAACACAAGATGGTCATGCGAAACAGCAATCGAAATCTGGAGAGTTAGTCAACTGCAACCAGGGAGGCGAACGTGTATATGAGGTGCGTTCAATATCTATCCTCTCTCTAATCTATTGAAATCTGATCGGGTAAATCTAACAAGGTGTAGTTATCCAACAAACCCCCTCCTTTCGTCCAGGGGCGAGGGTTTCTTAACAACTCTGGAACACATTGCTACCGTAATGCTAGCTTACAGGCCTTAGGTAGCGTATCTGAATTTCGAAATCTAGTCTTGAGCCACATATGTAAGCCTTCGTATCATCTATATGATCTTGTCTCTGACCAGGGGGAGCCGTTGATTAATCGCATAGTGGCTAGGCAATAATTCTAAGCAGTGTGTTTGCTTCCATCTGCGACATGTGTTTCGCGAGCATTATCAGACCCATGGCACACAGGTCTCTCCTCATGAACCTTCCCAGTTGCGGACAATTTCAAGATTTATTGGAGGGACGTTTGCGCGCACAAAGTTTTCCCGACAGGAGGATGCACATGAATATATTGCTCTACTTCTTGATCGCCTTTCGACCCATATCAGCAGATGGTAATGAACGCCTAAATAAACCAAGTCCACCCTGATTTGAACATGATGATTAACTATCGGCTGGCCCAGCACTCCCGGCAATACCAGAAACCGTGTCGGCAACATATTTACAAGCACCAAGATAACCCGGATTCGTTGCCTGAATCAAAACTGCAAGAATGTCTTAAGCACTCGAAGTATGGATGACACCCTGATTATGCTCAACATTCCAAGATCTTCTTACAAAGGAAACGAACTTTCCTTGGCTGATTGTCTCCGGCAATACACCAAAAATGAGCGCGTCGCAGATTATAAATGCGAAAAATGCGGAAAATATGGCATCGAAAAAAGTCTTATGTTTGAAGCCCCACCAAGGGTTGCTTTGATCGCTCTTAGCAGATTCAAGTTTGGGCTGTCAGGAGGGAGGTGTAAGGATAAACGTCGGGTGACATTTCCAGAATGTCTTCTCTGGAGCCCGCATACTCAAAAGCATAGTGATAAGAGCAGGCTATTGGCGGTTATCTGTCATGAATCTTCAAGTCTAGATTCTGGGCATTATTATGCCATCGTCCGTACCAACGAAAACTCATGGTTTAAGTACGATGATGAACAAGTGACCAGAACCAGAACCCCTATGGAAGGATTGGAACAGAAATGGTACATGTTACTTTACGAACAGCAAATAAACTAAAAGTCTTCCGAGGCGCTGTCTACCCATCATTCTAAAATATTCAACAGCTGGGTTTAATAGAAATCTACATCTAACGTTGCCTGTGCCGGCGTAAGAGTTGGATTAAAGGCTTTTCTTTCTTTGTCTTTCTAGGCCTTTCTTGACAAAATTTATAAACAAAATTTACCTACGAACAATGGGGTTTTATACAGTAATTTAGGGCTATCAACAATTTTATCCGTCTATTCCTGTGATTCTGCGATGATTTTCTCTGCCTTGGCACGAACCTCCTATTAAATCGTCAGTAAGTGCCATCGATATCCATGCGCAGACATTCGGCTCGAGCGCCACTTATGGGAAGTAGACTTACATCAATGTTTCCAACCATATAGAATGCTAATTATATTTGGAAAAGCCGATAGGATAATGGTCAGCCTCGATTACTTTGCCTCCTCAACCAAGCGACAACCAAATTCAAAAAGTAAGACTCAAGTACTAACCTGCTTCGGGGCAATCATCCATTTTACCGTCCAAAATCTCCTTGAATGATCGTAAAGTATCCTTCAGATCTACAAGTTTCCCCTCCATTCCCGTAAAAGCTTCGGCGACAGCAAATGGTTGGGAAAGAAAGCGCTGAATGCAACGAGCTCTTGTAACGGTCAGTTTATCCTCAGCGGAAAGCTCATCCATACCCAATATAGCAATGATATCTTGTAAAGATCTATAAGCTTGAAGTGTCTGCTGTACTTTGCTGGCAATGTTGTAATGTTCTTCTCCGATAACTCTCGGATCCATCAAACGCGACTTCGAATCAAGGGGGTCCACGGCAGGGTATATACCCAACTCAGATATGCCTCTTGATAAGACGGTGGTTGCGTCTAAATGGGCGAAGGTAGTAGCGGGAGCGGGGTCAGTCAAATCATCAGCTGGAACATAAACGGCTTGCACAGATGTGATTGAGCCCTTCTTCGTTGTTGTGATTCGTTCTTGAAGCAGACCCATATCTGTGGCTAGCGTAGGTTGATATCCCACCGCGGATGGAATACGACCCAGCAGAGCTGACACCTCGGAACCAGCTTGGGTGAACCGGAAAATATTGTCAACCTGTTCGAAATCAGAATTCAGCTTAAGGATCGTCAATTTTTCTATCAGGAACTTACAAATAATAAGACATCCTGTCCTTCATCATCACGGAAGTACTCCGCGACCGTCAGACCAGTAAGAGCGACTCGGGCACGAGCGCCAGGGGGCTCGTTCATTTGACCGAAAACTAGGGCCACTTTCGACTCGCCATCTAGTTGAATGACCTCTATAATATCGAAGACAGTAAGAAATAAGGTTCCCCCAATACAATTTAATAACCGGTAGGTGTTAGCACTTACGAGTTTCTTGCATTTCGTGGTACAAGTCATTACCCTCACGAGTACGTTCACCCACACCAGTAAACACGGAATAACCACCATGGGCTTTGGCGATGTTATTCTGGACAGGACACTTTCTTAGCATGCTGGATGATTCTTCAGAATAAACGGAATATGATAACATACGATGAGTTCTTGGATAAAAACGGTTTTGCCAACCCCAGCACCACCAAAAAGTCCAATTTTTCCACCACGAGCATAGGGAGCCAGTAGGTCAACAACTATTCAAATTTGAGTGTGAGCTTTATCTATCAATCAGCATACTCTCTTGTCTTCAACGAACCTTTAATTCCTGTCACCAAGATTTCAGCCGCCGTGCTCTGTTCAACGAATGCCGGCGCCTCCGCGTGAATTGGGAGATATTTTGTCGCTTTTATAGGACCTCTCTCGTCGATTGGGTCGCCGGTAACATTCATAATACGCCCGAGAGTACCGGGACCCACAGGAATCATGATTGGCGCACCGCTGTCTTTGCATTCAGCCCCCCGAACCAACCCTTCAGTACCATCCATTGCAATTGTCCGAACGATATTTTCTCCTAGATGTTGCTACTAGTGTGTCAGCACATCGTTAAATATAGGAAGAAGAACAAAGCCCAGTCCAACACGTGCTTAAAGGCTTGTGTATCACAGAAGATATGCAAGAAGGATATGGGCAACCGTACAGCGACTTCTAGAACTAGTCTCTGGCCATTGTTGTCAGTGTGAATGGCATTCAGGATGGGAGGTAGACGGTCGGTATCAAATTTGACTGTGAAGAACATGGTAGATATGATTAGCATCACGGCACTCGCAAGGGTTTCAATCATATATGCACAGTATACGGACCATCCACAACAGCACCAATGACCTGGTGGATTTTGCCGGTAATCGGTGCATCAGTGCTTTGGAAACGCGCGGAAATAAGCGGAACGGCAGATCGAACGGTGTTGTTGATGCTCGGACGGAAGGTTGGCCTGAGGCTTGCCCGCGAAGCAAGACGAGAAAATCCGCTAAAATATTGCGAGAGTTGGTTAGTTTAAAGACTGAGATCATACGAAAATATCATACAGATGCGAAAGACCAATCGAGTGAGTTTGGTTCAGCAATGGTTTGAACTCCGAAAATCAAATCACTCAGAGTGCAGCCATTTCCGGTACTCGGAGGTGGTTGACGTGACGGAGGAAAACGAGACCCAATTGAGGCACATACTTCTTCAACATTTTGTAGAATATTAGGGGACAGACAGAGGAAAGGGAAAGCCCTTAACAGAGGACGCCCCTATGATAATGTGAGCTGTTATGGAGGTGGTAGTGGTGCTGGTGATGAGGGTGAGGGTGAGGGTGAGGATGGTTTTAGGGAGGGGTGCCGCAGCAAAGAATAAAACCCGAAGTCAACCTCGGGAAAAATTTGCTGAGGCCCTTGACGACATAGCCCAACGGCGACAACACAACATTAGAATTGGCCCCACGCTATCGAATCTTACGTGGAATGGTTGAGGTGTAGGTGTGTCTGAACATTAGAGTCCGGGAAACCCCCCCAAAGTCGCGACAATCTAATTCTTTCAGGTTTGGTGATATAGAAACCGAATACCCGTTATCCAAGCTATCTCTCTCTCTCTCTCTCTCACACACACACACACTCTCTCTCTGAAAAGTACCTCAAAGGTGTGAAGTATTTATTCATTTTTGATACACTGATCGCAAGCTACAAAGATTCGGTGCATGTTACAAAGTAGAATCGCCGCGGTAGATTCCACGTATTTTCAAGGAGATATAATAGTGACAAAGGAGAATGGCCTCTTGCGAATCATCAATCGACGTTGCCCAAATGCTTGCGCCTTGCCTTCTGTAAACCAAAATTGCAATTAACTACATATCTTAGTCCTGTTTGGCAAGGACAATAGCAGTGCGAGTAGGGACTGCAACCGCGCGTACGATAATATTAGCTCATTTTCAGCATAAATAGGCTCAACCTTTTCTCAAATAGTATCTAGAAATGAAGAACACTTACTATAAACCTGCATATAATTTTTTCTGTTGTTCCATTCGAAGGGTGTGGTGAAAAAGCTCACGTTTTCATCAATTCGCTCCAGGCCACCGTGACGTTTACTATCCGTATTTAAAACAACCGTATACTTGCCAGCTGCCTCAACGCCTATCCTGTAATCCGAGTAGCTCTGACTGGGGTGAAAGTTGAACACCCAAACAAGTCCTGCCCGCTCATATACAATGATTTTGTCTCCCTACATATATTCGATTTAGTCTGGTCCATCAGTAAATAGGTACGACAGATAATACCTCATGCTTTAGACTAATATACGCTTGCGGTGCGCTCAGCCATCCGTAGCGCTCCTCCACGTGCTGCATTGAAGTATCAAACTCGTTCAAATACTTGTAACGGAGCAGAGGATCATCTAAGATATTCCACTGGCGCCGCGCATACCAGAACGAGTTTTGATTCCCTTCTCTTGGAAAGTCTAGCCACTCCGGATGGCCGAATTCATTTCCTAAAGAACCAAGAAATCAACAACCAAACTTTGACGAATATCAATCAACTCTGAGGACCATTGAAGCTCACCTTCGAAATTGAGGTATCCTTCTCCACCCAAGCCGTGAGAAATCAAACGAATCATCTTATGTAATTCGAGGCCTCTTTGGATTTCGGGAGTCAAGGAAGTCAAATCAGACATATTGGTGTACATTTGTTCATTACACAGCCACATCATTAGTGTTTTATCTCCGACCAACCTATTAGATAAATAAGATTAGTAGCTATTGGTTTGTAGAGGGGAAACGGTAAGTGACACACGCTTGGTCATGACTCTCTGCATATGCAATGGTCTTCTCACCATGCCTTCGGTTTGTCAACGTGAAGCAAATGTTCCCCATATCCCAGTTATCGTCCTTAGTCTCTTTCAGTAATTTGATCCACATGTCTGGAACAGCCATTGCCAGTCTATAGTCGAAGCCGACCCCTCCTAGAGAAAGAGGGAGACAAAGCGCTGGCATCCCAGAGACATCCTCGGCGATCGTGATAATATCCTTGTATATACTATGCAGCATTTCATTGGCCTTGCGGAAATAGGGTCTCAGTCAGGATACTCTGTAGAGCTTGGTTCCGAGAAAAAGGTGCAACACTATGAAAACTGTGTTTCATTTTACTCACCAGCATCAAGTATACCACACCTTCCTCGTCAACAGAAGGGCCAAAGTATTCGTGGTATCCGCCCGAAAATCCTCTATGCATGGGATCAGCTTCTAAATATAGGAACATTATTTCCTGATGGTATCTTACGTTCCAATTCCGTGGTGTGTGTAAAGCATGCTCGTAACTCCGTCAAATCTGAATCCGTCGAATTGATATTCTTCGATGTAAAAGCGAAGGTTAGAAAGCAAAAATCTCAAAACTTCGTGGTGTCCATAATTGAAAAGCCTAGAGTCCCAAAGTTCATGCCTCCCTTTCGCTCCTCCGTGGAAATAGAGGTGATCTGTTCCATCGAACATGTTAAGGCCATCGAGGACATTGTTACAAGCGTGGGAATGAACGACGTCAAGGAGAACGGTGATACCCATTCCATGCGCAGTATCAATGAGTTCTTTGAGGTCTTCCGGGTCACCATATCGGCTGGATGCGGCAAAGAAAGATGTGATTTGATATCCGAAGGATGCGTAATATGCGTGCTCCATTACAGCCATCAACTGCAGTACGTTGTAACCTAGCTTCTGGATCCTAGGTAAGACGTTTGATGTAAATTCTTTGTAAGTCCCAACTTTGGGCTCCGATGTGCTTATGCCAACATGAGCCTCGTACACGCGGATCGATGTGGGTTTCTTCGGTCTTTCGTTACGGAAGACATATTTGGTGGGAGGGTTCCAGAAACGGGCATCGTAGATAGGGCTAACCGAAAGATCTTGAGTAACCCTCTTAATCCAAACAGGAAGCCTGTGAATGTATTCACCACTTGGGACCCTCATTACAATCTTCGTATCGTTTTGTTTATCAGTATGAAGTCTTTTCTTATTTGTTACTTAATTGCAAAAGTGTCGTACCTTGACTTTTGAATTATGACGAATACTCGGGACACCATCTTTTGGTGGGATCGTCACTTCCCAAACGCCAAAGTTATCCTTCTTCATCGGGTAGTCACCTAGATCCCATTGATTGTTTTCTCCGCCCACAATCAGACTCGCAGTTTCAGCGTTAGGGGCCCATTCTCTGTAGACAATATCTCCGTTCCTTAAAATGTTGAATCCAAAACGTTCGTAGCCCTATGATCCCAGATAGGGATATTAGTAATTGTGCTCCGTTGTTAGGGGAGATGTTCACACCTACCCTAGAAAATTTTTCAAGTCCACCCTCAGTGTCTGTCAATTTTTGGATCCAATCTTGGGTTTTTGAAAACCGATGCCGAAGGTGTTCCTGGTAGGGCGATAGCCACGGGTCCAGGCTTATCACTCCAGTTCCGTCTGGCGCACTTTTAGGTTCGGATAAGCTTGTGATTGGCGTTGCCATTGAGATATGAAGATCCAGGCGATACCCGGACTGTTAGAGATGGCTTGGTTTGAACTTAGTCTTGGTGACGTGGAAGTTGAAAAGAGCAAAGATGAAAAAGGAATCAGTTCGATATGTGAGAATTGTGTAAAGGCTGTCTGCTGTTATGTTCAAAGTCGGGGACAATTAGAGCTTATTATATTTCCAGAACGCCCCGATCAACAATTTTTCGTGTTTTGCGTGGGTCTCCTGCTCACTCCTTAGCTATTAATGGGAAGAATTCGGTATTTCCCAACCTGAAATTTAAATATCACAAGAAGAATGAAGTTGAACTTGCATTTCCCAACGAAGTGCTAGGCCTCACCTCCTTGTTTGATCCTTGGCATCGGGTTTGTTGAAATCAAGCCCATGTATGTCAGGTTACGTCATAATCAGAACACAACCCAAGAATAAGGACTCAAGTACCTTACTTACATCCTTACTTGGTCTGTACTCAAGTATTTACTTCTCAATGATCCATTCCAGTTCTCAAATCTACGATTGCTGGCATTCCGACAACATTTTATATTTCTAGCACTGACAACAGCATTGGCCCATACCTCGATTGCTATAAACGTCAATAATTAACCAAGGAGAATCCGTATCTCCTCCGTGGTCCTCGGAAACCAATTTCTAGAGAAAACAGATTCTGGCAGACTCATAAGAGCAAATTCGATATGGGCAAAATCGGTTACAAATTTATTTAACGCAGCCCGAGTAATTGCTTTTTTGAGAGATGGGCGTGAAAAATGGACAAGATGAGAATCTGCATCAATTAGTGCTGTCGGTAGAAAATCGTCCAAATGCTCGGAACACTCTATTAGCGTTTCCCTCGACACCCAGCTGTAGTTGAGAGGATCCTGCTGAAGAAATATTAGTAATAATTCACACTCAGAGCAGATCAGATTGAATAACCTTAGCTAAATCATCCGTAAAACGCATTATCCTAGACAAACCAGATAACTCTAGGAAATGGCCATGTAGATAAGTTATGATTGACGTGACACGAGAATCAATAGCATCGTCTAGGAGGTGCATTTTGTACTCAGCACCATAAGGAGATAAGCAAAGGGTATTCTAAACCAACCGATTAGCCGTATCCAGTAATCCGGGTTAGAGAACACCGAGGAGAAAGTATTTACCTTTGAAATTTCCAGGCAATTCACTACAAATATATGTGATTTGGGGGATGGTAAGTCTTTCGAAAGCGCCTCACAACCCTGTATATAGGGCTGAAAAGCCTCCGAAAATATCATGTCGAACGCATGTGCTTTATAGGATTCAGATATTAAAGATGCCTCGAAGCTCTTTAAAAGATCTTTGAATCTCCCCAGAGCATCTAGCAGAAAAGTGGGTGGTGAAAGGTCTGCAGTAGCAGTTGGTAAATCATGCTGGACTGATCTAACCAAATCCCGCAAACAACTCTGAAGCTGGCGTGTGGTAGTGGATATGAGACTGACCAAATGTGCAGTCTGTCAGATTACGAACCAAGAAATAGCAAAGGAAACGAGCAGATGAGCAAGGCAGTTAGTTACCTGTCAATAGTGTTGACGAGTATTGTTTCTATACCAACAAGTTTCTTATATATTTCTTGATAAAAAGTCAAAATATTCAGCAGCCCGTATAGGAGCGTTGGATCTTCGTGGCTAGATATGACATGTTCAGTCCGTAACTATAGCCGTTCCTAGTTAGAGACTTCACAGAAGGGGCGAGGGGTATCTCACTCTAAACGTTGAAAGCGCAACCTCGAGGGATCTATCCGCTAATGGACGCACGTAATCACACAATTGTAGTTCTGTATCAAGCATGGTTTCGAGGCCGGCAACAGGAGGTCTGTTTGAGCCTTCAACACCAGAAGAAAGCTCAAATATAGCTTGCAAGGCTTCTAACTCGCTGACCAGAGCTGAATGCAACCAGGCCAGCATGTCTCCGGTGTAACGGATGGGATCGTGGGCCATAAAATCAATTGGCTTTGTATCCAACATCTCACCACCCGTCAAGGCAATATTGAATGTTTCATCAAGTGTCCGTTGCCGCGACTCAGCTAGAGTATCAATGCAACTCCTAGGCCTGCGTATTAGAAATCTCAACACGATTAACCTATATTTGGGGGAACATACTGAAGTAGGGCTGGCCGATTTGTCAGAACATCCAAAGCTTTGCGAACTCGATAGTTTCCAGTAGGGGTTTCGAACGAAAGGAACTTTAACTCTCTTTGGAGCCAAAGATAAACTCTCTGGTATGCCGAGTTTAAATTCCTTGTCATCTGGTCCATTATTTCCACACTATAACATTTATCAGCCAAAGAACGGATTGGGAGGTCTTTAATGACAGGCTACTGGGTAGACTACGACGTCAAAATGATTTATCGATGGGAGAAGCTCATACCCAGCGCGGGTGCTTTCAGATCCAAGTAACACCTGACAGTCAGAGTGTATAACTTTAACTCTAATCAACGTGTCGAAGAAATTGTCATCTAGTGATTGCGGTGAAGAGGTAATGTTAACCAGGTCAGATACTGGTAACGTGAATTTTTCCAGAAACGCATATAGAAGTGCTTCCTTGCGGGCAACTTTCAATCTTTCTGCACGCATGGTATCGCTTTCTTGGATCGTAGAAGTGACATCTGCGGTTCCAATCTCCACGCGGTTGGTAACATCATTGAATGTTATATGTAATATTTTGAGAGCATCCCCGATATGACGCACATTCTAAGGAAGCACGATTAGAACCAACTAAACAATCGGGCTAGAGGCGTCTCCTAGACACAATAGAAGAAATAGGGGTTTGAATGAGTACCGTGGCAATTAGTCCAAAGTCTTCAATAACTTGACTGTTACTATTTGCAAGTTCTTGAAGCGTCTGGGCACGCAATCGACGACGGCTGTCTGCATTATTGTTTTCAACAATTGAATCGAAGACAGTAAGCACTTCTTTGATATCTGGGTCTGTTGCAGATGTGGATAAAATGTGAGCAGCTTTGGCAGGGATATGGTTTGACCTCAGGCCAGCACCATCCTGTAGATGGGAGTCTTCAGCTTCTCGGTCATCAAAAGGAAATGTTATCTCTGGCGCTGGCATATTCCTATGAGCACTGAGCAACATCACAGCCGAAGCCAAAGGTGCTTAGCAACAATTTTTAAACAGGAAGGTAAATTATTAAAGTATTTCAGCGCTTCGGGAGTTGAAATGGTCGCAACAGTGTCGGTGGCTTCCGTAACGGTCGGCTCTGGTACCTGCATTTAAATGCATTTTGAACTATTGATCGCCTTGACACAACCACTGGGGCTTTATTTTTAGAAGCACTTCCGCCAAGCCAAGCCTGTTGGGAGTCGCAACTGCACAGTGCACTGGTGGGTTTCCCCAGACTAGGTGGGTTTTCCTATCAATAGAGCGTTCATCTTATCTTGCTCCTCTTTGGTATGACACCTACTTCGGTGCTTACATGCTGACCTACTTCTTGACCCGAGGACGGGGTTGGAAAATCCGCAGCGTATCTGTTTTGTATGTATATAAGTGCCGAGATATCGCACCAACAATTTCGCGGTTTCTAATTACGTGGACATGCAAAACGATTCCTGTGGCACTCGTTCTTTAACCTAACAATTACTTCGTAAAGAAGAAAGAACTAAGTCCTTGAGTATTTAACTCAAGCCCTCTGCACCAGCCAAAATCTTGAATAGTTCGACGTGTGCAGTGGTCGTGTCCCGTTTCAATCCGCGTCTCTTCCGGCCAACAAGTCACCGAACCCTCAAGCTTCCGAGCCGTGAACCAGGGATCGAACAGCCGAATACTTGTAAACATCATCGCAGCCATTCGAACAGCTCTTCTTCCCCTTCACCTTATCATCGTAACCCGAATAGATCTCACCTCGAAATGAGTAGGACATCCGAAGAAAATGAACACGATGCCCAACGAGAAAAGAAAAAAGAGAAGAGCAGAAGACCCGGAAGTATATCCTAACACCCCCCCTTAGTTTACCCGTCTTCCCGCTAGAACTGTATTGCTCACGGTATTCCTTATCGAATAGACACGGCTTTCAAACAACAGCGTCTCAAAGCATGGCAGTAAGCGATCTATACACCTGATAACCCCACCCTGCTCTTCCTTAAGCCGAATGTTCCCCTTTACTCCCACGTTGATATCAAGATGTTCTGCTAATATCTGCCGCCTCTTCCGGTAGACCAATTCTAACACCCAAAACCGTGCTTCCATTATTTTTCGCCGTTGGCATAATCTTTGCCCCGATCGGAGGATTGCTACTCTGGGCTTCTGAGCAGGTATTATCAGTATCTGATTTTCAGTGACTCTTGTCCGTGCTGGGATCCTCTGATTAACCTGCGCGCTATAGGTTCAAGAACTTGTCATTGATTACACTCTGTGCGCAGACCCTGGAACAAGCTCATCCACCGATTTCGTGCGCATACCGAGTGAGAAAGTCCAAAAGAACTTCTTTAAACCCACAGTCGAGACGAAACAAGATGCTCAGTGGAAATACTCAACCAATACAACTACAATCAATGGCCGCCCCTTCGTCAATACAACCTGTACGCTCAAATTCCAGCTAGAAGCAGATATGAAACCACCAGTCCTGCTATACTACCGCCTGACAAATTTCTATCAAAATCATCGCCGATACGTTAAATCCGTCAATGAAGACCAATTACGCGGTAAGAAAGTGGAGGTTGGATCTTTGGACACCAGCGACTCTTGCCGCCCGTTAGCAGTTGATAGTAGCGGGAAAATCATCTACCCTTGTGGTCTCATGGCAAACTCTCTTTTTAATGACACCTTCGCTATGCCGACACTTGTTCAGAAACGAGGGGGTACCTCCTCTCAAGAAGAGACCTATAACATGACAAACAAAGGCATTGCTTGGAGCAGCGATCGTGATCGCTATGGGAAAACCGAGTACGATTATACAAAGATTGTGCCGCCACCAAATTGGATCAACAAGTTTCCTGATGGCTATACTGCGACTAATATACCAGATCTCAGAGATTGGGAGGAACTGCAAGTTTGGATGCGCACAGCCGGGCTTCCTACATTTAGTAAGCTGGCAAGACGAAATGATACGACAGTAATGCCTAGCGGGGTTTATACGCTAGATATTCAGATGAGTAAGACTACTGAAATGACTTCCACCGCTAATACCCTCCAGTATGACGGCCCAATACTAATCTGAAACATCCTAGACTTCCCTGTTGTTGAATATGGGGGTACTAAGTCAATCGTTCTCTCTACAAGAACCGTTATGGGAGGGAAGAATCCTTTTCTAGGGATTGCCTACGTTATTGTTGGCGGTCTCTGCGTTGTGCTTGGTGTTATATTTACTGCCCGTCACCTTTTCAAACCTCGGTGTGTGACTCTTCTTATAGCTTTAATATTAATACTAATCTTTAGACAGGAAACTGGGAGATCATACATACTTAAGTTGGGAGAACGGCCCTGCTGTTGCCAGCGCATCTGGTCGAGATCTGCATGGGACAGCCTGATAGGATGCTTTAGTATAGCGATGTTGAAGAGCGGGTCAGGATTCATGCATCCAGTAATTTGTCATTGAAGCTGTATTTGTATTTTATGACTGTTTTTATTTTTTATGCGTTCACGATTCTTAGCATATTTATATTAGGAAAATGTTTATATAAATTGCGTACCCCCGTTCTAGTAACTGAATCCCTCTAAAATACCAAATAATAATCGTAAGTGGTAGCGCACTAAAGGCGTTTAGTTGGATCCGTACTAGTTATAGTGGTAGGACTATGTATCTCTGTTATTTAAATACACCAGCAAAAAAATGTGTTGCCGTCCCGGCCGTCTAACGGCGCGACGGCCAGGACGGTAACTCGCCGGCCCTAATCATCCAGATAACGTTAGAAAGCTGTTGTTTAGATGTCTAAAGAAATCAATTATTTAAACGGATTTTAATGCTATTTAATTACAGTTGTTATACATTACACCTAGTTTTAATAGTTATTATTTCTTATTATTTATAACAGCCACTATTTTTTATTATTTATAATAACCATTAATTCTTATTATTTATAATAGCCATTAATTCTTAATATTTATAATAGCCATTAATTCTTAATATTTATAATAATTATTACATCAGCAAAAAATGCGTGTTGCCTCACGGGCCTTGTAGGGCCTCGCGAGATTCTGAGGCCTGTGAGGATTAGGGATTCAAATTTTCCGGTGAATTCATCGTTAAGACCAGGGCCAAGACGCTACCCGAATCGGTAAACTTTCCTAATTCTTTATAAAATCTTATAAATTTTAATTTATGGATACTTCCAACTGTTTTTATTATAAATTATATTTCTTTAATTTTTTTAATATAAAATTAACGGTTTTAAGTGGTTTTGAATTTTCAGCCAAGAGAATTTTTGTTGTGGTTTCCGGTGTCATTTCAAACACTGGTGAGGATTTCTAACCTTAGAGGGCCTTGTGAGATCTGATCTATATTATATTCTTAAAAAAAGGTAATAGATATTTAATATTTAAAAACCTATAATTATTAATAAATTTAATTTAATCGGGGTATTGTTATAATCTAATAAAATAATAATAAATATTTAATATTTATAAATTAATAATTATATTATAATTCTGATTGGTAGTTATAATATTATATTCTTAAAAATAATTAATAATTATATAATATCTGATAGTTTATATTATGGTATATATTTTTTTTGATAATAAATATTTATAATTTTATTATGGTTATATGTATTTTATAATAGATATCTGGTGTTTATAATTAGCGTTTTAAATCGGTGTGGTAAAAACCGGTCCGGAACGGGTTTTTTACCGTTTCGGACTGGGGAAAAAAAATTGAAAATAATAATTGAATTGATATCAGGTATATAAATAAACAAATAGAATTATTAGTGAAAATATTAGATTAAGAGATTGAATTTAGTTAGATTATAATTTTTTTTATATTTTGAATTATTTTTTGAGTTGGTATAAATAAAGATAATAATAATTATAAATATATATTAATAAAAATAAATCTTTTTATTAATAAATAAATTATTTTTTTATTAAAGATTTATAAATTATAGAATTTTAATTTAATTATAATAATATTCTAATTTTTTTAAATAATTTCAAATTATTCAGATATTCTTTTTAAAATAAATATTTATATATTTATATTTATTTTTAATATACATTTTATTATATTATCCCAAATTCTTTAATATTAAATCAAATTTTAAGAAAAAATATAATTATTAAATATAAAAATATAAATAATATTATAAACAAAAATTAATACAATAATTAAAAATTAATTTTTTATTAAAAAATTCCATCAAATAATTTTAATAAATATAAGAAAATTAAAAAATAGATTTATTAATAAAATACCAATTAGAAATAGGAAATTATTTTAAATCTTATTATTTATTTTATTTTATTTATTTTTATAATAGTTCTATATATAGATATAATTCTATTATATATCAATTCTTATAATCTAATTTATTATAAAATTATTATATTTATAGATAAGAAATAGTTATTAGATTATCTTTATTCTAAAAATTAATAAATTAAAATCTTAATTATTTATCTAATAAATTTATTTAATAAAACATTCCCTTATTATTTTATTTAAAATTGTTAAAAGAATATTTCAAAATTAATAATTATAAAAATAAATATTAAAAAATTATAAAATTATATAATTTTTAATTTTAAGATTATTATTATTATTTAATTTAGGATATTTCAAGTTTTTAAATTAAATTTCTATCAAACCCTTTTATCTATTTATATTCTTATTTTATATAATATTTATAAAAATTTTTATATTTTTATTAAAATAAATTCTAAAAAAATTATTATTTTATTATTTTTATAAATTAAAGATTATATTAATATCCTTTTTTTAAAAAGTAATATAATTAATATTATTTATTTTAAATTTTTTATTTTATATTATTATATTATTTTCCTAAATAAATATAATCTCTGATTTTATTAGAATATATATTAATAAAAATAAAATATTTAATAAAAAAGAAAATCTTATTATTAAAAATTTTTATTATTTATAATTTTATAATAATTTAAAGAATCTCAAAAGTCTTTACCTTTTATTAAAAAATTAGATAATCTAAATCTTAGGTTATTAATTATATTAATTATTAAAATAAGAGCTTTTAAATTAATAATTTATTTTAATATTTTTAATAAAATTTAACCTATTAAATTATATTTTCTAAATAAAATTAAATTAATAAAAGAAATTATAAACATTTTAGAAATACTTATTTAATATTCTCCTTTATATTTTAATTTTAGTTTTTATTTTCTAAATTAAGATATTCTATAATAGAACTAATTTCCAAACAACTTTTTTTAATATTAGAAATTTTATAATAAATATTATAATTATTATAATTAGCTACTTCTTCTTACCTACTATAATATTATATTTCTTAAATTTTAGATTTTTAACAATTAAATTAATAAACTAGATATCTAATATAATAAAAAGAAAAAGAAATAAAATAAAAAAATAAAAAAAAATAGAAATTTATTATTTATAAAATATTAAATATTTATAAAATTATAAATTAATATCTTTATTATA